>OZ010716.1:11416971-11769130 GCA_963932345.1 Ophion ventricosus | reverse complement strand
CCCACATTATGGATTCTTTTAATAAACGCTGAATTATGAAAATGTTCATTTTCTATATATATCTAATGTTAGCGATAAACGTACGAGAGATTAACGAAAAACATTAATGTAGGCACGTACAGCCGGTTTTAATTAACGTGTACGTACGTATATATGGTTTATTCGCTATACACAGGTTCGTATTGGACGAGGACGAGGACGAGAACGCTTGGGGCAAGGATACTCGAGGATCGAGAATCTGGGCCCCGGGACGTCTTCGGTGAGAGAGGGTCCGTGTTGAACAGACCGCGGCCTCAGGGACGTTTCTCCCTCACCCCCAGGAACGATATCCTCGTCGATTCGCTCGAGACCACATGTAGGCCAATTCTTTCCTCCGTTGCTCGTTTCCCTTTCATTTTTCGATCGGAATCTTAAATTTATCTACCCTTTTTACCCTAATTATTTCGCAAAATCGTTTTTTTTTCTACGTCCATCCTGCGTGCTAGCAATGAAAATGAATAAACCGACGAATCGTGGACTAGTATTTATTATATTTCTGAATAGTTCATAATCACATATCTAATTAATTGATAGAAATTCTAGAATAAATTTGATTGAATTAAAACGCATTATTATTCATTTCATTTTTATTTACTATCATTAATAGTATTAGGTGTATGACTTAATTTTTACAGATTTTTCAGCAAATTTATTCAATATAAAAAAAATAGAGAACAACGAACTTAATCTTGGAAATATTGTCCATCGTTTTCTATGACCTTGTGCTATCTCTCAGGTAACATACGAATGCCGCCGCGAAAGAAACTTTCAGGCTTCGAGGCGATAAAGTCATCGGCGAATTTACGAACATCGTCCAGCGTTTTGAACTGTTTATCCACTAAGGCGTGCTGCATTGACCGGAACAAATGGTAGTCGGATGGGGCCAAGTCTGGTGAATATGCCGCGTGCAGGAGAACGTCCCATCCCAAGTTCAAGAGGGTCTTCTGAGTCGCGCGAGCAACGTGAGGTCGAGCGTTGTCATGCAGCAGTATGACTTGCCTGCTTCCTTGCCCAGTAACTAGCCTTTTCTCATCAAATTCTTCGCTCAGTTTGTTCAATTGTCGGCTGTAGCGTTCCGCAGTCATCGTCTGACCAGTTTCCAGGAGTTCGTAATAAAGCACACCCTTCATATCCTGTCCAGGATGCGGCTGGTCACTAAGATCGAAATCACCACTTCTAAAACGTTTGTACCAATAATTACACGTTTCATAAGACACAACGTTGGCACCAAGCACACTACAAATTGATTCCCGTGCTTTAGAAGCATTTTTTCCTTGTTGGAATTCGTGTAAAATGCAGTGCCGAATGTGCTGTTTATCAGTTATCATCATGAACTCTGCTATTCTGAGAGGTCATGTAACTCACGTAGACTTGTCGTTCGGTGTTCTGAAACCTTACGTCCGATCCTTTCAAAACCACAAAAGACCGCGAAAATATTTCTATTTTAAATATAATTTTAAGCTCGAAGAAAAAATCTGTAAAAATTAAGTCATACACTTAATATTATTAATTAACTACTATCCATTATTTATATCATATTTATGAATTCATTATTGATTGATTATTATCCATTATTTATGTAAAGGGTGTCTCAAAATGACCTGATATTTTAATTTATTAACAAAACATATTATTTATTTGAAAAGTACGAATATTTTTATTTTGATATAAGGTACAAACATGGAGGTTATGTGTGGGACACAATATCCTATAAATAGCCGCTTTGTCCCTGTTTGGAAACGTTCACTCTTTTGACGAAATTTTCAATAACATTTTAGCATAATCGCAGACTAATTTCACTAATGGTGCGTCCAATTGCTTCCTTGAGCTCTGGAATGGTCTATGAGTCATTTGTATACACTTTTTCTTCCAGAAAACCCCAAAGAAAGAAGTCACATGGCGTCAAATCGCACGGTTTTGGTGGCCAATTCACATCGCCACGGCGCGAGATAACACGACCATGAAACTTCGTCTCCAATAACTGCATTGTTTCGCAGCGAATTTTCACAATTTCTATGCGTTGCTCGATCGTGTAATTTTCCATAACTAAACCTGAATACTTCCTGATGCCAGTTGTTCAAACATTAGTACTCTATGTTCGCCACAAAAAAAATGGCGCGCAATTTAAAATAGCAGGTCATTTTGAGATACCCTTTATTACTAATTGATGAATTATTTATTAATTATTTACTTTTTTTTTTTTTTAATCGATTTAATGCTCCGGCAACGCACTTCCTCAGCTGGGCTGGGAAACATTCACCTACCCCCGGGGGTGAGGCTCGATGGTAAACTAGACCGAAACAATATTATTTACTATCATTAATAGTATTATTACTACTACTATGATGATGATTATTATTATTGGTAATTCTACTGTTACTGTTGTTGTTATCATCGATATTATTTTTATCATTAGCCTGATTAATATTGACATAACTTCTATTATTATCATTATTATTATTATTATTGCTACAAATGATAATAATGCTATTTATTATTATTATTTCAAAATGTTATTATTATAGCTGCTATTACGATTGTTGTTATTGTTATAATAATATTTATTTATCATCCGATGCGTTGGTCTAGTGGTTAGCATGCTGGCCAGCGGATCGAGAGGTCGCGGGTTCGAATCCCAGTCGCGTTACTTTCGTCGTGAAATGTTTTTTTTTCGACATTTTTTCGGTAAAAGGCGACTCGTTCCGTGACTGGGAGGCGAACTTGGGACGGACTGTATCGGTATAGGTTTTCCGCAGTTTCCCTATGCCCATGAAAGACATGTCATGGTGAATACGATGCAGAGGGGGAAGTCGGCTGCGGACGCAAGATGGGGGGGGGGGGGGAATTGTGGAATGAAAGATGCAGTGTAAAAAAGAGCGATGTATAACCCTACAACTCATGACTTTTTTTTTGCCGTCAAACGCATGACTGGGGTGCATATGCACCCCGTACTCTTCGTTGTCATAAAACCAGTTCTACGGGAATAAATGGACTTTATCATACCTCAATTTCTTCGTATTTTCATAACAAAGTAAATAGTGTGCGAGCCATCTGATTTAATTAACATTCCATTAGTGAAAAATCCACTTGAAGACTGAAAAACGAAAAAAAGTCGGCAAAAACCTCATTTTTTGCATAAAAATTGGTGTGCGCACGGACCCCAGTCATGAGTTCCAGGGATAACAATGGAGCCTTGTAAAAAGCCGAAGAAGACGATGCAAGTAAAACTTTGAAAAATTATTTATCATTATTTAAATACATGCAGCAAAGGGTACGTACGAGTTGTACAGTGCCTCGCTTTAATATTCGGACACGCTTGTTTTTCAAATATGATTGCCGTGTACCTTTACTTATAGTCTTATTAAGGAATTCGTGCTTTTGTTTTAACCAAGAAGTACACTTCTTCTAAATGTCATAAACATACGTTTTATTCATTCAATTAACGTCGTTATTTGTATAGCATAAGGTAAAGGAAATGACGCTTGCTTTTGGTGCCGCAAAAATATTCGGGCACACTTTAAGGTAGTAATCTCGCCACAGTCACGTTGAAAAGTTTATTCTTCGCTCAATCGATGAAAGCTTCGAAATATTGCGAAATATCCTTATAATATTATATGATAATTGGATTAAAACATGTTCTGCCTCATTAAGGTTTTTGTCTAGCCTCGGTTTCGAACCTACGTCTTCTAATTCTAGAGCTGAACGCGCTACCTACTTAGCCATCCTAACACTTGTAGGAATTCTCTTTTTTCGTTGCTTATATGATCATCATTTCAAAAAATGTCAATATTTTTTTATGGCGTTGAAGTTAGCATCGAAGTTAGCAATGCAACGAAAATTAATACTTTTTGACCGCTGAATTTCTTTTTGCCTGATTAGGCACTAAAAATAATCCACAAGGTTTTACACATTCTTATTAGAGTTTTACGACTTCAATTTACACAAAAAGGCTTTTGATGATGATCAAAATAAACGAATGAAAAATGAAAAAAAAATCGTTGCATTCCACCGATGCAAAATTCAACGTTATTTTGATTCTTTTGTTAAATAATTTTTTCTTAAGAACTAACAAAAGGGGAATTTGATATTTATGAATGTATAATAATTTCGATAACAATAATAAACTCACTTATATTTTTATATTATTTAGAAATTACTCAGTCTTCACATCTTTGGTTCTTCGAGAAATAACAGTTTAAATTAAACGTTTTCGATTAATAATAGTTTAAATAATACGTTACTATCAAATTATAATCAAAACTATCGCTTTGAACTTTAGGTTACTCCTTCACAGTCTTCGCCCTCGCTTGACGTGCACCGTCCCAATCTTTTGCAGCATTGATAATATTGCTTAGCGATTTTTCGATGTCCTTCCGATATATGGTTTGATTATTCATCTCAAGATTTGTAGGCAATCTCAATTCTCAAGATTTGTAGGCAAGTCTCCGCTTGGCTCTAAAAATACCATTACAAAAATAATAGATATTATGCACGATAATAAATAATAATAGATATTGTTAATTTTGAAAGTAAAGAATATATAAATGAAAATGTATATGTATATATATATACACACCTAGTACGAGTGAAGAATTTACTTCTGCTAGCCGTTGTTTTTTTCTTTCTGCGTGTACAGCACGCCACTTTCGCACCCGTAAGTGTCCCAATAATTTTTTTCGGGACTCTTTTTAATCCATTTTGCACTATTATTTCAGCCAGAAAATTGGAAAAACGCATATATCCGCGTGCATACACCGCCAAGACTCCTAAATATGGCAGCTTCAACACGGGCCAGATCAAGCTGCAGTTCGGAATGCCGTAGTACGGCACGCCTGATCAGGGCCGAATGTCCACCGGATCAGTAGAACCGTAGTACGGGCGTGAAAAGGCACCCTGATCAGGCGTGCCGTACTACGGCATTCCGGATTGCAGCCTGATCGGGGCCTGATCAGTCTTCAGGCTGCCGGACCAAAATTTCTAGTCGGGCAGATACTCTGCGTTTACGGATATGCACACACTACTGTAGTCTAACGAGCGCGGGGATCGTGGCAATATTTGGCGCTAGCGTCGCTCGACATTGCTTAATTTAAATCGCTGTATCTCTGAAACTAGCCGGTCAAAATTCAAGATTTTTTTTTACCCACTTCGTTATATGTTCCTCTGTAATTGAGAATAAAAAAAAATCTGTAGAAAAGTTTCAAAGTTATTGCGTAAAATGTGAAATTTTCCACTGCTCCCCATAAGAACACGTGTAAAATCGTGCAATCTTTGATTGCCGATATCTCGAATACACAACGGTGAATCCTTTTGAAATTTTGCAGGTAATCACTTACTACCCAGATAGACAGTCATGAGTATCACAGCGTGCATACAATTGATGAAGCAAATTTTACAGCATATTAACGACATGTTGTGATGCAAAGCCATGAACTCATTTAGTATCATGCATTTACAAAACATTTTGATCTTAATATGTCGTTTACAAATGCATCGTGCGTTTAGAGCACGTCGAACTCATATCGCTGTGTTCAAGTGTCCGCAATTAATATCCGCAAATTTTACATCATATTGAAGTCATGTGTAGACATTTTGGTGTGTACTCACCATGGTAACATCAATTGTTCTTATGAATTGTACTCTACATGAACGCAATTTCGTTTACGTTGGTGAATACATTTCATGAGCTCATTCAGTACCTCGGATTTGAGATACATAGTGACTTAAATTTGTCGTTTCGAAATGCATCATCCATTGACTACAAGATGAACTCATAAGAGGACAAATTTAAATTCTGCAATGAATATTTGCAGATAGACGTCATATGGTAGTGATCCAATGATTTTTGTTGGTGTATTCACTGGGTTAGCACTGGTAGTAGACATGCCATGCAAGCAATATGACGGCGATATGCATAATTCTTAGTGATACACCCCATGAGCGCAATATGCCGGTAAAATGCATGTTTCTCAGTGATACATTCTATGACGGCGATATGCATGTTCTCAGTGATACATTCGATCAGCACAATATGACGGCAATATGCATATTTCTCCGTGACACATCCCATGAGCGCAATATGACGGCGTTATGCGTGTTTCTCAGTGATACATTGTATGACGGCGATATGCATGTTTCTCAGTGATACATTCGATGAGCGCAATATGACGGCGATATGCATGTTTCTCAGTGATACATTCGATGAGCGCAATATGACGGCGATATGCATGTTTTTCAGTAATACTTCCTATGTGCGCTATACAACGGCGGTAGTAAGTACGATATAGTGAAATAAAATTTCAATAACAATTAATTTCTAAGAATTTGGTGTTTTTTTTTATTCAAATGGATGTATTGTACCTTCTTCAAAAATTGAACATTTTTTCATCATTCCTTTCAATGCATCTGGATGGCTTTCTTACATCACTAAAATATTTAGCAAGGACAACAAGGTATTCATTTTATATGATACATGTAATAATAAATGAAGATATTCTTTTATTTTTATCATCATCAAAAGCCTTGAAGTCGTAAAACTATAGAAAGAATACGTAAAAACGTGTGTTATTTTTACTGCCTAAATGGGCAAAAAAAATTCAGTAGTCAAAACGAATTAATTTTCGTTGCATTGCAACAATGCAAACTTCAACGTTTTCCCACTTATTGACATTTTTTTAAATGATAAAAGTAAGGAGCGAAAAATAGGAAATTTACACAAGTGATAGGATGGTTAGGTAGGTAGCGCGCTTAGCTCTAGAATTAGAAGACGTAGGTTCGAAACCGAGGCTAGACAAAAACTTTAGTGAGGCAGAGAACACGTTTTAATCCAATTATCCTATATGCAGCAATATAAGTAAAGCATATGGAAACGAAAAATTCTACCAGAATTTTTTTTTATTCATAATTTGTAGACTTATTAATTTTTTTCATTTCGGGCACAGATCCGACCGCCTGTACAGTGTCGTAGTACGGGTTACGCCCTCTAGCGTCCATATAAGCACAACAATTGTATCATGTCATGACGCCAATATGAGCTTCATATGAGCACTACAATTTTGTCACGCCGTGACACCCATATGAGCTCCAAATGAGCACAACGTAGTTGCGTCACGCCGTGACGCCCATATGAGCTCCATATGAGCACTAAAATTTCTTCACGTCGTGACGCTCATATGAGCTCCATATGAATACAACATTTACGTCATCCTGTGACACCAATATGAACCCCATATGCACTCCCTTATTGTTGAATATTCGTGATCCGATTTTGATAGTGCTGATGAATTCATTGTATGCATACTCGCGTGAGAGCAACTTTGCTTTAATTGGATGTATTATCATGAATCGTCATGTGATGCAAATATGACCTGAAGGTGAGCACTCATAAGCGACACATAGCTGTGTTAATTTCTATGCATCATAGATAATGCCCATATGATGCCAATATGAGCTAAATGTGTCTATCTGGGTAGTGTCCTAAATGGATCCTGAAAATAAAATAAAAATCTATAGAAAAACACCTTGGCGAGATTACTGCCTTAGCTTTGTAGCTAGTTCGTTCGAAAAAATTAGTTCTACCGCTCAGAAGTTTTGTTCACAAACATAGCCGTGTTGAAGGACTCAATGCCGAAGATCATGTATCAGTTTAGCTTGAAAACACGAAGTTATCGTACGTATTTATAGCGAAAATCGGACGCAAAGGCAAATATATTTCGTTCCATGTACGCCAGCTGATAATTTTCCATAGAGAAAAGGGAAAATCATATCGAGAAACTGGTAGTTTATTAAACTTTAGTAAGAGTACAGTAGCGGACCTCATAAGGCGATATAGTCATGAAGATAGAATACAATCTATTCCGCAAAAAGGACGTCCAAAACTCTCCTTTCTGTTCGTGATAAACGTTATCAGGAAAATAAGACAAGATCCTGGATTGAGTGCTCCGAAGTTGACTTCACAGTTAAATGAGGAAACGGGGAAGGAAGTGCATCCTGATACAGTTCACAGAGCACTGACAGAAGGTTACAATGGCAGAATTATTTGTAAAAAGCCTTACATAAGTAAGAACGATCGGATGAAAATTACTTTCGCTAAGGAATTCTCAAATAAAGAAGAGGTGGAACAACGTAATATTCGCCGATGAAAGAAAAGTTAATATTTTTGGAAGTGATTGCTAATTTTTCGAAGAAGCGTACTCCTTGGTAAAAAAAAGCAGGAATTCCATAACTCGACCATAAGTAAGTGTACAGTGCAGTCATATTTGAAAAACAATGGTGTGCGAATATTAAAGCAATTCACTGTACGTAAACTGGTACCTTCCATCGCATTCTATATACGTTATTGTGACGCAGCAGCTCTGGCGTGGCTGTATCGAGTGACGCAAAAGATTCTCGCCGGACGTCACGAAAAGCAAATTCTAACTATCTGTATATATCTCTCTTATATTCCCTCTAGGGATGAACGGAAGCTTTCGTGGAAAATAAAAAAAAAACGAATCACGTAGGCAAAGCACGTTATTATTACGAACGACGTACCACGAGAAATTTGTTCGACCGTATGGTCGAAATTAGTTCGCGTCGGGAGAACGCGTGCGAGCGAAAAGTTTTACATATCCACCGTCATTAATATCAGCGAATATTAATGAATTGACGAATTAGCATCGAATGGGAATAATAACGCGAGGTTTCGTCTAATATACAATAAATATTTTAGGACGATTCACCCTTCGTGTTAAATGTTAACCCCTTAACATTTAACACGACGGGTGAATCGTCCTAAAATATTTATTGTATATTAGACGAAACCTAGATGTTTAGAAATTTTCAAACCCACGTAACCCCTTACGTGGGTTTGAAAATTTCTAAACATCTATTTTTTTAAATTTTATTATCTAATAGTACAATATGTCTAGCCTATTCTCCCAAAGTTTTAAGTCAATCGGAATAAAAGTCTAGTAGAGAGAGCCTTTGGGAATTCCCCCCGTTGGTAAAGATCGGCCGAGAGCGACGCAGATATACGCATTTTTCTCAAAACACTATTTTTGAAGTCGGTGGACACGATTTCTCAAAAACTAATGCACCGATCTTATTGAAATTTTGCACACTTTAAAAAAAATAGCATTGACTAGGGATTGGACGAAGGTTTTTTTTTTCGATTGCAACTAGGAGGCTGGCACGGATTGATATTTTTGCTCTGCAAAATGACCGCTTTTTTTAGTGTCCTACTCTGCCACTCGCAGCGCTAGTTGTACCCTTACAAAGCTGATGCGCGCGCAAGAGCTATATATATATACACACGCACACATATAATCGAGCAATACCCATATAACACCATTATATACATTGATGATGTAATACGGTATAAATATATACACACACCATTTTTATGCTACCATTATTGTTTTATTAATTTATCTATTATTCATTAATTCTCGATTGACTATTGGTCTATTGTCTAATGATCGTGACAACAAACAATCATGAAGATAAATATGATAACGAAACTATTTGGTACCAAATTATAAATTTCTCAAAAGGTCATTACTCAATTTAAAAATAGAACTCCAGCTTTCATCATATGCTCATATAACGAGAACTAAAACACGTTTGAAAACTTATTCGCTAATAATATTTTCAAGAACCGATTATTTAGCGATAAATAATTATATCGTCCATACGTACCTCCATGGTTGTGTACTGACATACTTATGTTTGTATACTTGTCCAGCTTTCACATTGTCATTATTTATAGCCTCTTTCCATAGTCTTTGAATGCCAGTATCGGCTGGTACGTTGAAAAAACGCACCTTTTCAATATTTTGCGGGTACTCTGAGGTACGACCGGGCATAATACACGGCATTAGTGCACGGTTACGAACAATTTCATTAATTCCGCACCGCGGTTCAACCTCCAAAAGTTAAAATGGTGGTTTCGTACATCGTGCGGACCTCGCGCCCGCGCAATAGGAATATTGTAAGGTAACTATTATACTAGCGCCACAGGTGGAACTAAAATAAGCGGTCAAAAAACATAGCATTTTTATACACAGTAGAGCATAGGCCGTGCCAGCCCCCTGATTAGAACTCATTTTACAAGGCTATACGTAGTGTAAATTGTACCAAGAATTGAACTATTTTGCATACAACTCTGCCAAAAATTCAAATTCCAATTTTTTTAAAAATCCTTCGTTCAACCACGAGCTATACTTATCTACTAACAGAAAAAAATTGGGTTTTTAATTTCAGATAAAGCTATCATGAGTTATCCTGACCACCATGAGGACACTTTTTTTTAGAAGTCTCCGAAAACCAGGTCCCACCGGCTGAATTTCACATATTTTTGGATGAAAGTTTTTTTAAATATTGTTGAAATGTTGCTCTTTTATGTGCTGAATATTTTGAATAAAATAATTTATATATTATATTTTAAAAAAATAGAGAAAATATGCTTTTTTTGGCTTCGAAACCCACGTAACCCCTTAATTTTTATGTGCAGGATTATGTGGAAATGGTTGTATCGAATGACTGAATGTTTTATTTAAGGACTTTTGCTTTCGCAATTGTCGTACGTTTACAATTGGACGATGACTTTCTTTTTTTTTTCTTAGAAAATTTATTTATTATCGTACGAAAAAAAAAGAATTCTTTTTCTTTGTTAGCTCTTGGGTGCAATTTAAAAAATGTTTGTTTTTTTCGTAACGATCTTGCTTGACTTTGGGATCATAAATGATAGAGGTCGAGTGAAAGATAATAGACGGAGAGAAAAATAGAGAGGGAGCGCGAAAGGGCGAGAGAGGAAGGAATAAAGACTGGTGTGAAGGTGGCCTAATGGCCATGCAGTTTCGCTGCAGACGGTCATTTCTATATTTAGATTGAGCGCATATGAGAATGAGAGAATGAGAAGGGAGTGAGAGGTTTCTTAGCTTCCTATACTCCTCCGTCACTTTCTTCGCCGTCGAACAAAGCATTTTTCCTTCCTATACGGGCGTATCGAAGTCGAGAGACCACACGAGTACGAATTACTCGTTAGATAGGCGAGAAAGCGTGTAGCCAAATAATAATAGTAATAATAATGATATTGAGCCCGGAGAAAGTTGCCGTTGTAAGAAGAGTGAGCTTGAAAAAGTTCCCTTTGTTCTCCGGTACGTGTAACTGGATTTTGCTCCACCGATTGCTACGAAAGATAAAGTAAAAAGCTTCGAAAGAAACTGACTGAGTAAACGGCGTCTCGAAGAGATAATACGTGCACGTAAATTCGCAAAGCCTCTTTCTCTCTTATCTCCATTGCTATCGTAAAGATAGGTTTTTCCAAAAAAATTGTTCATTTCTCAAATTGGCAACTCGTCCAGAACCGTTTTGCGCCTTTATTCGTGTTGTGAATCCGACATTGTCAAATTCGTGACATTGCCAATTGTCACGAACCCGCCCAAACAACGACGCCTCATTCACCAACGACAAAATTAAAATTAATAAAAAAAAAAAAACTATAGTTCGCGCGGATGAATAATGAGGATTCTGTCGCGTATAGAGGTACGGCTGGATATATATGGAATTTCGATAATCCATGTAACGGTGAAATGTGCCTATACAGACTTTATCCAATGACCCAGAGAGAGAGAGAGAAAGAGAGAGAGAGAGAGAGAGAGAGAGAGAGAGAGAGAGAGAGAGAGAGAGAGAGAGAGAGAGAGAGAGAGAGAGAGAGAGAGATAGAGAGAGAGAGAGAGAGAGAGAGGGAGGGAGGGAGGGAGAGTGAAAGAGAGAGAAATTCGACGACAGTGCGTGCCCACAAATGTTATACAAGCCACACGAGGAGGATATTATTTTTAGAAAAGTATATATCGTCGTCTCCCGCGTTGCGTGTACGATGTACATTTAAATTCGTTACCGGGAGACTAAAACGCTCAGCCCTTTTCTCATATATGTCTCACACCTATCGAAAATCCTTACCAATCTTCTACAACAATTCGCTCTTCTATAAATCATCGAACACGTAAATTCCCAGTAGAATTAATACGAGCTTATGAAATACGTCCAAGTAACGCGAATCGTGGGTTGATTCAATCTTCTATACAAGAACGAATCAACGATCACGAATAATTGATAAAATCATTCTAGTCTCGAGATTAAAAGTCAAGTATCGTCGATTAATTATTTGTTCTTGTATACACTTCTTATTTTTTAAATATCCTCTGCCTCCAGAATAAATTTTAAAAAAGCACGAAAGCTGAATGTGAGGGAAATAAGAGAACCAACGCCAGAAGAAGAACAAGAAAAAGGCGAAGACGAACGTACTCTCGCGTATTTCAATGTCGTCTAGGCCGGAGGTCTTTCTCCGGGATTCTTCGCGGAGCCAGTTTCACACAGCCAAAATACCATTCAGACTATCATCATCATCAGACCTAACTGCACAAGAATCTTGAAAAAAAAGTGAACAAAATGTCGTCAGTGCAAGTCTACCTAATTCCAGTCGCTAAAAAATAACACGAAATATACCGTGATTTTACATAATTATTGATAAGGCAGTATAATATAACGTTAAGATAAATACTATAAAAGCCATTAATAACAATAATATTGTACACACGCACACACGTACGCACGCACGTGCGGGTTGGTGTGTCTTCAGGGCTGTGTGTTATAATAAGAATAATTTTTATTGTTGCCACAAGTATTGTTGTATTGAAATAATTCAAGATAAATCATGTTGGGCATTATTCGGAATATTTTGACCCGAATTGTTATTATTCTTATTGTTATTATCATCATTATTATCATCGTCGTCATTATTGTGATTATCGTTATTATTATTATTGTTAATATTACTATTATTGGGAGTACAAATAAGTCTCCGCCGTTTGACAAAAGATGGCCTCACCAGGAGGTCATGGTTGAAATTGTCAGATGTAAAACGTCATATCGTAAGGTTGGCCATCTGGCAAGACCATAACCTTGAAATATTAGCGATTTTGTATCAGCATCACATAATTTTTTTCGTGCGAAAATGTCGAGTTTTGAGCCGAATAAGCGTAATTTGCGGGAACTTTTGATTTACTTCTTTAATTTGAAGAAATCTGCAGCTGATGCGCATCGATTGCTTGTAGAAGCATACGGTGAGGCTGCTTTAAGTGAGAGAAGTTGTCGTGAGTGGTTTCAAAAGTTTAAGAACGATGAGTTTGACGTCGAAGACAAAGAACGTAGCGGAAAGCCGAAAGTGTACGAAGACGTGGAATTGGAAGCATTATTGGAGGGAGATTCGTGCCAAACGCAACAAGATCTTGCACTTACATTAGGAGTGATTCAACAAGCAATATCACATCGTTTAAAATCGTTGAGAATGATTCAAAAGCAAGGAAATTGGGTTTCACATGAACTGAAGCCGAGAAACGTTGAACGCCGATTTTGCACATGTGAAATGCTGCTTGCCAGGCATAAGCGAAAGGATTTTTTGCATCGTATAGTCACTGGTGATGAAAAATGGATCCACTACGATAACCCAAAGAAGAGGAAATCATGGGGACCACCTGGCCATGCTTCGACATCGACAACCAAGCCGAATATTCATGGAAAAAAACTCATGTTGTGTATTTGGTGGGATCAGCTTGGTGTCGTATATTATGAGTTGCTCAAACCGAACAAAACCATTACTGGGGCTCTCTACCGAACAAAATTGATGAGATTGAGCCGAGCACTCAAGGAAAAACGCGCCCACTACTACTCCAGACACGACAATATTATTCTCCTGCATGATAATGCTCGTCCACATGTTGCGGCGCCGTTCAAAACCTACTTGGAAACACTCAATTGGGAAGTTTTACCCCACCCGCCGTATTCACCAGACGTTGCTCCCTCTGACTATCATTTAATTCGATCGGTGACGCACGGCCTGTCTGAGCAGCACTTCACATCATATGAAGACACCAAAAATTGGGTCGATTTATGGATAGCCTCAAAAGATAAAGCGTTCTTCCGACGCGGTATCCATATGCTGCCAGAAAGATGGCAAAAAGTTGTGGCTAGCGATGGACAATACTTTAAATAAAACATAAAGTACCGTTCTTTCACAATAAATGCCCAATTTTTTATAAAAAAAGAACAGCGGAGACTGTATTTGTACTCCCAATACTATTAGATTAATAATTCAATATAAATTATATCTTCCATTATTCGGACTACTTTGTCTCGAATCTTTTCTTTCCCGTTCACTTGCTCAGAAATTATTCTCCGGCACGACAAACACGAAAGCTGTATTTCGAATATTTATACCTACTTGCATGAGTATTCGGTAACTCTTCAACGACAATTATCCTAGTCGCAGAGCCGAACACTTCGAAAAGCCTATCGGTCCAGCGCAAGTTCCGAACTCCCCATAACTGTCGTTAAGGAGTTTCAGAATCTCCCGTGCTGATCATCGAGGACAAAGGATAAATTAAGCAAAAAATAAAAGAACAAATGAAAAATGAAAAATTAGAGGCGACAGAGAGTGTGTCGCCTCTAATTTTTCATGTGAGAAGAGATGCGAGAACGAGAGGCTTGGAGAAATTTCGGTTGTGTGAACAAGCCTGTCTGGCATCGATCGAAAGAGCCCGGTCGTCGGTACGCTTACACACACACCCATATATATATATATATATATATATAACCTGTACACTTGTATATACTTTTACGTACGTGCAAAGGTGTCTGCGTGTTTTACTATATAACGTATACATGTGTGTGTGGGTGTGTGTACATGTATATATAAAATTACGTACATATCGGCTGCTGGTAAGCGAGAGGACGAAAATCGGAGGGCTCAGCGTGCCAAATTCAATGACTTACGCCCTTGTGTCTGTCAAGGGTTTGTACAACCAAACATACGTATATATATGTCTCGGTCTCGCGATTCACCCTCGTTCAGACTGTGCAGAGCGTAAGCCTCTGTCTCGTAAGGGTGGGAAATGAGGGTTGAGGTCTGTCCCGACGAGCCTACCCCAACCTCCCGACGCGAGAGCACTACGGCGTATCGTATCGACGACTTTGCTCTCTCTCTCTCTCTCGCACCGCGGTCCTCGTCCTTTCGCAACGAGTCTCGCGTATTTCGTCGCGCCCTTTTCGCGGCGTAAAGTCTCAACGCCGCAAACCACCCTCTACGTCATCCTACTCCCCTGACCCGGGGGGGGGGGGGTGGATTGCTTACTGGAGAGACGAGAGTCTGTGCTCTGGATATTTTGGAAAATTGCCCTCCGAACGCACGACCTTATACCGAGACGAACCCTCGCCTTCTCTCAGCCTCTCCGCATCACCCTCGCCCAAATGTCTCTCTCACGTCTTCTATACGACGTTTCTCGCTCTTGTCCTTGCCTTAATCTCGTCGAGCTCAAAGACTGAATTTCGTCTTTCGCATAATACACTTGGGAATATTTGAATTGGTTTCTAGAAGAAATGAGACGATGATCTGGCCTTAAAAAAAGTTCGTAAGTAAATTATATAGAGTTGAATAACACGACATTTTCGGCGAGAGAAAACATTGTTGGGAAAGAATGTTTCCATATTGTAAAATATGATTCGATTAATAATTCAATGAAGGAGATGAGATTTTTTCGATTAATATTTTAATCAATTCTTAGTACTCATGGATCATTTCGATCGGATAATTTTTCGTGGGATACTTCGGTATAAATTGAAGATAATATTCGACAAAGTCGTCGATTGAAGGATAAATCGACGACTTTGGCGATCTCCTACGTTGAGGAGGTCTTTTTATGTTTTTTTAATTATATGTTTTAGGGAATTTTTAAATATGTTTAGCCATTTGTTGATAACAAATGATTGAAGTGATTTTTTAGTCGAAAATCAAACTTTTCTTTCACAACTTGCCATTTTTGAAGTTTTCAAAATTTCATAAAAAGACTCCATTCATACGAAAGTTTTATTATTTTATTAAAAGTACAATTTTTAAGAATTTTCATCTCCGATCACCCGAGCTGCCGGAACCACCTACAACGATCCGCCATTAATTTTGTCTTGAATCCCGACCTTGTCATCCCAATACTGTCATGAGAAAAAAAAAACATTGAAAATCGACCTTTTTTTTGAGCCTATGCAGACCCGTTGAAGGAACTTGCATTTGATTGGCTATAACAAGGCTGCGAATGAATAATAAACTTTTTTTTCTTTTTCGGGCTATTTATTGCAACTTTATAAAGAAGACAATTTCATGAGATTTCCCAGGTCAATAATATCGGCGCGCCCACGTGATAAGCCAGACTACGTCGAATCCGGTTTTATCACGATATCTCAAAAACCGCGCGAAATATCATCTTAAAACTATAGAACACTATAACCTATTAAACGTATCTGACAACAGAATGAAAAAAAAAAGTTGCTATCAATTTATAATAACAAAACACTGGAATAAAAAAAAATCTTTATCTAAACGCCATTTTGTTTTATATTTCGATTTCCCAGATATAATTAATAAAGCCGACGATGAAATCACTCTGAACTTTCTCAAAATGAAATCGTGGTAAAATCAGATTTGGCATAGTCTCATCACGTTAGAGCGCCGATATTATTGACTTAGAAATAAATCTTCAGACATTTTCTTATTTCATAATGTTACGATAAATAAATCTCTGAAAAGAAAAACGTTTTACATTTATTCGCAGTCCTGTTATAAACAATTGAACGAAAGCTATTTTTCGAAATTTCGAATCGCCCTTGTTTTCTTGGATGGGTGACCATTTACGGTCAAACTATTTCTTTCAGTTTCAAATCATATTGTAAGTTCTCAAGGGAAACGTGCAGTAGCACCCCGCAATGCCGAGAAGTTCCTATTTTAATTGTTATGTTTTCACTGTCAATATGAATGTAATGTGACGTAAAACTTTGGAGGCGTTTTTCCCGAAACAGCGTTTTTCAAATTGGCTTGCGGCAGATGAATTTGATGCTATTCACCTCATCATTTTCACATCTTCTTAGCTCAATTCTCTACAGAAATACATAGGGATTTCTCGACTTGTTAAAAACTCCCCTTGTTATAAACAGTTTTACACGTTTTTTTGTTCTGCAAATGCAACCTTCTTTCAAATGCTTTCTATGAAATTTCTATGAAAAGCAATATTAAAAAAAAATCCTCAACGTATTTCTCTAATATCATGGAAATTATGAGAAATGTGGACTTTTATTCTAGATAAAAAAATAGCGCCACTTGTGCCGCAAGCTTTGGCTACCTCGTCCATAAAAACCCAAGCATTGCAAACTTTAAAAAATTGGTTTCATACACTCTAAGTCATGGAAAATAAATTTGATATCGTTTTAAGCACACAAATTCTTCAAGTTAAACGTACTCATCGAACTTCTGGATTAGTATTACCCCTCAATGGAATGCTCGATGTTTATTAGGCTTCACGTGGTTCTGACTCTCGCAAGAAAAAGATGAATGCCTATTTTCAATATTAATTGAATGCTTTGTATCGACAAGTGAATGAAGATAGAGTAGTCGATTTTGGCTTTGAAACAATTATTACACCGTTCTTTCATGCTTTTAATGAAATTTCCTGCTCGCTCATGGGCCTGAACAATATTTTCGAGAAGGACGAAAAAATGTTAACTCTGCGCATTTCCGATACGCGAAAGAAAGAGACGGCTAGGAAGAGAAAGAGAAAGAGAGGAAAAGCGCCAGAGCGCATGGAGGAAATAATAACGAGCCAGCCGACGTCGCACTGCTGCAGAAAGGTTGACGACCCGAGCAGCAGCCAGAGGAAGAGAGAATGGGAATGAGAGAGAGAGGGAGAGGGATGATGGCGACGCCCTCTTCGCCCTCTAACGACTCTGGCCCGTTCGCCACGTTGACTCTCACCCTCTCTCACCCCCTCTATACCTTTTGCTTTCGACTATAAACCACCAGAACTAACAGGTTCGCTAGTAGCACAGTGATTGGCCGCCCCGACCGTACCGCAGCTTCCATTGATCCCAATGCAAAGATTCAGTTCCCTTCGTGAAAAACTTTTATTTCATCCGATATTATTTTCGTTGGAAGACTCACGCGAGGGCGATTGTTAATTTAATTTCTCAATTGATCAATGGATCAAATATATGGACTATACACGAAAAAAAGAGTACTCAAACAGTGGAAAGGGAAGATCAGTTGTTATGAATAAAGAATAATTATTATCGATCTTCCGTTTGAATTATTCTCTGAAATAATCGCGTTGAGAATTCGGGAGAAACCTGAACTGAAAAATATGAGGATTTATTAAGCAAGAGAGAACACGGTTTTTTGTAACTATAAAGAAAACGTGTTGTTCATAAAAACCACACGAAATAGATTTACAACTTATGCGCGCTGGCGAAGTTGTGGGCAAAAGAAATTTGTAAACAAAATAATATTTAATAAATCATAGATCCGATAAATTTGGTGATAAAAATCGACAGACGAATATATCGAACTTTTGAAAATAGACTGCACCAAAAGATGGCGCAAAAGCGCTGGATATGAAACCTCTGAACCAGTTATTCGTAATTACGATTTCCTAAGCCATTCAGCAAAAAATATCGATGAGGAACCTACATATTTCGAATGTCAGTTCAAATATAGAAAACAACAGCACAGAACATTTTTATTATGGATAGAGTTGTTGAATAGTGACGAGTGAACAAGAGACAAGGCTAACGATAGCGCGTACTCTGTCAATCTTTTTTTTTGTTCCACAACTTTTCATAATTTCATTCACTGCTTGAAGTGGCCAATGACTGTGCTTCTGACGAAATACCGCGTCCACGATAGAGCTTTGCAGCATTTCTCGATTCACCGCCCCTCGCCATCTTTCTCGCTCTTCGACCCGCTCTCAGTAACCCGCAATTCCCTCGTACGCATATCCGCGCGTATTTTGCAGCTAGGTTTATCGTCGTCTCGCTGCTTTATACCATATACACAAGGTTCAAAACCCTCTCTTGCCAACGCCGCATCAGCCCGCAGAGTGCACACAGCACAACGAAATCTTTCCAATTATTGATCATTCGGGATCCAATTATTGGCAGCGTGCCGAAAACGATTTGGACAGTGGTTGCCCTAAATCCACTTGATTGGAAAGTGATCGCTTCTGTGCCGAATGACTGTGCCGTTTGTAACATCGAGTGGCCAATCACCGTGCTTTTTTCAGTATAAAGGCAGGAGGAGTGTGAAAGGAAGAGATAGACTTTGGAGTACACACGTATATAGGCGTACACGTACACATGGAAAAATCGGGGACCCTCTCTGCGTCGCGGTATCGCCGGAGGGCTGGATGCCTGGTTCGAGCGTAACCTGGCTCACTGGGCGCAACCCGGCCATCCTCAACGAGGGGCGAGCCGACGAGGCCCTCCCTCCCGACCGTCTAGCCAGGGTCGGGGTCGTTGAACGTCGATAAAGATTTTGGCTCGACAGAGGGAATCCTCCTCCTCGTCGCTCGCTCCCTTTTCTCTGTGTTTTATCCTCCCTCCCTCTCTCTCTCTCTCTCTCTCTCTCTGTCTCTCTTGACATCCCTTTTTCCTGTTTTCGTCTCCCTTCCTCTTACTGGACGTTCACCAACTCGTTAAATCCTTAACAACACCTTAGCACCCTAGCACAATGTTACCGATATCCGTACCGAAATTTCTCTCAATGTTTTCCGGCGCCCACGAGGCTACGATTATTTCAGGAAAAAACCGTTCGAGGCTCGAGTACTTGATTGATTTCATCAATGCCCCGATACTCCGGCACTGCGAATCACCGATTCGTGGCTGAGGCTGATAAAATTCCTGTCAGAGAAGCGTCGGAAATGACTCCGATTTGGAATAGTCTCTCGCGTGCATGTGGTGCAATTTTTCCGATTGTCAAAAAGACGGTGCTGCGGCGAGAGACTGAGGAGAGAAAGATGACCTTTTTTTTCGTCTTTTCTAAAACTTTTAAGGGTGGAGTCTGGAGACGCTCGACGAATATATACACGAGTGTCGACAACGGGGTGAGGTCAGGGGGATTAAAGATCGTCGGTCAGGAGGCATTAAAAAAAAAAGCTCTCGGTCCGATGCACCGGTACATAGAGAGTCGAGCTACGCGGCTGCGTATCCCCGGGGCGCGTCTATCGCCCGCTCGTTCTGCCTGTCACAGGCTACTACGCTATCCCAGGGTCAGAGGTCGTTGAACGCCGATAAAGATTTCGGAGTCGACGCTCTGTGAGAAGACAGGAGAGTATCGCAGTGGTCCTAGTTGCAGCAGTAGAGGCCCCCGTAGTAGTAGTGTAGTAATAGTAGTAGGATGCTCGGGGAGGGGATGGCCGGGAGAGGACGCTGCGGTAAACAGACGTCGAGTCCCTC
Organism: Ophion ventricosus; assembly: GCA_963932345.1. NCBI lineage: Eukaryota > Metazoa > Arthropoda > Insecta > Hymenoptera > Ichneumonidae > Ophion > Ophion ventricosus. Next base: position 11,748,784 of record OZ010716.1, on the reverse strand, counting down.
CTCCACTGTGCGTTGCCTGAGATACGAGACGGCGATCATCCCCTACCCCCACCCTCCTCACGGCGGGGAAAACAATACGGGGATGCAACAATCTGTACCATCCTCGGTCGCTTGAGCGAGACGTAAAAATGCCTGTAAGAATCATTCATGAATTATTCGTCAACGAAATGCACAGGAGTCTTTTTTTCCCAATCCTATTTTTTATCGAGATTGAAACGACGGGAGGACAAGAATCTCCGAAGCAAGCATAGAAACACTTGCGTTTTTTTCCTAGAAGAAGAAGGGATTTGGAGCATTTTTTTGACAAATACTCTGTATTGGACTGTTCAATTTCGAAAAATTGTATACAATTCGAAATTCGTAAAAAAGGTATACGTGTCGAATATCGATAATTATAAACGAACGAAAGATTAAGTCGTAAGGTTTTCGAAAATAATTCAGTTCCGATTTTATGTTCCAAATATGTGGGTACCTAACGAGCTACTTTAAGGGATCATCATAGTGTAAAATTAAAAAACAACGATTTCTTTGCATTATCCGATAGTATAGACGGCTATAAAAATGCTGTTCAATTTTTGGGGCGAAATTCGAATAATTTCGGTCGCTACAGCCTTTCTTAGAGAAAGTGATTCGAGCAGCGGCGTGAGACCTGGCGAAACTTTAAACGAGTTTTTCTCGAAATGTCGTTTTTCAAAACGGTATACACTCTCAAAGGAAGATTTTTCAAGCTATCCGGCTCAAATTTTGACACAACATTCTTCACGATATTCTTTATCTTGCTATGGAAGCTTTTTTTTAATCTTCATATTTTTTTTAACGAAAAACTGTCGAAAAAATAGGATAAATTTGATACTTTTTTTTCAAACCGCCGCCATTTCGTCAATTTTTATTTTTAAAAAACCTCCATAGCAAGATAGCGGCTTTCATACTGATTAATAATCTTTTTACAAATTTTGTTTCAGATAATATTTACGGCCACAACCGTGTACACCATGAGGACTCCTTTTTATCGAAGACATTTTCAACCATTAAAAAAAAATATAAAAAAAATAAACGTTTAAAAATTGTTTTTCTATTCTTCATGAGTGCTTTGATTTGACATAAAAAAATCAGACTGGTTACCGTATTTTAACCATCGAAAAAAAAAAATCGCGATTCCAGCTATTTTTCGACCCGTTACACTGTGATGATCCCATAATGAGGCATTCGCCACAAGCTCAAACATTCTTTTCCCTAATGATTCCAGAGTATCTGCAGATATTACCATTTTGTTCATTCTATTCACCTCCTATATACTTGCGATAAAATATTGTTTACGAGATTTGCGGTACGGATACTTTTCGTACTCAGGACTCTGCTCGGTGCGTAGAATCGAACGAATGATTGTAGTTGTAGTCAGTAACAGGAGTCTTTGACATTCTGCTACATCAGATAATTAAAACAAAACTAAGGGCCGGATTTGATGAATTAAAATTAAATTTGAAAATGTGTGTTCGTGAATAATTTACGAATGTCGAACGTTATTGAAAAATCGTCATGAATTGTCGATATTCGGAAGAAAGAAAAAAAACAAGTAATTGTGCCATATTAATTTAACGTAGACTCCATATATTGCAATCCTGACTGGCGACTTCAAGACTAATGCCTGTACAAGTCTGTTGAATAAACATTTATTTGCAAATGCTTACTTTGATGGAATAAGCTCGTTAAGAGTAAAAGCCGATATCAGCTTCTTTGACTTGAGAAACTAAAAAGAACGAAATTTACAAATGTAATTGGGATCGAGAGCCTCGAGGAGCTTCAAAGAGAGCGCAGCGAATCAATTACAGTTCGCTTCTCGGAGAGAAAAAAGAGAGGGATTCAAAGAGAGAGAGAGAGAGAAAGAGAGAAAGAGAGCAAGAGATCTAACATTCAGGAATTTTTGAACATGCGATATCAAGTTCAAATATTATTTTGTTTTTGTTTCCTCGTTCCCTCTTGTTCCCTTCTTGTTCGAGCAAAGCCTTCCTGAGAAATACGCGCGTGCAGTATTCAAACTTTCAGCCATGTACGACTGTTATCGTTACTCGTGTTCTCTGGCAACTTCCAGAATTATCCGGGACCTTCTATAGCTTTCGAGCTGTCGACTCAAAACCTTTAGGCATTGCCAAAAAGAAAGTGGTAAAATTCATAGAATTTACAGAAAAAAAACGCGCCTCTTAAAAGTAACAACTTTGACATTGATCCAATTGAATTGTTCTCCGTTCACGAATCGACACTCGAAGAGATACGAGAGAAAAAAAAAGTCTCCGGGAATAACCACCGTAAGAGATTTCCTCGTTTTTGCCTCGGTCATACGCTAATTTATCTGTGGGAACATAAGATGCAATGTACAATTGGATAAATTTCCCGTGAAACAAGAAAATTGCGAGGAAGCAATGTTGTAATATTCAAAGCTGCGGCGCTTTATTTTACTTTTTATTGCTCGTGAAGTATTCTCGCGTAGCTTCCGGAATATCTAAGACACTGCAGTGCTCGATATACAACGGTTCGCGTAGGCTATATACAAAAATGCAGTGGTACTTCGACGAAACTCGAATCCCCACGAGTACAATCGCAGTATCCCGGAATTTCACGAGCTCCTCGATCTTCCTCTCTCGCTCGCCCTTCTCACGCATACTCGCTCTTTGCTCTGAGAATACGTGCTATATAGATTTCGCGAATGCTACAACTGCACCATCAGAGCCACTCCCTATTTCCTACTCCCAGGTTTCCGGTCGCGACTTGCGCCACACGCCCTGCTTGCCCTTCTCTTTTCCTGCACCCCGCCCGCCCCCTTGCCCCATCAATGTCACAACAAATATATGATATTCTGGCGATTTGGCAACGTTGCTTCCTGCAACCGATTCATTGAGTCCTGTCAGAAATGAATACCCACTGTCCCTCGATACTTTTGTTTTTCGGATCCGCAACAGTTTTTTTCGCACCAATTATCTTCCCGAAACAATTCTTGCGGAAGTATTCCGGAAGCTGCTCCGTTATTGTAGAACGACCAAGGAAGGTTTAGCGAACTTTTCTGGAAGTGAAGAAAAGTTTGATTTCGTATTGCGCGATCGAAATTATTTTGCCATCTTCCCATTCGAAGTAACGAGGTTTTTAAGTTAGTAGTCTCGCCAAGCCGTTTGTCTATAGATTTTTTAAATTTTGAGGGCCCATTCAGATCACTATGAAGTGATTACCTGCAAAATTTCAAAAAGATTCACCGTGGAGTATTCGAGATATTGGCAATCAAAGATTGCGAGGTTTTACACGTGTTCTTATGGGGAGCAGTGGAAAATTTCACATTTCACGCAATAACTTCGAAACTTTTCTACAGTTTTTATTTTAATTCTCAATTACAGAGGAACATATGACGAAGTGGGCGTAAAAAATCATGGATTTTGACTGTCTAGTTTCAAAGATATAGCGTTTTAAATTAAGCAATGTCTAGCGACGCTAGCGCCACGAAGCGACTGGAGCAGACTAGAACTAGATTACAATAGTGTGTGCATATCCGTATACGCAGAGTATCTACGTATTAGTAGCCTAAATGGATAGTCTGATACAAAAGTGGGGGTTAGGTAAACATTATATCAGGCGTTTTCATCATTACTTTATAAGTTTTTACAACCTGATAAGATGTACCTACATTATAAGGATATTTCGCAATATTTCGAAGCTTTAATAGATTGAGCGAAGAATAAACTTTTCAACGTGATTGTGGTATGACTACTACTTTAAAGTATAATTGAAGTATGAAAGCGATAAATGAGTTTTCTTTTCCCAATTCTCGTGTGATTATAAACAATATCGCGATTATAAAGTACCTCCAATGTTCCTTCGTATTGCCTCGCAGCTTTTTATGATCCCATCCATTTCACTTTAACCCCACACCATTCAGTTTCTTCGAGATCCCGCCCACTATTTCCCAATGGATTACTGTATTGCGTAAACACAAAGGCATTGTGAAGCTGTAAAATCCGTGTCGATACAGGTGGCCATATTTAAATACATTTCAGTTGTGTTTAGCATCGGTACTTCAGTAAAACTGCCTGTCGCTGGGTAGTCAGTGCGCAAGTGCGTGAGCGACTGAACGACCACCCGTCCAAGTATTGGGATCCGTCAAATAGCGATATAACATCTGGTGGCGGAAAATCAAACTACACTTAGGGCAAAGCCTTCAATAGAAATTATACGTAGCCATACGATGGAAGGATTTAATTTTTGTAAAAAATATATATATATAGGTGAAAATGGAATTCGCGAAGTGTTCACCGCGTGAAAACAATGGCATGAACATTAAATGTACTGTGAAAGATTGGGCAAGAACTTCGAATAAGGAGTTGGAAGTGCGTTTCCACAAGTTTCCGATTGCAGAGAAATGCTTGTGTGCATGAGAAATTATTTTGGAAAAGTGGAAAAAACAGATCAATTACAGGTTTGGATGAAAGCTAGAAAAAATTTTTAATTGAATTCAGGCATAAAAGTGTGCTATAAAGGAATTTTTGAAACTGTAATGAAAAATTGAGAAACGTTTTAACATAACTAAACATTTCTCACTGCCAAATAATGAGAGGTTACACTTGCCAATTGCAATACAGTAACGTTGCAATGATGTGCTTGCATTTTTTTGTCAAGCCAGCTTTGCAAGAGCAAATCATTTTAAATCATCAATCTCATAGGGATTATTTCGTAATTGAGACGTTTGCGAACAGTAAGCTTTGAAGCTGACAGCACCGGTATGGGAAATGCCACTAACTTTACTACATTTTGAAATGTGCGCAGCCTTCAAAATATGTTTTCCTTCCACGAAATTGCGTTGTTTAAGATTGATACCAGCCCAATCACAAATTCCACTAATACTTATCATAATATCACAGAAAATTAATATCAGAAAAAATAATATCACGCAGCGACCGCAGGTCTCCTACTGTCAGTTGATCATAGATCATTATATCATTATACATATACAATGTTCGCATATATGTCAATTTAAAATCATATATGCGACCATAAATGTCATTGCATTGAGTATCATGTATCGGTGATCGGTCGTACCGGTTTACTCCGAATAAATCATTGATTGTCGATACTTACCTTACTGAAGTATCCAACGGTGTGACATCCCTCCGAATCGCCGATCGTCATGACGTAAAACAAAAATGGCTCGACGTCGTAATAGAGCGTTTTGTGGTCGAGGAAAAACTTGGCCAGTAGACAGAGATTTTGGCAATACTGCTTGTAACGCTTTCCATCAACTTCCCAAACGCCGATTTTGTCTTTCCTGCGGAAGATAATGTGCGCAGAAGTTTAATTAAACTGTAAGCGGAAAACGGGGTCGTGGAAATCTTTGGGAATGGACTAATTTCGCAATTATATTTATGCTTATGTTTATATATATAATTGTTTTTTTTCAGACCTGTACACCTCGTGACCGGGAGGATGCCTCCAGAGACATTTCTCACGATGACGACGCAACACTTGACGACTCTTCGCGTACCTCAGGCAGTACTCGCACAAATAGAGTTTCGGAGCACGGCTGAATTCCTCGGGATACGGACTCTGATACCACACTTCCATGTTCCATTTTCCCATTTCTACGCATCTCGTGCCACCGCCGTTTCTTCCCTCGGCGTCATAGTCCAGGTCGTTCAATTCCTTTTCCTGATAAATTGAATTTTCTTTCTTCAAGGGCCATTCAATGTAAATGTATCAATGATTAAAAAAAAATAGGCGTTATTTCGTTATTTTTCAAAGCTATATTTAACCCATTAACGATGAATAATTGCGATTTTTTTAAATTATTTTCAAGCCAAGTTTTTTTATATTAACAAAGGAGAATTTTTAAATAAAACTTATGCTTCCCAGTATTTTCGAGTGTACTCTTTCAGAATCTGGGGTCGAAACTGAGTTTTTTTTCGATAATAATAATAAATATAGCAGTAGTGATATAAAAAAACAGAGAAAATCGATTTTTTTTTCATGTTTTCTTTCTCTCTGAAGACGCAGAAATATTTCATATTTTTTTTTCAACCATGAGTGCACAAAATAGTTGTAGTTTGACAGTATATTTTTTAAATTCATCGTCATCATCATTTTTACTTCCAAAATGGCGACTTTTACGGGAAAATCCTAGAATATCCTTATCCTCAGCTATTATTTTACGTTTATTGAAAAATTAACAACCTATTATAAGTCTAAATAATAATCATTCAATTCATTCATGTTTTATGATAGAATATTATAGAGCCCCCTTACCTCTCACTTCTTGGGGGGCTTGATTCCAGTGAGTCGCCTTGCCTCTCACTTTTCGGGGTGCTTGATCTGACTCAATCAAATCAAGCACCCCAAGAATTGAGAGGCAAGGGGACTCACTCAAATCAAGCACCCCAAAAAGTGAGAGGCAAGGGGACTCACTCAAATCAAGTACCCCAAGAAGTAAGAGGCAAGGATTCTCGCTCAAATCAAGCATCCCACAGGAGAAAGAAATTCTACCACATCCATGTCGTTTCCTCTGGGTCACGCTGAGAGTAATATAAGTAACTATAAGTTGAACTATTGAGAAAATACATACATACATATATAGAAATATATATGTGTATTAGAAATGATGTTGAGTGATGAGCTGTACAAAAAAACAAGGTAAAATATAGAAAGATCGAAGATTCCTGAGCATCTGCAGTCGTCATTTTTTATTCGTCTCATTGGGAATATAATATTCTACCATAAAAAATGAATGGATTGAATGATTATTATTTACACTCATAATAGGTTGTCAATGTTTCAATAAACGTAAAATAATAACTGAGGGTAAGGATATTCTAGGATTGTCACGTTAAAGTCGCCATTTTGGAAGTAAAAATGATGACGACGGATTAAAAAAATATACCGTTAGAATACAACCATTTTCTGCAATCATGGTTAAAAAAAATATGAAATATTTCTGCGTCTTCAATGAGAAAAAAAATGATGAAAAAAAACATTTCTATTTTCTCTGTTTTTTTATCTCACTGCTGCCATATTTAATTATTATTATTGAAAAAAAAAACGCAATTTCGACCCCAGATTCTGAAAGAGCACACTCGAAAGTACTGGGAAGCATAAGTTTCATTTAAAAATTCTCCTTTGTTAATATTAAAAACTGGACTTGAAAATAATGTTTAAAATCACAATTCTTCGGCTTTAATGGGTTAAGGTAGTAGGCTCGGCACAGTCACGTTGAAAAGTTTATTCTCCGCTCAATCGATAGAAGCTTCAAAATATTGCGAAATATCCTTATAATGTAGGTTGTACATCTTATCGGGATGTAAAAACTTATAAAGTAATGATGAAAACGCCTAATATAATGTTTACCTAAGCCTCACTTTTGTATCGGACTATCCATTCCGGCTACTAATACGTAGATACTCTGCGTATATGGATATGCACACACTACTGTAATCTAGTTCTAGTCTGTTCCAGTCGCTTCGTGGCGCTAGCATCACTAGACATTGCGTAATTTAAACCACTATATCTCTGAAACTAGACGGTCAAAATTCATGATTTTTTTTTACCCACTTCGTCATATGTTCCTCTGTAATAGAGAATTAAAAAAAAATCTATAGAAATTTTCAAAGTTATTGCGTGAAATGTAAAATCTTCCACTGCTCCCCATAAGAACACGTGTAAAACCATGAAATCTTTGATTGCCAGTATCTCAAAACCGGAACGGTGAATCCATTGAAATTTTGCAGGTAATCATTTAATAGTGTCCTGAATAAGTCCTCAAAAGTAAAAAAAAAAAATCTATAAAAAACGCCTTGGCCAGACTACTACCTTAAGAGGTGATTTTCGTACAATCCTTTCTTAGTCACCTCACGACTTCGAATGAACATATGTTCCAAATTTCATGTTTCGATCTTTAGCGGTTCAGGCTGTGCGTTGTTTATATGTCAGTTAGTCAGTCACGGAACTGTTTTAGATGTATAGATAAATAACGCTCATCGTATGGTTAGGATCAGAGTTCAACATCTCAAATTTGACGTTACGTAGGACAAAAACAAGCGGAACAACGAGAGCAGGATGTACTCACAATCTTTTCGCTCGCCAATGCTTGAGCCTCCATAAAGAGTTTGAGATCGTAATCGGGCGTGAGGTCAGTGAGTCGAGGCTGTCGATCTTTCTCGTTGCCCGGTGGTTCACCGCAGCTGTCGCTCTCGTTTCCGTCACCGATCGGCTTTTTCCATTTGCTCCGCAAGTCCTTGACCTTAAGCTGATAGTTCCGCTGCTCGTTGGTCTGGTGCATTCCCTTGGGAGACTTCTTTCCCAAATTTATTATTGCTTTTTTACGCTCCTCGTCCCGTTTCTTGCGTTCCTTGTAGAATTCACTGTATCCGAGTATCAAAAAGTTTTCAATCAGTTCAAAAAAAAATACTCAAGGCGAGTCGTAACATTGATTATCCTTCGATTTTTTGCTACGCTAGACTTACACGCAAGCTTGAGGCGTCGTGTTGTGGTACAGTGGACAAGATTCCAAAGTGAAATGCGTGTCGAAACGGCCGGACAGGTGTCCCCGTGAATCGCAGGAAACGGCCAGCGGACATTCTCGATCTTTGACACTGCGAGCTCGAGTAAACGTTCCTTGGCCTCCGCGACCAACGCTCGCGGCGCTCGAACCGCCGCTACCCGTTCCGGTGCGTCCCGATGAGGAGAAATACCGTGAACCACCGCCGCCTCCGCGCTTCACCGGGGATTTGCTCGAGCTCCTTTTCGATTCGGCTGTTTAATTGAAAGAATTTAAAAAAAACCAATATAGGCAACACTCTCGAATGGACTCTAAACTCGCTAAATGCTATTTTTACGAATTAATGCAGACTTCTAGATCAAAGTATTGCAAAAATATCGGCGGACGGGAGATACCCTGATGTGACAGACGTATATGACGAAATTCTGAGGCTTCCTGATGACTACGAAACTTCAAAACTTGAATAATCCAAGAATCATTCCTTTTAAACAAGGCAGTATGTCAAACTTCGCTTTCACTCTTGTGTCGTAGCTTCAAATTAACATTTCGAGTAATACTCAGCTCGTCTCAGACCAGCTCCTACAGCAATTTTGAAAATAATACGGTATTTTTGTAATAATCAAATCTCTCGCTAAATCTTGTTACTCATACAAGCGACTCTTAAGAAGTGACACTAGTTCAGAGACTTAAATGAAAAAGTTTTTCTAGCTCTCAATCGTAGGGAAAAGGTATACGAGATAATCCCCTTAAGGGAAAATGCTCATAATTTCAAAGATATTCAACATAATTAAGATCTGAAAGCGGTTACTACTGGCATATTTATCTTTCTTACGATTGGCATATTCGAAATATTCAATTTATTAGGGTTTCAATTTAAAAAAAGATCTTTTTTTTAAACCTTACATAAGGATCATCTTGGACACCCCGGTGTCCAAGATGATCCCTAAGGTATGGACAAGATGATCCCCCGGATCATCTTGCCCCTACTTTGGGATTTTTTTTTTATTTTGGAGAAATTAGGTTAATATAGATAAATATTGCTCGATTTTACACTTTTATATATATTAATGATAGGTATACAATATAAACTGAACTTACAAGTTAAATAACCTTTAAGTATATTATTAGTTTTATCTCACCCAACTGAAATTAAACTAAACCAGTCTTCTACAGTCAGCCTTAAATCACGAAGGTATATCAATTATTATTTGTGAGATGAATTACAAATTAATAGTTAATATTTAATAATATTTTATATAATAAAAAGAAATAAATAGATAATGAATAAATAAATAAATGTAATAATAATAATAATAATAAAATAGATAATATAATAACAGTTTCATAATATAATAATATTTAATATGATACGACATAATATTCAACAAAAATAAAGTAGGTCTGTTATTTGTGTACAAGATGGTCCCTAGGGATCATCTTGTACGCCTAGAAGGGAATCATCTTGCCCCAAACTCAACTTTTTCATTTATTGCTCGGTAACATAAACTATAAGTGTTCCACTGTTACCACACCAACCAACAAAACTAAATTGAGCATATTATAAAGCCGCAAACACAACAATGATTGCAACTGGCAATATACAATAAAAGTTACCTAAGCTTAAAGTCAATGTTACCTTAGATCAACAGCCTACAATTTTTATTTTTTTTCCGTCAAAACTGCCATTGCTCACACTGCCATCATAAATTGACTAACGCGGGGAGGTACCGGACGCTATGTTTTACCAAAGAATATCACTAGATAGCGTTCATAGTTTCGTCGCAATTGAAAATTATCATCTTACCCCAAGGGATCAACTCGTACACCTTTCCCCTACTTTAGTGATTTAAAAAAATGTCCAAGTTACAAGTCCAATGTACGAGTTTATCCTTGAACTATTACATTTTTACGATCAAATTCAAAATAATGTGACGCAGAACATTCAAGGCGTTTTTCATATTGGGTTGCAGCATAGCTTCAACACATTTTATTTGATTCACTTCAAATTTCCGCGGTACCTTTTAAAGTAAATTCTCCCCAGAAATACACAAGGATTTCTTGATTGCTTGAAAACCCCTCTTCTTATGAACAATGTTTCGCGAGATTTTCTTCGAAAATTATACTTTATTTTAAAATGCTTGCTGTTTTATGAAAAACGATATTTTCGGAATTCACTACGTATTTCTCTAGGTATTACCATGCAGATTATGAATAATTTGGTTTTGTTTTCAAAGTCAAAAGTTATGGCACTTCTGCTACGAGCCCCGAAGCACTTTCCGCAAAAATTACTTTCACCTACAACGCTCCAGGGCCGCCATTTTGTAGGAACTTTTTAAAAATTGTTACATACACTTTAAGGCATGGACAAAAAAGTTCTCCCAATCACTTTCCGATTCAACTTCTTTTTAAGGTATTCCTTTCGTGGAGGGCTGTATTTTGTGGTCGCATAAGCCAGGGCCCTTTTGAATCATTAGTAGATTACAGCGGCGTTTAATAAGAAGAAGTTACAATTATACCCAACGATGAAGTGGAGTAAAAAATTTCGCATAAATTTTGTAAATTTTGACATTTTTACATGATCTTTGAGAAGTCGCGGTAACAAAAATTCTCCTGCTAGTCACTTTTTTCCAAGTTTTATCATTAATATTTTCTTCAAACATTCGGTGAGCCCCTGTTTGTATTGTCGTTACGGAATCTTTCAAATGTTTACATGCTCAGAGCAGTTTATATCAGACATCTAGAGTTATTGAGTACATAAATTATCAGATAGAAATGTGGCCAGTATGTCATCTCCATAAAGTGTTGCAAAAATTAGACGATTTTTAAGGTAGTAGTCTCGCTAAGGCATTTTTCTATAGATTTTTTTATTTTGAGGACCTATTCAGGACACTATTAAGTCATTACCTGCAAAATTTCAATGAATTCGCCGTTCCGGTTTCGAGATATTGGCAATCAAAGATTGCACGATTTTACACGTGTTCTTATGGGGAGCAGTGGAAAATTTCACATTTCACGCAATAACGTCGAAAGTTTTCTACAGATTAAAAAAAAATCTCAATGACAGAGGAACTATATGACAAAGTAGGTAAAAAAAATCATGAATTTTGACCGTCTAGTTTCAGACATACAGCGATTTAAATTAAGCAATGCCTAGCGATGCTAGTCCCATCGAAGCGTAGGCACGAAGCGACTGGAGCAGACTAGAACTAGATTATAATAGTGTGTGCATATTCGTATACGCAGAGTATCTACGTATTGGTAGCCGGAATGGATAGTCTGATACAAAAGTGAGGGTTAGATAAACATTATATTAGGCGTTTCCATCATTACTTTATAAGTTTTTACATCCCGATAAGATGTACAGCCTACATTATAAGGATATTTCGCAATATTTCGAAGCTTTCATCGATTGAGCGGAGAATAAACTTTTCAACGTGACTGTGACGAGACTACTGCCTTGAAGTTGTCATTTTTTGTTAAATGTTTGGTAACTTGGCTTGAAATTTTACCAGTATATTGGGATATATTTTTACTTAATTGTAGACGAAAATCAGTTAATTGTTAAATATTCGGATTCGTGAAAGAAATACCTTAAGCAGGCAAAATTCTCAAAGTTCCACGTGGTACTCAGACTTCTTGTTTCCCCTTAAGGCAAGCGAAAAACCGATCAGTCGGTAAAATTCCGTTACGTACTTTTTAACGAAAAGGTTAACATTTCGAACAAAAAATAAGACCCCTACTTTGCTCTCCTTTCAACGCAACACAAAATACGACCCTTCTCTCTATTTCTCTCCCTCCCTCTCTTTCTCTCTCTCTCTCTCTCTCTCTCTCTGCTCTGACATCTGCCCGAAAGTTATACTAGGGCATAATAAATTATATCAATCAATCAATCAATCTCTCTCTCTCTCTTCGAAACATCAATCACCTCGGCAAAACGTGAGAAACGAATTTTTGGACTATATCTCTCGCAATCATCTGTCACGTGGTACATCCCTCACTTTGCCCCAACTCCGTAGGATCAGATCGTAAAAGAGTACCTGCATCGGATTCCGAATCGCTCTCAATCTTCGTCTGCATCTGCAACATTTTGTTAGTCTTTCGAGCCTGCGGTTTTCTTTTTCCCTTAGGGGTCGTGGCTGTCGAGCTACCTTCGACATCGTCCTTCTCGCTGTACGACGCGTCGCCTTCATCTTCGCTCTTCACGATACTCGGGCGTTTGGAGCTTTTCTGCGGCTTAACCGCGGCTACCGCAACCAACGGTCTCTTCGTCGGCGAATTGCTCGTTCCACTTCCACCGGCCGAATTGCTGTTTTGTTTCTTTTTGACCTGTTGCGGCTGCGGACTTGCCACGCTGTCCGATGATTCGGAGTCCGAACTGCTGTCAGACGATCCCGAACTACCCGAGCCACCCGAACAGCTTTTCGAACTCGCGGAACTGTCCGATTTCGATGGCAGTTGCGGCCTCGTCACTAAACCTGCCGAAAAATAGTAAATTTTTATACAGCGAAGTCTCAAAACATTCTGAGAGTATTAGGTACATGTTTTATACACTCTTTTGAAGAAAAACGGCCGTAAATTGCGGCAAGTCGAGATTTAATAGAATTCATTGTGTTTTTAAATATGAAGAAATGATAAAATTCGGCAAAAGGTTACAGTTTTTAATTCTTCTTTTTAAAAGTTTTAAAATGATATCAAGGGCATAACTCATAGCAATTTTGTTACTGATTATGAGTAATAGCACGTTAAAGGGCTAGCATTCATCTAGCATTTTCAAACAAACGTTTCTTTTACTGTTGATTATGATTATCTATGCTTTTACGCGTCCTTAAAATAATATGATGTCGAAATCTTTCTCAGAATCGCAGTTACGAGGGTAAATGTGTCCGCGTGCGCGAAAGGACTGGCTCGGACACATGTAGATTTAAAGAGTTTCGTGACAAGTGACGAAATACTACCATTTGATTCAAATTTATACAGTAGATCCTTTGTCATGTGCTGAATGCACCTTCCAACTTTTGAATCGATTGTCTACACCGTTTCCATAAAATTTACAATTGAAAAAAAAACACTTTTTAACATAGAGAGATGCCTGCACTCATCGTTGATCGGTAGTTTTACGTACGAAATAGTGTGAAAAAATGTTAAGAATGTTATGAGAAACTGCTAAACCACTCAGTACATTATGACAATCTTGTCACCCAAAAATGTAATGATCCGCCTACACCATTCATTAATTATTGACATTTTTGTAAATGAAAACGTTTAGTTTTTTCCCACCGACGAAACGTTGAGGCGAAGCGTGGCAACGTCGCACGAGTGTTAAATTGCGCGCGTGTTTGAATACGACTAATCCCCGTGGCGCGGCTATACGGTCAATAAAATGCCCTTTTAAAGAGAAGTGATATATTTTATTTTTGACACTTGACATTTATCGTCCAAAATTGATTCGGTGGAATAAAAAAATGTAAAACTTTTTTGTCGATGGACTGCGTCAGTTGCTACGCTCGTTGAGGCTCGCGGTAACAGAATAAGTATTGCCAACCGTGAAAAAACAAACTCGTAATACAAGCAGTGCGCTGTCGCCAAATTTATCAACTTTTTCTAAATATAAAATAACAGAAAAATACGCATTGATGTAACATCTAAAATACGTTATTAATACGCTCGTGTAAAAATTATAATAATCTTAAATGCAGGACTCGAAATTTATTACAGTAATCGTATCGTTTTCGAAATAAATATTGGTGTGTCGAAGTTGGCGCTCTACTCAAAAACAATAGAATCCCCTCTCCCCTGATTTCCTCTAAAGATAAGCTGTCCCGAAACTTCTTAAACGTGTTTTTCTCGAAACTACATTTTTCGCGAGCATCTGCAAGATAACTTGAAAAGCTTTGAATGTTTCTTTATACAGTTTGTTTTTGTTCAAGTCTTCCATAATAGATTCTCTATAGTCTGTCAAGCCATCATTTCATTTTTCAATCTAGAACACGTTTACAAACATATGGGCGCGGAATTTGACAGGAAAAAGATTTACACTTTAAAATATGATAACTAATTTTTTTGTCGAAATTAAAAAGTTGAGCTCGGCCGACCATAACTACACCATTACCTTTCAAAAATTTTCTTGAATTTTTCAAATTCTTTTTTTCCAAAGTTCAAAAAAATTCAAGAATTTTCCATCCACATGAATTTTTTCCATTCAAAATTGAAATCCAAAAATTCAACAAAATGCAAGAATTTTTTTGAATTTTTCAAATATGGTGTGCATGAACCCGTGGGGTACCTATGCACACCATAGGAATGAAAAATGTATTGTTAAATAAACGAAAACAATGAATGCGATCATGGAGTGTATGATGGACATTTTCCGGATTTTTTACGATTTATCGTTTAAAAAAAGAACCGATCCGCTAACGCGGTCAGTTTGTTATTACGAATTACAATTAGATACTCAGCGATTGAGCAACTACACTTACTGGGCCTGTTGTTCGTCTGTACTCTGGCTTTTGTCTCGTTAGGTTTCGTTCTCGACGGTGGTGGTTTGGAGCCCTTGCCCGCATTGCTCGTACTTTTTTGAGCATTCGGTTTACTGGGCGGCGACGCGGAATCGCTTTCGCTACTGTTCTCCGGACTGAATATGCTCTTTTTCTTGAGTTTCTTTTGCACCGGTTCAACGACCGTTTTTACCGGTTTGTCCGAGAGTTTCGTACCGCCGCTTGTATTTCCTAGTTTAAAAAAACAAAATACTTTTACTGACTTAAAGTTGGACGATCGGATACGTATCGTCACATGAATATTACGGCACACCGCGCTTACCGGCAAATTTATTTCCCTTCCCATGGACGAGTTTAGCAGCGGCAGCATTTTTCTGCGGCGTGCTGGCAGGTGGAGGCTTGTTCGCCGGTCTCTGAGGTTTCACGACTGGCGCTATAGTTGCTGTGGCTTTTGGCTTTGGCGGAGGTTTTCTCTTCGCCGGCTTGATCTTGCTGGGCGACTCTTCGGACTCGGAGGAATAAACGACAGGCTTCGACTTGGGAGGAATCTTTTCCTTCACCTTGTTCTCCGACGTACTCGCCGAGGTACTGTCATTCTTGGACTTTATGTGTCTGCTGACCGCTGCAGGAATTTTCTTCTTGTTTCTCTCTGTATCCGAGACTTTCTGACTGCGCGCTGAACTGCTAGAGTTTTCCGAATCAGAAGAGCTCGACTCGCTGCCCGAGCTGGAAGAACTCGAAGACGAAGATCCCGAGCTGCTCGAGGATGTCGACTCGGAGCTCGTCGTCTACAAATGAGAGATTGATATAGTCTTTCATAAGAATGTATAGAAGATATGATCCCAGGAAAATGTCGCAGAAATTCTATATTCTTATACATAGTCTGTTTGACAAGAGCGTGTACAGCGAAACACAAAAGCTATTTGGAAGAAGACATAAAAAAAAATACACACACACTACATGAAACCCTTATGATCTATTATTAATAAGTGGTCCAGTCGTCTCCACTATCAACCCTAGAACTCATGTATCATTTTTTTCTACCTTTTAACTCATGACTGGGGCAGATACCCACCCCAAGCCTTTCTTGTAGGCATAATCGCTCGACTGAGCATTAAAGAGAAACATCAATATATGAATCTCTTCGTTTTTCGATGAGGAAGAGAATGATGTGAGGCAATTTCGATTTTAACCAAATTTATTTAGTGAACAACCCGTTTAAATGCCGAATATAAGCGAAAATCGCATTTTCTAAACACAAAATTCTATTTTTTTGTCTAATTAACAGATCCTTAATTGACGCAGGATATCTTAAAGAAGAAACATTGAGCTTGTCAAAAGAAATTAGTTGAATTATATTCCGTTCGAAAGGGACATTTATTTTGGAATATGAAAATGGGGAAAATACGGAATTTGTAAACGCGGAAAAAGTTAATGGAAATGCAAAAACAAATGTTTGCAGAGGTTTTTCGTATATTCTTCACTTCGTTTATTGAGAAAATAGTATATAATACTGATGATGAAATGAGAATGTAAAGAATATAAAGAAATCGTCCATTCAGCTCATTCTACTGTCGCGCAAATGTAACAATGCAGCGTTCTGTGCACCTCGCAGACAGCCCTTTGGCATCATTGGCGAAAAACCTGAAGCTTGCGATCCTCTGCTCTTGGACAGAATGCACATCTCGCCACTTCTTTCCGCCCAATCCTTGGGGTTTTTGGTTTTTTTTCTTGCAAGATGGTACTTATGAAAACTTGCAAGTCCCACCGGAGATTCGAAATGAATAGCCTTGCTCGCAGATGAGGCTCGATTAGAGACTTGACGAGACTTCTTATGAAGGTCCTTCGAGTCATATTTTCAAGATCCGCGTTGAAACTGTGGAGGATCATCGCGTTAATTTCTTTTTTTTTCATATAAAATATAAAATATATGGCTTTAGAGCATGTATGCGACCATTTGCACTTAAATTACGTAATAACACGGACAATATATTGGTTCTGGTAAAAAAAGTAATATTCACTTACCGCCACGAAACACCAAAGGCAACTTTTAGGGTGTCTAATTTTGATCAGAACGGACATTTCATGACATTTAAAGATTGTTAAAACAAGGAATAGGGATTTTTTCATGACTTTTAGTATGACTTTCTGGTATAAAAGTATAGTTTATAATTCTTTACTACGACTAAGTTTCTAAATTTTTATATTTATATTCATACAATACACATCTGTTCGAAACAGATGTGTATTGTATGCCAATAAAAAGTATACGAAATAAACGAAAAGTCACTAAACTGTACACTTTCATGTGTAGTAAAAAATGCTAGACAAACATCATTTCAAGTGTGCTGTACAGAAATATATTTTGGGATCATCTGGAAAAATATTACATATATTTCGGAACTTTGAGTAATATCATCTAGTCGCTTTGCATGAATAACGAAGAAAAACCAATATGTTGAGATTACGAATCATTTTTTTTCTACTACTTTTTTTGCTAATACCGTAGATTGTCGCAAACCCGCGAAAATTTGAAATTATTTTGGATAAATTAATACAAAAATGAGCGCAGCACAGATCTTAAAAAAATCAGGTAGACTGGTAATTTTTCATAACATTTCATGACTTTTCAGGGTGGAGTGTAATTTCATAACATTTAAGATTTTTCATGACTTTTCAGGTTGGTAGACACCCTGAACTTAAGACTCGGGTAGATACTCACCCTGGATGCTCTTAGGAACTGTTTCGCCTGACAACCAGCTAGCAACTGATACCACTGTCAATCTGCCGTCAGTCAGATAGAGAAACTTAATTGTGGTCACAATCCCCAGTCAACAATGCCGATTTATAGGTCAGAAGCGTACTTTAAAAGTCAACTGGAGTAGGTGTCTACCCTGTCCAAGAGGGTTAATAATCGCCTGGCATCTCCTAGGCATACTTTCGACTAATTTCGTGGCGTAATCTTGTGACAAAGACCTTCGTAAGAGGCCGAATCTATTGGAATAATTGCTTGATGTTTCAGATCTTTGCTGTCTATTGTTGTGAGTAGACCAGGTATGAGTGTTGGGAGAATGTGCCTAAACAGAAGCTTCGCCCAAAAAAATTACGTCATCCCAATCGCAATCCAAACTTTCTTTCGCCCAAGTGAGTCTTTTCGTCGTGTTTTTTGGGCAATAGCCGTTTGTCTGTGACCACAGTCGGACACCAACTGATGCTTTCTATACGAAGTATCTTGGTAGAAGGGTCCCGCTATCCGGTTGCTGTCCGGTAGAAAGGTAGAAACGTGAAATTTGGGAAGGGTGTTGATTTTATATTGGAGGCATCGTTTAAAAAGGGATTTCTCAAAATTCAACCCTCAAGGGGATGAACGGGGATGGCAAAGTTTGTATGGGAAATAATATTTTTATGATCGAATTTACTGAAAACTTGGTATTAATGCTCCTTGACACAATTAATAAAACACGTATTTCGGTGTTTTTCAAAGTTCAACCCTCCGCGATCACCCGGGGTCGGAATGACCCCAAGCGCAACTTCAAGCCAAAATCACTATAAGATGTTAGCGGCCACTTTTTATAATAAATCGCTCATTTTTCATAGTTATCGTTCTTTATTTCACTCCAAAATGGCTCTTTAAATATGTAAGAATAAATACCATTTTTTGAAACACCTACTATAGAGCTATTTTTTCCTTAAACTATCATCCCTATCACCCTAAAATTTTATGAAAAAAAAATTGAAAATTGCAATAGTTATGATTTTTTTTAGTAAAAAAGGGCTTTATTTACGCATTGAACACTTGCTGATTTTTTCCGCCATTTGTGAAATTCTATCAAAATATAATATCATGGATGTCACATTCTAGAATATTTAAACTAATATCCTGACTTTTTATGAGTCATTCGAAATGATAGGGTCAATGCCGGAAACGTTTAAACATGACTGGGATCATTGCCGCCCCCCCCCCCCCCCCGCCGGTTTATTTGCCACCGTATTTTGTGAACGTGTAAAACAGACCCCTCTTGAATCATTAGCAAATTACCGTGGCACTCGATGAAAATAAGTTTCAATCAATTATTATACCCAACTCTGAACTGGAATGAAAACAGTCGCATAAATTTTGTACATTTAGACATTTTTACATGTTCTGTGAGAAGTCGCAGTTACGAAAATTCTTCTGCTGGTCGCATTTTTATAAGTTTTATCATTAATATTTTTTTCAAACATTTGGTGATGCCCTGTTTTTATTGTCGTTACAGCATGTTTAGAATTTTTTGCATGCTCGAAGCAGGCGGCCACAAAAATTTGTGCTGTTTATGGACCCAATACAGTATCGAATGCAACAGCAAAGCGGTGGTTCCAACGATTCCATTCTAGTAATATGGACGTCGAAGATGAGGCACGCTCTGGTAGGCCAATCGTCGTAAGTGTTGATAAAATCATGGAAATCGTCGAGTCAGACCGACATGTGAGCACTTATTCCGTTGCCCAGGAACTGAAGATTAGCAAGAAAACCGTTTGGAACCATTTGCATAAGGCTGGTCTCAAGAAGAAGCTCGATGTATGGGTGCCTCACGAAATGACGCAAAAGAACCTTTTGGACCGAATTGATGCCTGCTATTCTTTGCTGAAACGTAACGAAATTGACCCATTTTTGAAGCAGATGGTGACTGGTGATGAAAAATGGGTCACATACGAGAACAACAGCCGAAAAAGATCGTGGTCCAATCGCGGTAAGCCGGCCCAAACGATCGCCAAGCCCGGATTAACGGCCAAGAAGGTTTTGCTGTGTGGTGGAATTGGAAGGAAATCATCTACTATGAGCTGCTCTCATTGGGCCAACCACTCAATTCGGACCTCTACTGTCAACAACTGACCAGATTAAAACAGGCGAATGACCAGAAGCGGCCAGATTGGCCAATAGGAAGGGTGTTGTCTTCCATCAAGACAACGCCAGGCCAAAGAGATCTTTAACGACGCGCCAGAAGCTCCGAGAGCTTGGATGGGAGGTTCTATCACACCCGCCGTATAGTCCAGACCTGGCACCAAGCGATTATCACCTTTTCAAGCATTTGCAAAATTTTCTTGATGGTAAAAAACTGGCCTCAAGAGAGGCTTGTGAAAATAAGCTGGTCAAGTTTTTTACCAATAGGGACGGAGACTTCTTCAATCACGGAATTATGAAATTGCTTTCAAAATGGACAAAAGTTATCGAACAAAACGGTGCATATTTTATCTAAATCAGCTAATCCTATGTTAATTTCATCGTCGAAATAAAGCGAAAAAACGCTCAGAACTTTTTACTTCATCTAATATATATATATATCAATATAAATATATATATCAAATATATATATATATATATATATTTGATATATATATTTGAATACAAAAACATAACATAAAATCAGTTGTAATTGGTATAATATATCGATCAAGCCTCAAATTTTCAGTTGAAAGTATTCTTTATATATTTCACCTGTAGTTGTTAATATTTAAATTTATTAGTAGAAGACTCTTAAGAGTGAATGCGATACATCTCCCGACCCCTACAATTTTCAAACGATGTTGAATCAGATCAAAACTATGCAAATTATTCAAATGTTTTCAGGTATCCTAAAGATTTATGACCCTAATTCGCAAAGAAACATTTTTGATAATAATAAAACTGCAGAAACAAAGAAAAAAGTCGCTGCATTAGAATGGAAACTTGAACGTCACATTCTCTAGCCACTCAACCGTGGCATTGGCGTGCCGTTTGCTAAAGATGCAAAAAATAGCCGAACGGGAAAATAAACAGATTTTCAGCACTTTACTATTAATTACACTGCAATAATGCAGCGAACGATTGTGCAGCTTTCCGAAACGTTTCTTTCATACATAAATTACTTGTTTTCTTCATTGTGCTCTTTCTCATTATTCCTAAGAGTAGGAAAACGTCCCATTAGAACGCATGTGAAACTTGTGCAAACTAAAAATCATATAATTTTTGGCAATTTTTAACACAGGTTTAAGAAGTGAAAACAAATTAATGGAAATAATCATATTTGACGCGAAGCGAGGCGTGAAAAATGTTTGTTATGATTAAAGCATTATTGTTTGCTAGATGTACAGTGGTTACCTTTCGTTTTGGAGTCATCTTCAAACTTGTCTTGCGTATTCAAAATTGCACTATCGCTATCGTATCGGTCATCGTCGACACTCGCTACGTTCGAAATACAAAAAAACGAAGAAAACACGAGAATAATACAAAGAGAAACATTCGAAATCAGCTGTTATTTGTCAGATTCGAGCATCATAACCTAACCAGCCGATTTTTGTGTACTACTCTGGCCACTATATAGCGGCTACAGCGAAGTAGCTAAACATCGAAGCAACCTTGACCCCCCTCCAACGGGTTGGTACGCTACGGTGGGGATGAAAGTGTCAGGCGACTCGGCGCGGCGCAGCGATGTCGTCGCGCGCGCGACCTTTCAGACATCGGTCTTGACTAGTCGATGCAGCATGACATCAAAAAATGGTCGTGGGATATCATATTTAATCGCTACTGTTTACATTTTGGAAAAAAACCGGAATTTTAAAGCATGTTGGCAAAAGGCAAATGGACTTGATGGAAGCTGCGACCTGTAAAACACGAGGATCCACCTTGAACTCGATCGCACGGAGAAATATAATAATTGATTGATGAATTATCGTCTTTTCTTTATCGAAATATCGCTTATAAAATTTAATCCCGAGAAAATGTAAACTTTTAATTTAAAAAACGGTTTACGGACGCCATGTTTGTATGTCCGCGATCGTGATTTTTTAAACTTTATCTTTTAAAAATGATTTAACTTTTTTATTATTTAACGTTGAAGTTGTTAGAAAAGAATTAACGTTATCCAAGTATGAACTTGTATTCGTAACGTGCTGCTGTCTTGGTGAAGCATTAAAATACGAGCTAGGGCAATTCGAATAAAAAGAAGAGCACGATTTTTTTAAGAAACGGAACCCCCGAGCTTTTGTTTGCACTAGGGTAGACCGACCAGTGAATTGACGAAAGCTGATTTATATTTAAAATTAGTAATGAATATAAATTAGGTCATTAAATGATTGGTTTTTTTCATTGTAAAGATCATGAGCGGTTTTTAAAACAAAGTATTTTTCTTTTTTTTCAAACAATTAACCATGATATAGCACTTTGAAATTCTTGTTATGTTCGCTCGGCAAAAACGCGCCGAGAGCATCCGAAGTTACCCGAGCGCTCTGTGACGTCACCGCTCGAACGCCAGTTACAAACTACTCGTGTGGTACGAGTATTGTGTCAACGATGGCAACGACAAAATCGTATAGGCTTTGTTTCGTTCCTCTTTGTATAAATACGACGAAAAGTGCCCCTAATAGGTATTTCCGAATGTGCCACAAGACATAAAACGTCGAAATTTATGGTTCGATGCAGCACGACGTGTCAAGCCGAAATCATCGTTCACTTATTTTTGCTATGAATGCCACTTTGATGTCAGTGTAAACGTGTTATAACATAAACTGTATTGAAATATTTTTTTAAAATACGTCTTTTTCAAAATGCTTGTGATACATAGCAGCAATAACTGACACAATTTATCAAGTTTCTACTAACCTAAAAATATTCAGTTATCCACGGTCGGTAAATTACTCGACTTTGCTTTCACGAATCCACTTTCACACATCGTTGCACGAAAATTAAACTAGATTTCGACTTTTTCAAAATACTCGTGATTTTTAGATGTAAAATGCAACAAAATTTTACTTTTGTATACACTTGGCCTTAAGCCGTATACATAGCCTATTCGGTCGCGTCGAGCGGTGACGTCACAAGCGCCAGCGCCGATAGCGTGACGTTTCGCGCCAACATCTACAATTTGAATTATCGTGAAATAAAAACAATGAATAATTATCTTTAGAATTATTTCCAAGAAAAACCCTTTTGACATTCGGTTTTGATATCACAAAAGATCAATTGTAAAAAAAAATTGAACATTTTTTTTTAACAACTCAAGTGTCGATAAAAATTCGAATCACTATAATTTAGCAAAAATAGTCACAGGTGTACATAAAACCAATTTCTTAGTTAAGGTAGTAGTCTCGTCACAGTCAGGTTGAAAAGTTTATTCTCCGGTTGATCGATGAAAGCTTCGAAATATTGTGAAATATCCTTATAATGTAGATTGTACATCTTATCCGGATGTAAAATCTTATAATGATGAAAACGTCTCATATAATGTTTACCTAACTCTCACTTTTGTATCAGACTATCCATTTTGACTACTAATACGTAGATACTCTGCGTATACGGATATGCACACACTACTGTAATCTAGTTCTAGTCTACTCCAGTCGCATCGTGGCGTCGCTAGACATTGCTTAATTTAAATCGCTATATCTCTGAAACTAGACGGTTAAAATTCATGATTTTTTTACCCACTTCGTCATATGTTCCTCTGTAATTATGAATAAAAAAAAAATATCTGTAGAAAAGTTTCAAAGTTATTGCGTAAAATGTGAAATTTTCCACTGCTCTCCATAAGAACACGTGTAAAACCGTGCAATCTTCGATTGCCAATATGTCGAATACGGAACGGTGAATCCTTTTGAAATTTTGCAGTTAATCACTTAAGGGGTTACGTGGGTTTCGAAGCCAAAAAAAACATATTTTCGCAATTTTTTTTAAATATAATATATAAATTATTTTATTCAAAATGTTAAGCACATAAAAGAGCAACATTTCAACAATATTTTTTTAAAATTTCATCCAAAAATTTGGGAAATTCAGCCGGTGAGACCTGGTTTCCGGAGACCCCTAAAAAAAAAATGTCCTCGTGGTGGTCAGGATAACTCATGATAGTTTTATCTGCAATTAAAAAACCAAATTTTTCTGTTAGTAGATAAGTATAGCTCGTAATTGAACGAAGGATTTCTAAAAAAATTGAAATTTGAATTTTTGGCAAAATTGTACGCAAAATAGTTCAATTTTTGGTACAATTTACACTACGTATAGCCTTGTAAAATTAGTTTCAATCGAAATAAAAAACCTTCGTTCAATCCTAGTCAATGCTATTTTGAAGAAGTGTGCAAAATTTCAATAAGATCGGTGCATTAGTTTTTGAGAAATCGTGTCCACCGACTTCAAAAATAGTTCTTTGAGAAAAATGCGTATACCTGCGTCGCTCCCGGCCGGTCTTTCCCAACGGGGGGAATCCCCAAAGGCTGTCTCTCCTAGACTTTTACTCCGATTGACTTAAACCTTTGGGAGAATATTCTAGACATATATTAAAATATATATTAAAAAAAAATGTTTTACATATATTAAAAAAACAAAACATATATTAAAAAAAAATGGATTTTTTGAAATTTTCAAAGACCATGTAACCCCTTAATAGTGCCCTGAATGGGTCCTCAAATAAATTTAAAAAATCTATAGAAAAACGCCTTGGCGAGACTAATACCTTAAGGGGCAACACCACTCTAGAGTCAGTAAAAAAGGCCTAAATTTGATAATTCTTTTTTAGAATATTGAAAAAGGTATCGTGTTTCTTTTTTCAGGGTTTATTAAACACGAAGTATGTAAAAAAAAAAATGTATTGTTTTTTTGATAAAAAATGGCGGCGACAAAGCCCGTCTTCAAGAACGCCTTTTTTTCGATACCTCCACGGCCGGACGTGGAACTCCGAAAGCATAAGAGCTAGAACAAAAAAAATAATTTGTTCTTAATCTATATGTCATTGGCTAGAGAAGTACATAGGGGTTTTTTTTAAATAATTTTTTTGCGAAAATGGCACAAGTTTAAAAAAATTTTCATTTTTTCGGCAAAAAAATTTGCCGTAATTTGTACATAAAAAAAAAAGTTTACATTCAATCAAAAAACGGCTATGTACTTCTTTAGGTAATGTGATTGTGAAGCTACAGCGAACATTTCAAAGCAATTCATCGAACGGTTTTCGTTCGAAAAACGCGTTTAAAGTTTTATAAGTACTTAAACCTTTGAAAATTTCGTTTTATCTCTAATCCGCGATGCCTGCACCGTACATTTGGCCATCTATATTGATACTCTTTTCCTCCTCCACATTCCGCATTTTTTCAAAATTCTAGAGTTGTGTTATCCCTTAAGATTCTTAGCATAAATTACGAGAGGTTGTCGTGTATCGTGAAAATTATAATTCAACATGCCCGCTACCTCAAACGCAATAAATCAAATTATAAACAAACGATATCTGAGAACCGCAGACCTCGTATATTCTCTCCTGTCTTGCCCAGATCATTCGATCCTGACGATCGTAACCGAAAGAAAAAACCATCAAATTCTATCAGATCTTACAATCTTTTGCTTTTCATGCATGCTACGTCTCAATTCTTAGCGTTCCTAAAGCAACGCCAGCGCCGCGCTGTCCGATTTTTGTACTCACTCGCGAAAGCAATCACACGGGTTTGCGAGGGATTGAAAACACGTGTACTAAGTAGTTCATGGTTACGCGATACATGAAAATAATCGATGTTTTCATCTGTAACCGAAGTATTAAATATTGCATTAATTCTTCCGTCCGTAGGCTGACTTTGCAATTCAAATGAGTGTCGTTCGTAAGATGTGGGAGAAAACGAAAGCCCGTCCCGTCAGTCTCCGGAGCCCCGTAGAATTTTCACTCGTTTGAAACGCGCGTTACAGGCTATATTATTGTTGACGTTTTCTCATTAACAATATTGCATGTCACAGGAATATCTTTTAGGTAAAATAAAATGATTATATCTATGCACAACTAGCGCTCAAAGGATAATTGCTGTTGATTAAGAGATAGAAGAAAATGCTTTCAAGGAAATGTGTTGAGAAGATTCGTTGGACAATCCGTTTAATTGAAGTGACCTATTTCAGGCAAGTCCCGGCTGATAGGATTCGAGCGTTCAAGGTGGTCTACGATCTCCTGTTAACCGTTCTTCGATCCCAAGTCCAGTGCCAAGAGAATGGCGGTTCCGATCAGTGAGATCTGCGAGAACACAAAGTTGGCGCGAGAGATGGCGTTGACCGGCAATTACGACACGTCCGGTGTCTATTACCAAGGAGTCGTTCAACAAATTCACCGGTTGTTGGCGAGCATAGCGGACGCAACGAGAAAAGCAAAGTGGCAATTGGTACAGCACCAGATAGTCGAGGAGTTTGAAAAAGTCAAGGCGACCTCGACGACTCTGCAACTCTTCAAGTCGGACGCCCATAGCGAAAGGCTCATGGGCACCTCGTGTTTGTCCTTCGAAGAGCCGACGCGTGATCCGACTCTCTGGTCGTGCGTTAATCCCGGCGCAGCATGGAGTCAGCCGGTAGCGCGCGATCCGGACGTTTGGCCTCCGCTCGGACCGCTGGAACAGAAGCCCTCGAAGCCTCAGAAATTCTCCAACAAGTATCAAAACCGCTCGGGCGTGCGAAAACCTTCGACGGGAAAGAAACCCGAGACTAGAGCGGCGACGACGAAGAAGGACGACAAAAAGCCGACAAAGAGGGACGAAGCGGCCAAGGAAAAGTCGGACGCTGATAAATCTGACTTGGAAGTGGAGGATCGAAGGTTCGAGCCGGCGGGAAACGATCGGGATCTCGCTGATCTATTGGAGAGAGACATAGTTCAGAAAAATCCGAATATCCATTGGGAAGACATAGCGGATCTGCACGAGGCAAAACGTTTGTTGGAGGAGGCAGTTGTCCTGCCGATGTGGATGCCAGACTTCTTCAAGGGAATACGCCGTCCGTGGAAAGGTGTCCTGATGGTGGGACCACCGGGCACAGGCAAAACGATGCTTGCCAAGGCCGTGGCAACCGAATGCGGTACAACTTTCTTCAACGTGTCGTCGTCCACTTTGACTTCCAAGTATCGCGGCGAGTCCGAAAAACTCGTGCGTTTACTGTTCGAAATGGCGAGGTTTTACGCGCCCAGCACGATCTTCATCGATGAGATCGACTCGTTATGCTCGAGACGAGGTTCCGAATCCGAGCACGAGGCTTCTCGGCGAGTAAAGTCCGAGCTACTCGTACAAATGGACGGTATAAGCACGAACAGCGAAGATCCGAGCAAAGTCGTTATGGTACTCGCCGCAACGAATTTCCCATGGGACATCGACGAGGCGCTTCGGCGACGTCTCGAGAAACGCATTTACATACCTCTGCCGAATCGAGAGGGCCGCGAGGCTCTCCTCAAAATAAATTTGCGGGAGGTACAGGTTGACCCGCTCGTCGATCTTGCCGATATCGCGAAAAAACTTCAAGGTTACTCCGGTGCCGACATCACCAACGTATGTAGAGACGCTTCGATGATGTCGATGAGACGAAAAATCGCTGGCTTGAAACCCGATCAAATTAGGCAACTTCCCAAGGAGGAATTGGATTTGCCGGTTTCGGCTGATGATTTTCTTCAAGCCATAGACCGATGTAACAAAAGCGTGTCTCAAGAGGATTTGGAAAAGTATGAAAAGTGGATGAGCGAGTTCGGTTCTTCGTGATACTTTTCACTCACAAACGAACTCTTTTTTAGAATAACGCTATACACGTGGTACACGATAGGATCATTCACTGCGCGTGCGGTTTCTATCCAAATCGGCGATAATGCAAACGGTCCCGGAAGTTCCGCTAGCACCCGTCGAATTGTCAACTTTTTGTTACAATCAAATTTTACTCAATTCTTCCGAATCATACGAACAACGTTTCTTTATTTATTTAATAAACCTGCCATCTCGCCACTGCACGCTTTACACAGGGTGATAAATTAATTGACACTTGCTGAATGTGGAATGACGTGATCAATTTGGTGGGAGCCCGTGATGTCGGTTGGACGGCTTGATTGATCGAAAAAATTATGAATTCTGCAAACGTTTCACAGACAAGGGTATTTTTATTCTTAAAAGAACTTTGTATACCACAACGTGAAAATTATATATATATATACATACATATATATATATATATACACATTATGATCTACTGCCCGGAGAACAGAACAATCTCATTAAGTAATTTTACATTGCTGTCAACTGAAAAACTGTTCTTTGCGAGAGTTGGGTATTTAATTTAGCCAAGACATTGAAATACTAACAAAATTATCGATTAAGGGCTAACACCGTTATGATAGGCCAAAAAACGACATGAGAACTCTGAGATTGATTTGAAATAAAAAATTCACTTCATTGTAAATTTACAATTGTTTTTTCAAAATATACGAAAAAAATTTGCACAAGATTTTTTTCCATGCAAAATGACGGCACTATATCAGCCCATTAAGATTATTTTTGGCTGAAGCCTTCCAAGTGCAATTTTTCTAACTTTTAGTATTGAACTTGGAGCAAAGTACGAAGGATTTTTGTGAACTATTGAAAATATTTTTGTAAGTTTTTTTTTTTTAATCGAAGTGCGCGTTATATCTTCACAAATATTTTCAAACAATCCTTAATAATTCTGCAATATTTTATATCGGGCCATCCCATAAATAATGCGGTTTTTTAATACCTTTATTTTTTAAATTAAGATAAAGAACATTTTTTTTTAAATCTAAAATATACTCCCCTTCACTTTCTACAATGCTCTTCCATTCTTCTGGTAGAATTTAAAGCCCTTTCTTCCAAACTCTACTTCTCCGTGACGAAAAAGGCAATGGAAAAAACCGCATTATTTATTAGATGACCCAATACTTTAAAAAAAAAAGTTCGGTATTTTGCTGCAGGTGCAAAGCCAAACGTAAACAAAATCACCGGGTAGGGCTTCAGCGAAGATGGTTTCGAACGGACTGGAATCGTACCATTTTGTGAGAAAACAAAACTTCTAAATATTTGTTATACTCTTTTCATATATATATTTCATATTATTTACAGAAAAGTTTTTAGATCAACTTCAAAGTCCGCATATCGATTTTCGGTCTAACATGGTGATGTTACCCGTTAACACATTTACCTAAAAAGGCGAATACTTTATTTACCAAAGTTATCAGCCAATCATTGAAGCTCTTGATCGAATAAGATTGCCAAAACTTTGGTGCAATAACACAATAAAAGTGTAATGATTATTTTTTCGTACAAGTATGTCTCCGAATTATTTCCACTCGAGTTCATTTCGCAGCGTTTTCTTGTGGTTGTGATTGTGGGTATGCTTGTATTACCCGAATAATTATGGCACGAAAACACGTGTCAAAAAACCCCCATGACTTTAGCCTATCCTTTGGTATTTGGGAACAAATTACCGTCCGCTTCTAATCAACTTTCGGCTTGAAACCGTTAGGATTTTTTTGCTGCCACCGCCAAGTGTCCTCGCCTGTGGAACAGAATGAAGTTTAGAGATTTGGCCCTCGTTACGCGTGAGTGCAAGAAATTTAAAACCTCTTGATCCATACACATATCGTCCATAGTCTTGGTAGCTGTCCAGTCGAGCTCTTTTTTCGCCAACGTCGCGTCCGCGTAACTCGTTGCTATGTCGCCCGGACGACGAGCTACGATCTTGAAGGGTATAACTTTGCCCGAGGCTTTCTCGAAGGCGTGTATCACTTCGAGAACAGAGTGTCCCTTGCCGGTGCCCAAATTTATCGCGTTGAATCCTTTTGCGCCTCGAGATTTTTGATACACTATAGCTCTCACGTGCCCAAGCGCCAGATCAGTTATATGTATGTAGTCCCGAACACCTTTGGAAGACAATTCAATCGATTCGTTAACGGAAATGAATGAAGAGCGTTGCCGACAGCGGTGGACTTCAGCCGCCATATGGAAGAAGGCGACATCTACAGATGATTCTGTTCTGAGATAAATAGCAAAACATAACTTTTTGATATTTCACAGATCTGGAATGCAAATACCTATAAAATTTTTGTACTGGTAGGACTCTTGTTTTACTGTAAAAAATAATAATAATATTAATTTGATAGAAATTGAAGAAGCTTTGATGAAAAAACGTAGTTGTCGCTATTAGAATTTGTATTTTAATAAATTAAGAGTGTAGCATTACTATCTAAAAGGCGGCATCTACGTCAAAATTCTGAATTTAATTAGTTTATACCATAATTAAGCTATTACAACATTAATTTTTAATAAAATTAAGAATTGAAACATAGGTTTATTGAGATCTCAAATCAAGCATAATTTTTCCTTAGGTACACCTGGGTAGGTCAAAAGAACGATTTTTCAAAAAGGTGCTCGTTCGCAAGTACTATCCTTTGAGTGTCTGCCCTGAAAATTTCATAAGGAAATTCGCAGTAATGACGAAGTTATAGCGTTTTGTAACTGATCGAGTGAGCAACGACTAACGGTTGGGGCGCAGGTAGACGCGGCCTTTGTCATCTGTTTGACTATGAATGAGGTTGAGACAGCAAAAAAAAAAGATCTAATGGAAGCGTCAACATCTAAGGAAGATCCGTCATATGGCTCAGGAATCGACGATTTCATGTAAGTTCAATATAAACCAGTTATTTCAGTGTAAAGTGTACTCAAAACTTTACCACTACTTGGATGGGTGAACGTTTGGCCGCGCAGGGGCTTGGATTTTCTCGCCACCTTCGCCTAATTGTGAGTGTGTTAAAGTATTTCTTTCGCGGAGGGCCGTATTTTGTGGGCTCGTAAACTGGGCCCTTTTGAGTCATTAGTAAATTTCAGTGACGCTTGATGAAAATACGTTACAATTAATTATTATACCGAACAATAAACTGGAATAAAATATTTCTTATAAATTTTGTAGATTGAAACAATTTAACATTTTCTCTAGAAAGTCGCAGTTACGAAAATTCTTCTGCTAGTGACATTTTTCGAAGTTTTATTATGAATAGTTTCTTTAAACATTCAGTGACCCCTTGTTTTTATTGTCGTTAACAAGGGGACCGCCTAAACCCTGACAAACGGATTTCGATCCTTCTCAAGTATATTGTAGAGTGACCCAACCCTAGTGCCAGGCAACCGGCATTTTATTCAACACCGCCTGGTTTCTGAGAAAATTGACTTTGAAGTTTCACGCGTACTTAATATAGCCCTAACGTTCGTATGTTCTCAATTCAGCGAGCGTAGCCTAGTTGGCTAGGGTTGCGACTCGCAAGCGGGAGGCTCGGGGTTCAAGTCCGGTCGTGTCAAGTTTTTTTTTTCGTTATTTTTACTTGTACATATGTTTTTTCACATAGTATATAATACATAGTACGTACACTTTAGAAATTTAGAGAGATCGCTTCAAGGGAAGATTCGATAAAAATTCATTCATTGCTTCTACATCAATTTAGCGCCCCTGTATTTACGCCCATGATCAAATATACGTGGTACGCATCAAAGTTGAATGACGAAAAGACAAATTTTCTAAATTTAAATCAACAATGCTTTCCGGTTTCGCTTTTTAAAAATCCGTGTGCATGCAGAGGCGTCGGTTTTATAAAATGTGCGTGGTGTTCTGAAGTCCTTTGCTTTGGCTGCTTTTATAATAAATATCACCCGGAATTTTGTACAGCAAGCAATGCCAATGACTCGGACGGTGAATAATTTAAGAAGCATCGATATGTAATCGTAATCAATAAAAATAAATTTTTCGATATCAAATACGCCATTATAATTTATTTCCCGATAAAAATGGTTCGTAGGACAAAGGTAATTTAGTATTATAAAATAATCTTGCATCGTAGAATTACTAAAGCGTACGTACTATGTATTATATACTATGTGAAAAAAAAATATGTACAAGTAAAAATAACGAAAAAAAAACTGGACACGACCGGATTTGAACCCCGAGCCTCCCGCTTGCGAGTCGCAACCCTAGCCAACTAGGCTACACTCGCTGGCTTGAGAACGTACGAACGTTAGGGCCATATTAAGTACGCGTGAAACTTCAAAGTCAATTTTCTCAGAAACCAGGCGGTGTTGAATAAAATGCCGGTAGCATGACACTAGGGTTGGGTCACTCTTACAATATACTTGAGAAGGATCGAAATCCGTTTCTCAGGGTTTAGGCGGTCCCCTTGTAAGAGATATTTCGAATTTTTCACATGCACAGAGCAGTTTATAGGTGCGTTCGACTTGGGCGCTTACAGCGGTTACGCTTATTAGCGGTGCTGTGACATGTTCAGGTTGAAGTGTGCGCGCTTCAATGAGTTTATGCTTTCCAGAACTCGAATCGTTCGGGTTAACATTATTAGTGTCAAGATGGCGGATGAAGTAGAAGCCTTTGTTGGTTTTTAAATTGATGACAAGTTGTTTGAAATAATTGACAATGAAACCGATAGTGATGAAGATTACGATCTAATAGAAGATAGTAGTGATAGAGACGAATTGGGAAAATTTTTCCTTATTTTTGACTATCTCTTTTATGAGAAATTCCGTACCTCGGATCCAAAACTATGTTGAAGAGGTTATTTTATTAGAAATAGGGCTCCCAAATAAACTGAAAACAGTTTGCGTGAAGCTGTCACCCCTATTTTTCAGAAATTCTCACGAAGGACGGATAACCCGAGGAGCAATTTTTTAAAAAATTGTCCAAAACTTGGGTAAAAGTGTACCGAATGTCGGCCCGGAGGTTACCTTCAAGTTGAAAAGCATGCAAAAAGATAACTGTTGGACACATGATAACTTCCAAACGGACATTTGGTACCCGTTGAGACAACTATTTGGAAATTGCTATCTGAGAAACCAGTGTGTTCATTATGCTCACGTGATGTTCATTTCGAAAATAAGCGCGCTTGTAAGGTAGTAGTCTCGCCAAGGCGTTTTTCTAAATTTTTTTTTTTTTTTTGAGAACCCATTCAAGACACCATTAAGCGATTACCTGCATAATTTCAAAAGGATCCACCGTCGTGTATTTGAAATATTGACAATCAAAGATTGCACGGTTTTACATGTGTTCTTATGGGGATCAGTGGAAAATTTCACGTTTCACGTAATAACTTAGAAACTTTTCTTCAGAATTTTTTATAAATTCTCAATTACAAAGGAACATATGACGAAGTGGGTAAAAAAAAATTATGAATTTTGACCGTCTTGTTTCAGAGATATAGCGATTTAAATTAAGCAATGTTTAGCGACGCTAGCGCCAAATATCACGACAAAAATTCGCTGGGCTTGAGACGTTGCCACGATCTCCACGCTTGCTAGACTACAGTAGTGTGTGCATATCCGTATACGTAGAGTATCTACTTATTAGTAGCCGGAATGGATAGCCTGATACAAAAGTGAGGGTTAGGT
This sequence comes from Ophion ventricosus, assembly GCA_963932345.1. Classification (NCBI taxonomy): domain Eukaryota; kingdom Metazoa; phylum Arthropoda; class Insecta; order Hymenoptera; family Ichneumonidae; genus Ophion; species Ophion ventricosus. The sequence continues at coordinate 11,715,595 of OZ010716.1, read as the reverse complement.
GATGGAGGGAACGTTGTTATTTTTGGAATTCTAAACATTATATTAGGCGTTTTTATCATTACTTTATAAGTTTTTACATCCCGATAAGATGTACAACCTACATTTTAAGGATATTTCGCAATATTTCGAAGATTTCATCAATCGAGTGGAGAATAAACATTTCAACGTGACTGTGGCGAGACTACTACCTTAATGCTCACGCCTTTGCTGCCCTACCTCGCTGGAAGAAGCGTTTATAAGCACAATATGGCAGCGATAATGACGTCACCCGTGACATCATAAATGCTTCTGTAAGCGAGCACAGCGTCAAGTCGAACGACGTGAGCAATGTTCACGAATGCTGTAAGCGTGTAAGCGCCCAAGCCGAACGCACCCTATTTGGCCACATTTGGAGAAATGCTGGTCAGCTCCATAAAGTGCGGTCTACTTTAGACGTTTTTTGAAGTCGTAATTTTTTGTTAAAAGTTTGGTAACTTGGCTTGAAATTTTACCAGTATACTGGCATGTATCCTTGCTTCATTGTAGATGAAAATCAATTACTTGTTAAATATTCGGGTCCGTGAAAGGAATACCTTGAAACATGAAAAACAAATTACCAGTTCCGTCGGGCGTTTCATAATCGTTCCCGTATACTTGCAACGATTCTCTCTTGCCAACGGCGACCTGGGCGATAAACGGCATCAGATTGTTCGGTATACCGCTCGGATCTTCACCCAATTCACCCGACAAATGAGCGCCCACGGGGTTGAAGTATCTCAGAGATATTACGGACCAAGTCTAAAAAGAAATTAGTAGGGTAAACCGACCAGTGAATGGACGAATAGCGACACTATAGGATTTAGATTAACTGCAAAACGAAAACACTGTCAAAAGAATAATTTTAATTACTTTAGCTAAGACAAGATATTTTTCTGATAGTAGAAATTTTTTTTTTAAGTAGTTGCAACAAATAATGTTGGATGAATTGATAAATAAGTAGCGAAATTCCTTAATCGCCAGTGAAAGCCAGTAGAAAGCTTGAGCAATTTTCACAGCTCAAATCCACCGAAAAAATTTGAGTAAATGAAAAGAATTAATTTTCGTTGCATTCCAACGATGCAAACTTCATCGTCATTCTGTTCGGGCAAACGAAGAGAAAGATGTTCTTCGTCGTTCAAAAGAGCGAATAGTGTTTCTTTTCTTTTTTCCAAAATATAAGTTTGTTCCGAAAGAGAAACAGAAAATTACATTTTGTAAGAATAAAAAAAAACAATTGAAATGATTTTATGACAACCTTTGATGAAATATACATTGTTAACTCTTAACAGTAATTAATTTTGGAATTTTCGGCAGATGAGCTAAAGTTTTTTACTCAGCTTTGGTAATTATCAGAACGGGGCCCATATGTTCATTCACTGGAAAAAAAGTTGGAATACAGCACCAGTGAATAAACATGTCTAATCCTGATCTATTATTACGAATTTATTCAAAAATTTCTGTCGAGAATCAAGATTGATTTTATCTTAAATAATACAAGTAATATCTACCGTCAAAAGGCATCAAAACTTTTGTTTTTGCCTTTAGAACATCTACTGTGCACAGCCGTATTGTAATCAAGTTGCACGAAGTGCAAGTACCACAAACTAAAAAATTCCATGTGGCGTCAAAATCCGATATTAAACAAACAAATTGATTGTAACGACACCTGTAATTCTTCTGCTAAATTATAGTGATTCGAGTTCTTGTCGATAACTCATATTCTTTACTTATTTTAAATATAAATCAGCTTTCGTCCATTCACTGGCCGGTGTACCCTATTTGATAACTTATTGTGTTCCAACATACATAATAATGATAACTCCATATTAGTTGAACATTCGGTCTATCGGTTTTAGCTACTTTTTTCACACTTTCACCAGATTCAGTAATAGAAAGTCCATGGACGGTGTAAGAAGTACAGAAAAGTGTAACTAAAAGGGCAGACTCATTGATGCTTGAAATCATTGCACAAACAAATGACTGCGGAACTTTACTTCATGCGTGTTCCGGCACGCACTTGGTTTGATTTTTACCACAGGTTTTTGATAATGCGCCATGAAATCCTCACTCACCTTGTCCGAGCTACAGAGATCCTTGAGAATCTCTTCCACCATGTATTTGGTTTTGCCGTAAGGATTTGTGCAATTGCCTGTTTTGTCGTGTTCGGTCAACGGCAATTTTTCCGGATCACCGTAGACGGTCGCGCTGCTCGAATATATGAAATTTTTCACGCCGTTGTCTCTCATCGCCTCCAACAGATTCAAAGTACCGCCTACGTTCGTTCTGTAATACTCCAGGGGTTTCTCGCATGATTCTCCAACCGCCTTGAGCGCCGCGAAATGTATGACGCATTCGAATTTATACTGTAACGGAATGATTTTTATTGGTCAAAATCTTTCATCGCGAATAACGAACGTGTCGAATGCAATTCTACACAAGATGACAACCTTTTGAAATAATTTGGCAATTGAATTTTTGTCCGTTATATCGCATTCCTCGAACACCACTGCTTTGTTTATGAGCTTTTCCACTCTCTTCAAGGACTCGGGCTTATCGCTGCCTGCTCCTGTGAACAAATGAATAAATGTATGCAATTTATAAGATATTAGCTTCCGCCTGCAGCGGCTCCTGCGTGGCATTTCGCTCAAAGAAACTTCATTAACAATTGCATCCCTTATTAGAGGTTGTTTTAGAAGATCCTAAAATATGCGTTTTATTATTTGTTTTGAAGAATATTTATTCCGAGTTTCAAGTTGATACACGCAAGGAATACGATTTTCCATACAAACTTTTACATCTCGTTTAATCTTTTCAGGGGTTGCTTTTCAAAAAATCCTTTCTTGCACCTCTACAATCTTTAAGGAACATATCTACCGAGTTTCATTGAGATAAAAGCAGGGATTTTATTGTCACATACAAACTTCAACACCCTGTTGCACCCCTAATTAGGGGTTGTTTTGGAAGATCCTAAAATATGCGTTTTATTATTTGTTTTGAAGACTATACTGAGTTTCAAGTTGATACACACAAGGAATACAACTTTCCATACAAACTTTTACACCCTATTTTATCCCCTTAGTAGTTGATTTGCGAAAAATCCTTTCTTAGTGCACCTCTACACCTTCTAAGAAACATATTTTCCAAGTTGAAACTTGGAAAATATATTGACACACGCAAGGAATACAATTTTCCATACAAACTTTTACACCCCATTTTACTCCTTTAAGAGTTGATTTTCAAAAAATCCTTTCTCATTACACCTCTACTCCTTTTAAGAAACGTATCTTCCAAATTTCATGTTTCTATCTTCATCAGTTTTGGCTGTGCGTTGTATATATGTCAGTCAGTCAGTCAGCCAGCCAATCATAGAACTTTGTATGTATCCATTATTTACAGACAATTATTGACTGGATTACAAGGTGTGTAAATTAAGAAATGAGATTGACAACGTAGCCTTCGATCTGGTAACACTTGGGTCACAGGACTTGGAGGGGCGGCAGGTGAACATGTGATACGCCTTCAATACGAGTTTGAACTCGCTAGAGACATTTGGTTATCCGTAGCGATTTTTATCATGAAACAGTTTTTTCTAGTGCGTTCTAAAAATGAGTGATATCAATTTCGAGCAATGGTGTGCTATCAGGTTTTGCTTCAGATTTGGGCACAGTGCAACGGAAACTTTTGCAAAACTTCAACAGGCCTATGATGACAGTGGTTTGTCAAGGGCCCAGATTTTTCAGCGATTTAAGGCATCTTCAGTAGGAAGAAAGTTGATTGAAGATGAACTACGTAGCAGAAGGCCTTCATCTTCAAGAAACAATGGAAATGTCGATAAAATGCAGGATCTTGTGCGTTCAGATCGTTAGTTCACAGTCAGAATGATCAGGGAAGAATTGAATTTGACTCACACCACTGTTCATCAGATTTTGGCCAATGAATTGGGGATAAGAAACGTTGCTGTCACACAGCAATTTCAATAAACGAGTTTTTGGCCAGTAAGAACATTCCTGTGGCTCCTCAGCCTCCTTATTCGCTTGATTTGAGTCCTTGTGCCTTTCTTCCTTTTCCCGAGATTGAATAATCGTCTTAAGGGATTACGTGAGTTTGAAAGTTTCAAAAAATCCATTTTTTTATTTTATTATCTAATAGTACAATATGTCTAGAATATTCTCCCAAAGTTTTAAGTCAATCGGAGTAAAAGTCTAGGAGAGACAGCCTTTGGGAATTCCCCCCGTTGGGAAAGACCGATCGGGAGCGACGCAGGTATACGCTTTTTTCTCAAAACACTATTTTTGAAGTCGGTGGACACGATTTCTCAAAAACGAATGCACCGATCTTATTGAAATTTTGCATACTTCTTCAAAATAACATTGACTAGTGATTGAAGGAAGGTTTTTTTTCGATTAAAAATAATTTTACAAAGCTATACGTAGTGTAAATTGTACCAAAAATTGAACTATTTTACATACAACTCTGCCAAAAATTCAAATTTCAATTTCTTCAAAAATCCTTCATTCAATCACGAGCTATACTTATCGACTAACAGAAAAAATTTGCTTTTTTGATTTCAGATAAAGCTATCATGAGTTATCCTGACCACCACGAGAACACTTTTTTTTGAGGGGTCTCCGGAAACCAGATCCCACCGGCTGAATTTCCCAAATTTTTTAATGAAATTTTAAAAAAATATTGTTGAAATGTTGCTCTTTTATGTGCTTAACATGTTGAATAAAATAATTAATATATTATATTTTTAAAAAATAGAAAAAATATGCTTTTTGTTTTGGTTTCGAAACCCACGTAACCCCTTAAGGGACGTCATTTTGGGACACTCAAAATCATTCAAACGGCTGTACTCAACCGGCTGAAGGCTATTCCAGTATCCGAGTTCCAGCACTGCTATGAGGATTGGAAGAACCATCTCCAGCGCTACATGGCTTCCCAAGGAATTTATTTTCAGAGACAATATTGAATTGCAATTTTATTCAAATAAAAAAATTGAAAAAAATTAGTCTCATTGCTTAATTTACACACCTCGTATAGTTAATCATTGAATCATGTCCTTCCATCTATAAAAAATTCAGTTATAATTTTCTAATGAAAATTGTATCAAAAATGTTTGCATAGGTGTAGAAGTAATCCTTTATGAATTTCTTACCACTTGTTACCAGTAATCGAGTTTGTTTGGACTTGTTGGGACATTGTCGCGATTATCTTAGATATCAAACAGCAGCAATTCGATCGATTTCTTAATCTGCTCTACACATAGTTTATCTTACCTTTATAGGCATTGCCAAGATTATCAACGACCACCACCTGAAAGCCTTCTTGGATAAGTTCCAATACAGTGTGAGAACCGATGTAACCAGCACCACCCGTCACCAGTACATTCCACGGATTATTTGCCATAACGATATATAGATTTTTTTTCTATCAGTCGTCGTTAAGTCTCAATACTCCGATCCTTATCTCCCGCTCTTCGTATTCTAAAGATTTACATTAAGAGCCAATTTCTACACAGAAAAATATCAGCGGGTTATACAGTTGTTTTTTTTTAATCTCAAGGAAGGTTAAGGGGCTATTTAACTGTGATGGCTCAAAATAGAAGCTATTTTTGGTTATCTTTTTTTTCGAAAACTATTGCCTGTATCGCTACAACCTTTTTTTTCGTTTAAAGGTACTCTCTTACATAATAGAAAACAATTTTTTTTGGTGCATTTAGATGTATATTTATTTAACAATTGATAATCGTGTAAAGGCATGAAAAAAACAGTATGTCGCTGGTGTTGATGATTTGCGCTCTCCAGTTAAACCGAAACAAAAAATTCAAAGAGATTCTTAATCTGCATGAGTGTCGCTATCGCCAAAACTAGAATTATTATTTTATATTGCATAATAACAAAATGACGTTTTTCGCAAAACTGTTCGAAAAACATGTTTTTTCCATCATAATTTACGCGAAAGTATAAGTAAAAATTAATATTTATAACTCATAAAGAATAAGAATCTTGTTGAATTTTTTGTTTCGGATTATCTGGAGAGCCCAAATCATCAACACCAGCGACATACTTTTTTGTTCATGCCTTTACACAATTATACATTGTTAAATAAAAATATACATTTATATGCAATAAAAAAGATTGTTTTCTATTCTACAAGAGTGTACCTTTAAGCTAAAAAAAGTTTTTTACCGATACATGCAATAGTTTTCAAAAAAAAAAATTATTAAAAAGTAGCTTATTTTTTGAGTGTTCACGGTAGAATAGCCCCTTAAGAGTTCCAACGTTGAAGGTTAAAGAATACTGGCTTTTGCTCAGATGTACGTGCAATAAAAGTTCTTTTTTGAAGTTTCAATACCGTCAAGTGCATTGTTTTCAAGAAGTAAAAAACTAAATAGGTGCAATTTGGCGCTGTTGTTCATGAAAAAATTATAAATTTTGCTAGAATTAATACCACTTGACGTTTCTCTGTGCTCGTTGGCAATACCGTCTAGCTCTATTCGCAATTTTCCATGAGAATACGTATCATATTGTTAGGATTTTGAATTTCTTTTTTTTCAAATCTATATAGCGATACTTACGGAACCATTTCTGTTCAACTTTTATTAGACCCATCTACGTCGGTGAAAATTTCAGTATCTTTAACATTCATCGATAAAACAACCCCAAACCTTTTTTAAGGGGTTACGTGGGTTTGAAAAATTTCAAAAAATCCATTTTTTTTTAAATTTATTATCTAATAGTACAATATGTCTAGAATATTTTCCCAAAGTTTTTAGTCAATCGGAGTAAAAGTCTAGAAGAGAGAGCCTTTGGGAATTCCCCCCGTTGGGAAAGACCGGCCAGAAGCGACGCAGGTATACGCATTTTTCTCAAAACACTATTTTTGAAGTCGGCGAACACAATTTCTCAAAAATTAATGCACCGATCTTATTGAAATTTTGCACACTTCTTCAAAAGAGCATTGACTAGTGATTGAACGAAGATTTTTTTTTTTCTATTACAACTAATTTCACAAGGCTATACGTAGTGTGACTTGTACCAAAAATTGAACTATTTTGCATACAACTCTGTGAAAAATTCAAATATCAATTTTTTTTTTCAATCCTTCGTTCAATCACGAGTTATACTTATCTACTAACAGAAAAATTTGGTTTTTTAATTTCAGACAAAGCTATCATGAGTTATTCTGACGACCACGAGGATACTTTTTTTTGCAGGGTCTCCGGAAACCAGACCCCAACGGCTGAATTTCCTAAATTTTTGGATGAAATTTTTAAAAATATTGTTGAAATTTTGCTATTTTATGTGCTTAACATTTTGAATAAAATCAATTATATCTTATATTTAAAAAAATAGAGAAAATATGCTTTTTTTTGGCTTCGAAACCCACGTAACCCCTTAATCAACTTGTGCGAAGCGATAGATGAGAGGGGAACCGCAACGTCGGAATGAAGATAACGTAGGGTATGAAATGAAGGATTGGAAAATCTATGTTTTCCTTCAATCGTGACATCGAAAAGAATAAATTTACAAATAAGATTATTTGGATAAGCAATAATTGATATAGAAACTCAAGTGCGTACGTATGACAATTAATTATATAATTAAAGAAATTTTGAATTTTTTTTATATATCGATTTGACACTGCCACCCATGCATGAGAATACGTGTACGTCAATTTTTTTTTTTTTTTCTCGAAGCAACGGTAAGAATAAGAAAAGTAAGAATGTCATTCTGCAAATTAGAAAATAATGAAAAAAATTAAAGTAAACAATTGCGTGAATTTTATTTATTAATGTGCGTGTATGTCGATAATTGGAAGGTTGAGAAGAAAAAAAAACGTCAAAGTTGAAAACTAACCTCTCCTCTCAGAGGACGAGAGGATACTGGCGTTATCAATTGGTAACGATAAGATCGTTTCATCCGATCGTTCCACGTCATTATGCAACGTTGACGCTTTGAACGCTACGGATCACCGTCACCGAACACACAGCAAGAAAGAACGTTAATTCGCAAATGCGAATTCAGCCACGTGATTTACACAGTATTATCGCAGCACTCGAAGAATGCCTCAAACATTTATTGAGCATGTTATGGAGGACAATGGAGTAACGTCAGAAATCCGAAGGTCGTTAGCGACAATCCCACAGCTGTCGTTTTGAAAATACATTTTGTTAATTTTTTATCGCGTGGTGAATACATTTCTGCATAAACTTATGAATGCAATAGAATGAAAGGAACGTACGCCATTTGTAATTACGTTCGAGTAAGTTGATTAGAACATATAATTATATTTAAAAAGTGTAGTATAAATATACTCGTAAGGATTGTTCATTCACGAAATGACACATTTTATTTTTTGTTATGAATTTGTAAGGTTTAAGTAATTCTATATGCAATAAATTATAATTCGGAAAGTAACTCGTTCGAATCGATGTTACACATATCAACGGCCGGTAACAAAGCAATTTTTTTTGTGCTTGCAGAAAGATTTGATATGTTGGTATCTCTCGTGCTACGATATCCGTGTTCAACCAGGTAAAAACATGTCTAATTCTGACCTATTATAACGAATTTATTAAAAATTTCTGTCAAAAAACAAAGATTGATTCTATCGTAAATAATAAACGTAATACCTACCGTCAAGTCATAAAAACGTTTGTTTTCGGCTTTGGAACAGCTACTAAGCAAAGCCGTATCGTAACCATACCCAGGTAACATAATCGTCCAATTGACGTCGTAAGTTACCGCTTTTAGGTTATCTTTAAGGCCATGTGTCACACGTCCAGTCGGTAAAAATCCTACTGCCAAGTTTTCTCCTAGACGGAACATATTTCGGGCAAAAGAAGAGAAAGTCGTTGTTCGTCGTTCAACAGAGCGGAACGTGTTTCTTTTCTTTTTTCCCAAAAATCAACCGTTTCAGAAATCATTGGGAATCTGCAAATCAGCTATCTCTCTCGCACTCATGGCCACTCGGTCGGTGTGACACTTGGCCTTAAGGCCATGAGTTACACGTCCAGTCGGTAAAAATCCTACTGCCAAGTTTTCTCCTAGACGGAACATATTTCGGGCAAAAGAAGAGAAAGCCGTTGTTCGTCGTTCAACAGAGCGGAACGTGTTTCTTTTCTTTTTTTCCCAAAAATCAACCGTTTCAGAAATCATTGGGAATCTGCAAATCAGCTATCTCTCTCGCACTAATGGCCGCTCGGTCGGTGTGACACTTGGCCTTAAGGCCATGTGTCACACGTCCAGTCGGTAAAAATCCTACTGCCCAGTTTTCTCCTAGACGGATCATATTTCGGGCAAAACTAGAGAAAGCGGTTGTTCGTCGTTCAACAGAGCGGAACGTGTTTCTTTTCGTTTTTCCCAAAAATCAACCGTTTCAGAAATCATTGGGAATCTGCAAATCAGCTATCTCTCTCGCACTCATGGCCGCTCGGTCGGTGTGACACTTGGCCTTAAGCGGGATGTCGAATAGTTATCTTACGGTAATGTCTTAAAGATAACCTGAAAACGGTAACTTATCGGCGTCAATTGGACATTTATGCTACCTGGGTATGGGACTCGATACTCGTTGGCTAAATTTCTTAAGGCCCCTCTACACTACTCGAGAAGTTAATCGAAGTTGGGCGAGAACGAGAGTGTAGAGAGGCACTTCGTGCTTTTTCGCCTCGCTTTGCTTCGCTTCGGGCGACTTCCGATCGGTGTCGGTATTTTGGGCCGAGTCAAAGGACCGAAGTCGCGAGCACGAGTTCTCGCGAAGTTGAGCGAGTAGTGTGGTGACGCTCCTCGTACTCGGCTAGCTTCAGCGAGTACTTCGGCGAGGAACTTCGAACGAGTAGTGTAGAGGGGCCTTTACGCTCTTCAGGCACACTGTCGGCAATGCAGAAAGCGGCATTACCAGCGTTTTCCATACGAACTGCCGAGTAGTGACCTCTGTCGCAAAGAATTCTTTTCCCCAGCGGGGCGTTCTCGCTCGATTGCGTCATAAGAGAAACCTCAATTTTCTTCGCGTGTTGTTGCGCGCCACCACCATTTTGACACCCGCGTAGTAACACCAAAAAAGTAGGACCGCGATCGGCTTTCCATTTGCGAAGCTTAAAAAAACTTTTCCCGCAATACACAGTAGCGACAAGGCGCCTCGTCGAAGCGTCAAATTTATACACCTACGAAATGGACCGAGTGCATTGTCGAGTGCGCGTTTGAAATCGCGATTGAATCGTCGCGGGGGAACTATTTGAAAATGGCGTCGGCAAGCTACTGACGGAGGGGAGATTCGGCGTATCGTGTGTGGTGTGTGTGTGCGTGTGTGTGCGTGTGTCAGAAGCGTCGTGCCGCGATCCTCCGGCGAACCTGTTTTGTGTGTCGTAGCGCTGCTCTCCGGTAGAATTGGAACGCGCGAGAGTGGTGTTTATGCCTTTAGTGCAAAGTGCCCTGCCCCGCTCGCGACGCGATATTGTTGCATTTGTTTTTTCGTGCTTTTTTTTTTCCTCGAATATTACGAGCTCGAGTGATACAGAAGTACGCGGTGTAATATTTTTACAAAACGGGGGACTGTGTGTTTGAAAAGATATTTCCATTTACACGCGTTTCTCTCTTAAGAAAGAAAAAAATACTTTCCTGCCATCGGGGAGGAACGTTTTTTTTTTTCAAGGCGGCAGTGCTACGGAATCTTAAAGGTGAGTGAGTTTCGGAACGACGGAGTTTGGCATACTGTCGTTTTTTTTTTTTGCTCCCCTGAGTTTGTCACCTCGTGTGTACAAGACGCACACACACACACACACACATACATATGCAACCACTACGAGTCGGTATCGCGTGTGTCGTGGCGGCTCGTTAACGGTAAGTTCGATTGCGTTACGAGGAAGTGAAACACAATGAAAAAAAAAAGCCGTAAACTCGCAAGACAACGCCACAAAATCGCTTCGTTTCGCGTGTGATGAGCGCACGCGTCAAAAATTTCCCATGCAGCATCCTCGTTCGTGCAAATAGTCTGTTGGCACGAAGGGAAACTCGGAAAAAAAAAACAAATGCCAGAGAAAAACCCGCTCCGTGACGTTTCTCAGCGCGTATTGTGCGTGGCGAGCCGAAAATAACGATTTCTCCAGATCTAAATTAAAAAAAAAAAACATCTCAATACAAAGATCGTACATGGTGTCCCGTTGCGGTATCGAAAAAAAAAACTGACATTCCGTACGTACGGACGGACGCCTCGAAGCCATAGGAGATTGCGGCAGAAAAAACGTTGAGTTTTCATTCACGGGATCGTCGGAAACCTGTTTTCACGATATCGCGTATCAGCAACCTGACATATTTTAACTAGTTTCTTTTCTTCGCTCCGTTTGAACTGATCGCACGTTTATGGGAGACCGTGCTTGCAATAAGAATCGCTTTCCCGTTATCGACGAAATTCGATACATATATGCGCGCACACACGTATGTATGATGCATATACATATACATATACATATACACACACACACATACACATACACATACACATATATACACATACACATGCACGTACGTGCAGCTGCGCCTTACGATATAGTTCAAACACATTGTTTGGGCTTGGCAATCTTCGCGATGCATTTTTTTTTACCGATGTATCGTGTTTTCGTTCGCTTCTATTTACATTTGCCTGTTGCACACGTGCACTCGTATTTTGTTTTCGCCATTCCGTTTATGCAGCTCACCGTTCTCGCGCGCGCGCACGCAGGCACACACACACACACACACACGCGCGCACACACACACACACACACACACACACACACGCGCGCGCGCGCGCGCGCGCGCATACACACATCTATGACATGCATACGGAAATAAAGCTTGTTCTTGGAGCAACTCGTGTGTTTGAATATTTCGCGACTCGTGTTACTTCGTGTATTGCAAGTGTGGTTTACATGTAAGCGATTTATAATTGAGATCCAAAGTTGAAACGTTTATATTGATAATTCGTAAATTTGTTTACATGCCTGCGCGCGTTGTAACTACGTGTGCATCGATATATATGTATATAGATCGAGGAAAAAGAATAATACGGCATGGTGAAACGCACATCGGGGAGATAAATCAGTTGAAACGATTATCCTCCATTTACTCTCTCGTACCCACGAAGTATCAAATTACAAGAGAGCCTCGTTTGGATCCATTTGAAATGACGAGCTCAATTAGAGAAAGCTCGACGCGAGATTCGCGGTTGCAATATATATATATATATATATATATATATGTATATATATATATTAGGTGAAGTAAAAAGTTCTGAGCTTTTTTTCGCTTTATTTCGACGATGAAATTAACATAGTTAGGATTATCCGATCTAGATCAAATATGCGCCGTTTTGTTCGATAACTTTTGTCCATTTTGAAGGCAATTTCATAATTCCGCGATTGAAGAAGTCCTCGTCTCTCTTGGTAAAAAAACTTGACCAGCTCATTTTCACAAGCCTCTCTTGAGGCCAGTTTTGTACCATCAAGAAAATTTTGCAAATGCTTGAAAAGGTGATAACCGCTTGGTGCCAGGTCTGGACTATAACGGCGGGTGCGATAAAACCTCCCATCCAAGCTCTCGGAGCTTCTGGCGCGCCGTTAAAGATGTGTGCGGCCTGGCGTTGTCTTGATGGAACCCAACACCCTTCCTATTGGCCAATTCTGGCCGCTTCTGGTCGATCGCCTGCTTCAATCTGGTCAGTTGTTGACAGTAGAGGTCCGAATTGAGTGTTTGGTCCGATGGGAGCAGCTCATAGTGGATGATTCCCGTCCAATCCCACCAAACACACAGCAAAACCTCCTTGGCGGTTAATCCGGGCTTGGCGATCATTTGGGTCGGCTCACGGCGATTGGACCACGATCTTTTTCGGCTGTTGTTCTCGTATGCGACCTATTTTTCATCGCCAGTCACCATCCGCTCCAAAAATGGGTCGATTTCGTTACGTTTCAGCAAAAAATCGCAGGCATCAATTCGGTCCAAAAGGTTCTTTTGCGTCAATTCGTGTGGCACCCGTACATACACAGATTACTTTTTCAAATTCTGTGACCACGGCAGGGGAGAGTGGGGCACAATGTGTCACGGGGCACTGTGAGCCAGATGCGGTTTCTCGGAGGTTTGTAGCACGTAAATTCCGAAAATTTATGTGTTGGACCGCGATTTATATTTGGTTTCGTCAGGCCTAAAAAAAAGTCAATGGCAGCTCACAAAGAATTATTAAAAATTAAAAATTGATTTGAGGCTTGGAAAAAAACTATTTCGCTCACCGGGAAAATAAAATATTACGACATTTTTTGTAGCGACTCGGGTTCTCGGTCCTAATCGATAGTTTTATTATTTATGATGCAATCATAATGCACTTGTGTTTTTCCATTCGTAGTTTAATTAATAGTTATTTTCATCAATAATCAAAAATTCTACTAGTGGGGTACAATGTGTCACCGAGTTGTGAGGCACAATGAGTCGACTCCCAATGAGGAAACAAAGAAGTGACGACGCTCCAAAGAAGCGCAATGTGTTACGGGCAACTGTCAATCACATGCGATTTCTCGGAGTTTTGTAGCTCGTAAAATCCGAAATTTTTTGTGTTGGTCCGTGATTTATGGTAAGTTTCGGCTGGCGTAAAAGAAAGTCAAAAACAGGTCACGAAGAATTATTAAAAATACAAAATTTGAGCCTCGAAAAAAAAAATGTCGCTTGCCGAGAAAATGTCCAATATTGTGGGGCAATTGTGTGGGGCACAATGTCCGATCGAGTTGTTGAGCACAATGAGTCGACTCCCAATGTTATTGGCAAATAATCTCCGTTGTGAAATTATCGGTATGTATAAAAATCTGTTATCTATGTTAGGAAAATATACGATTTCCAACCGGCTCGTTGTACCCTACGTTTCGCAGCATTTGACACACTGTATCCACCTATCTGACACATTGTACTCCACACGTGGGGCACAGTGAGCCGATCGGAACATTTTTTTCGATCCCATTATTGTAGGATTTTAAATCTTTTTGCAAAAAAAATATGATAGCTTTATTGTACGCCCAAAGGTCTATAAAATCGGTTAAGACGTTTTTTTTTCTAATCAGACTAATTTGGTAAGTGTAAAAATGGATTAGAAAAAAGTGACACACTGTGCCCCACTTTCCCCTATCTCAAAAATCACTGCAATGATCAATTTCAAATTAGACAAGCTTCTTTTGCATATCTAAAATCGGTGCTTGAACGAAGGGATTTTCTTTTTGATGCATAGTTTTTTTTTAACAACGAAAATAGAGCGTTTTTTTTTCACCGAAAATCGATACTTTCACTTCGGATTGCGGCTATTTTTTCAAAAATTCATACATTATTAAATCCTTCGTCCAAGCACTAGATAATTTTATGCAAAAACCAGATGCGTTTGATTTTTGTAAATTTTTGATGATTTGTTTCTTCGCAGCAGTATCTACCACATTTGAAAATATTTTTTAATACAAAAATTGTAAAAGATATTCAAAACCATACTTATTAATGTAAACAAAGATAATTTGATAACCTGCACTCATTTATCCAGAACAAATTCGCGAAAATTCTGCTTTCTTTCTGGCCACGAGCTAGGTGTAACCCGTTAAAATGTTTTCGTTCATTCTGACTCACACGTACGCTCACATTACTTCAAAGTTGATTGCAAAGTCATTGACTTTTCGTAATGTTGAGTATGGGAATAATAGGCTCATTTGAGGACGGTCCTCGAAATCAGCCCCTCCCCTTCTTCCCGAGTCACACACATCTTTGCATCGTCTTTGCCTTTAGAAAATGTCTACAAACAAAGGAAATGGAAATATCAGTCGAAGTGATTGGCACAATACAATAATAATAATATGTTTGCACATATCGATGGGTGCCTTTGTACTTTGTGTTTGTCTGTTTGTGCGTGTAGTTTTTTTTATTCGTATATCTGGCAGCTAATTCGATACTCGCCACATATCGATGTGTGGGTTGAACAATTGATGTTGTACGATGCATGAAAACGTGCGAAAAGTTAGGAAACGTTGCTTTACTGCAGGATATATTGAGCGAGTGACGCGTCGCACCTTCCCCCTCGTATTCGCTTCTCAGATACGACAGAATGAATCTTTCGCTGAGCGTCGTAATTTCTCCCTCTCCCGATGAGATTGCTCGTTTGCTCCTTTTCTCTCCCTCTTGCACTTCGGTCCCAATTGCAATTGTGGACGAGCGAAGGGTGGCAAAAGAAGATTCATTCAGCCTCGTAACAATGGCGATAACTCCGCTCTTTTTTTTACGAATATTCTGGAAAGACCACGAACGACGAATACTTGTTTTTTTTTTTTTCGGGAAATACTACAACGTTTGTGGAATTGAAATCTTTTGGAGCGAATATTCTCAAATTCTTCCCATATTACTTACTAAAGAGAAATTCACTTTCAGAAAAAGGTTCGCGTTTAGAAAAATCCATTTCTCTTTCTGCGAACTAACGATAGCTTTTTAAGAGTCTGGCGCGGAGATTTTGCGACCGAAAAAAATATGATGCTTAATGGTTTTTCAAGTCCGCATTGAAAAAAAATACAGCGTATTGTGGTGATGAGTAGTCTTTACCGTAAAAAGATCAAAATTCCATTTTAAGTTTAGCAGAATAAAGACAATTCAGTTATAAATACGAAACACTCCAAAAAGAACTTTTTTTTATGGAATTAAATTCCATTTATTCACTTTAACCCTAGAATTCATGAATGGGATTCATTCGCACCCCAATTTTCATTTAAAAAATGAGGTTTTTGCTGACTTTTTCCGTTTTTAGGTATTTAAATGGATTTTTCACTGACTTAATGTTAATTAAATCAGATGTCTCGCACACCATTCTCTTCCTTATAAAAAGACGAAGTAATTCGTGTATGATAAAGTCCATTTATCCCCGTAGGACCGGTTTCATGATCAAAAAAAGCGTGGGGTGCATATAGCCTTTACCTTCAAACGCATAGCCCAGTCATGCGTTTGAAAGTAAAAAAAAATAAGTCATGAGTTCTAGGGCTAAAATGCATCTCTAATATTTTTTTCCTTGATGACGGGATGCACAAAAAAAGTATTTCAGGAGTATTTAGTACTCGGAATTTCATTATTTTTATTCTGCCGCATTAAAAATAGAATTTCGCTCTGTTTCCGAAATACTCAATGTTTTCTGGCCACAAAAAAAGTATTTCAGGAGTATTTAGTATTCGGAATTTAATTATTTTTATTCTGCCGCATTCAAAATAGAATTTCGCTCTTTTTCCGGAATACTCAATTTTTTCTGGCCAATACTACTCGCCATAATAATATGCTGCATTTTTTTTTACGAGGACTCAAACCATTACAAATCATTTTTTTTCAGTCACAAAATTTCTGCGTAAGACACTTAAAAAACACATGGTCAACTTAAGGCAGTAGTCTCGCCACAGTCACGTTGAAAAGTTTATTCTCCGCTCAATCGATAAAAACTTCGTAATATTGCGAAATATCCTTATAATTTAGGTTGTACATCTTATCGGGATGTAAAAACTTATAAAGTAATGATGAAAACGCCTAATATAATGTTTAGAGTTTCAAAAATAACAACGTTCCCTCCATCACCTAAGCCTCACTTTTGTATCAGACTATCCATACCGGCTACTAGTACGTAGATACTCTGCGTATGCGGATATGCACACACTACTGTAGCCTAGCGAGCGCGGAGATCGTGGCAACGTCGCAAGCCCAGCGAATTTTTGTCGTGATATTTGGCGCTAGAGTCGCTAGACATTGCTTAATTTAAAGCGCAATATCTCTGAAACTAGACTATTAAAATTCATTATTTTTTTTTACCCACTTCGTCATCAGTTCCGCTGTAATTAAGAATTTAAAAAAAAAATTGTAAAAAAGTTTCGAAGCTATTGGGTGTAATCGGTGAACACTATTCACCGAACACTTCAACCCCCGTGGTCAAGGGTTAAACATTTTTTTAAAAATCTGAAAAAATTACAGCGTTACTTTTTACGTATTTCGAACCGATTTAGGGGGCGGAAAGGGTAAAATTAATTTTGACCCCACATAATGACCACCCTAATATATATATATATATACAGGGTGGACCATTTAACGTGACGACCCCAAATATCTCCGTTGCCTTTAGAGTGACGAAAAAAATGTCAGGAGGTAATTTGATTGATTTCGAGGGGCTGATACAGTGGTGAAAAATTCATTTTTGTCAGGTTATCGTTTTTGCGTTCTCAAGGTCATCAATGGTTTCTGGTGTGATAGCGGCGCAGGCTCTTATAATTCGTTCTCGCATGTTCGCCGCCGTTTATGCCGGTTTCTGCCGGTCTTACCATAAATCAGAATTATTTCCACTTTCTCTGCTTGACTGTACAATACCATTTTCGATACGGTTATTACATGTTACAATACTTTGGATGGATACACTTGTCTACTGATTCTAATATTGGTAGATGGTAAACATTCTTCACTCCACTACAGTTTTAGTACGTTACAACGCCAGTATATTTTCAAACATCAGAAACATCTCCGACTATTGACATTATTGTATCCGTTGGATAACTTGCGCCGCTATCACACCAGAAACTATTCGAAGGCCAAGAGAACCATTCATCCGACGTCTTCAAAAATGTGTCGAGGTTAATGGCCATCACTTCGAACATTTGTTACAATAAATTTTCTGCACAAAAAATTCAATTACATTATTCGGATATTCTTATTGTCAATACCATCACGATTTCCGCGTTTTTACACATGTATTTTGGTGAAAAATCATTTCAAGGTCATGATATCGTACGTCGTTGGATTCGTCTGAATATCAGCTACAACGTCTTAATAAAAAAAAAAAACATTTTCCCATTTGAAAAACCATTGATGACCTTGACAACGCAAAAACTATGACCTTGACGAAAATGAATTTTTCACCACTGTATCGGCCCTTTGAAATCAATCAAATTACCTCCACACATTTTTTTCGTCACTCTAATAAAGGCAACGGGGATATTTGGGGTGGTCACGTTAAATGGTCCACCCTGTATATACGGAGACATTCTCACTTCTGAACAGTTCTCACTGTACAAATGCCTTTGTACCCTTACGTTTTACGTTTCACTGAACACTTTTTCAGTGTTCCTTTGTCTGCTCGTTTTTTACGCTTAACAAACGTATTCCTGCCGTGCTTTAGAATTTATCAATTTTTTTTTCGTCAAGCTACCGCGTTTTCCAGTATTCTTCTGTTATTGCGCGGTACTTGGGTTTTGGGGGGAAGTATCCAGGTTGTCGAGTCGTATTTCACGCATTGTCCCGTCGTTGTACCGAAATAATAATTCTATGAGATTCGGTAAAATTGGGTCAGTCGCTGCACGATACGAGATATCATTCTCACGCGTACAATAGTACGCATACGAAATTATATTGGAGAATGTGATGGGAAATTCAATATATATATATATATATATATATAAAGTAATATTGTGCATGCTTCGAGAGTGGCCTCGTATGTATCATTATGACAATTGCAACTATGAAGTTGATCGGTGCTGCGACCTTCCTATGACGTTGTATTAGGTGCACGCTTGGTTGAAAGGGAGACAGGAATGGCGGGGGGCGGGGGGGGGGGGGGGGGGGGGGCAAGAGTAGGAAAAATGAAGCTTCG
Source organism: Ophion ventricosus (assembly GCA_963932345.1). Classification (NCBI taxonomy): domain Eukaryota; kingdom Metazoa; phylum Arthropoda; class Insecta; order Hymenoptera; family Ichneumonidae; genus Ophion; species Ophion ventricosus. The sequence continues at coordinate 11,696,920 of OZ010716.1, read as the reverse complement.
GCCCAAGTCGACCTTCACATTTTTTCATCTTCACTTCATTTACAATTCCTTCGGCGACGAAGGAATTGTAAATGAAGTCATCGCCAAAAATACACAAGTTTTTGAGTTTGAACCGCGAGTAAAAAAAAACCATGCTCTTCCCTCATATTGGTACACTGGAAATTTGGAAAAGTGTCGAAATTTTAGTAATTCTGTTCGACATTTTGCGAGCAACAGCAAATCAAGGCAATCAATGACGAGAGGACAAAAAGCAAGAGACAAAGAAATGTGAAGAAACGGACAAAATTGTGTGTCCCTTTTTGCAATGTCGAATTTTTTTCGAAATTGTTTTTCTCGCTGACATTGAATAAAAAGAACGATGAAGGCGTACAAGGATGAGAAGAAGAGGGAGAAAAAAAACGGTAATTTGATAGATTAATAAAAATGGTAATGTTATAGTTGTGGCCCTGCCCATTATTGTTTCACACAGATATACACATAGCAGAGTATGAATAATTGTTCGCCGTGACCTTAATTAAGATCACTTGTTCGGGATTTATGGTGATCGCGGACGAGAACAAAAAAAAAGTCAAACGTTTTTACGCATGTATGCATGTTTGTGTGTCTGCTTCGTGAATTGAGGTAATTTATGGTTGGACACACCCACATAGAGATGATGATACAACTTGCATTCGTGTGGCTTCGTATAAAAGGGCGATCGGCTCGTTGATTTATCAATTTATCGATCATTTGATGAGAGCGAATCCTTTTTGGACTCGGATTTTTCGCTTCCCTCCGCTCACCCACACACGCGCTTTATCCCGTCGATGTCCGATATACGCGTCGCAATCTTATCCTGTACTGGGTCGTGCGGTACGAGAGGATGAAGTGCTGCGTGAAAGTCATGGCGAAGAGGAAGCCCCGATTGGATGCGCTGGATAAAATTTATTAAGGAATTTCGGGAGACTTAACGAAATGATCCCATTTGATTAAAATTTATACAGTAAATTCTTTGTCGTATACTGAAGGTACCCTCCAAATTTTAAGTCGATCGTCTACACCGTTTCTGTAAAATTTACTATTAAAGAAACACTTTTTAACAAAGAGCATTTAACATAATGACACTGATGACGACCTGATTGGTCATAATGTACTGATTAGTCATAATGTACTGAGTGATTTGACAGTTTTTCATAACATTAAAAAAAAATGTTCATACTACACGAAGCGCAAAAATTAAAGGATCACTAATTTTTCGCCGAAATTTTGATCATATTTAAACAGCTATATCTCAGTAGAAAATAACGCTAGAATTTTTTTTTAAAGCGTTTTGAAGCGCGAATTGTGCTTCGTACAGATCGCCGCGGCATTTTTCGAATTTTCATGTTTTGCAAGTCAGGGTGGCATTCCGTATGAAAACAGGAAGATTTAGCGATTTTTGAATTTTCACGACGTCGGGGCACGCGGAAAGGAAAATTCCAGGAGTCTGATTTTTTGCACATTGTTTTAGCATACCTTTGCTTAAAAAACGACCACAAAACTTTTGCGATTTATTCTTTTTTTTATAGAGCTACGCCACTTTTGACGGGAAACGGTAAAATTCCAAGATTTGCACATTATGTTTAATCGCGTTTCGCGACAACAAAAACGGGAAAATAAAATAAATAATTGTAACCGTTTTGTAACCGAAAACGCCACCTTTACAATGCTCCCCTCATGAACGTTGTGCGACCTTTTTACCGGAGTAAAATGACTTCAAAGTCGAAATGACTTTTCAAAGACATCAAAAATAACTTTTCAAGGTCGAAATACTCAATTTTTGCTTGATCGTCAATAACTCAATAAAAAAAATCGTAAAGAGCTTGCTAAAAGACGAAAGGGGAAACGTGGTTCTTTAAAACGACGGAAATAGTTTATCGAAAAAAAAATATTCGTTCCCCGTACATATCCTCAACGTTGTGCAATTTTTTTTCAATTTCTGCTTTTTGTAGTTCAACGGGTAAAAAAACCATCAAAAAAAGAAGACATTTTTTTTAATCGACATTTCTAAAAAGCACAATTCACGCTTTGAAATGCTTTTTTTATTTTCTTTCTACCTTCATTGCCTACTGAGATATAGGTGTGCAAATATGGTCAAAATTTCGGCGAAAAATTAGTGAGCCTCTTTAATTGTTGCGCTTAATGTATTTCGTGTGCAAAACTCCCATTCAGCGATGAGCGTAGGTAGTTAAAATATCTCCTTATGTTGAAAAGAATTTTTTAATTGTACATTTTATAGGAACGGTGTAGACGATCGATTAAAAATCTGGAAGGTGCATTCAGTATACGAGAAAGAATTTACTGTATAAATTTGAATCAAATGGTAACATTTCACCAATTGTCCCGAAACTCCTTAAGACCTTAGGCCACTCTAGGATTTTCCAAAAATCAATTTTTTTTTGTTAAAAATGTACCTTAGTACCTATAAAATGATATTCCAAAAGATTATGGGTGTGCAAAATCGTTAAGTACTCGATTTTCGAATTCTAGCGTAACCCCCCTTGATTCACGCCGTGACTTCCTACTAACTTTAAACGCGTTTATCTCAAAACTAGATTTTTCGAGTCGGCCGGACTCATAACTCAAACAAATTTCAACCAATTCACTTGAAATTTTAACTGTATATTTAGAATTACATTTTCTGAGACACTACGTAGGATTTTTTTTTTTTATATTGCATAATTCCTTTTTTATGAATAATTCTCCGACGATTTTCTCATGGCATTTTATACTTTTTGTTTTAGAAATGCGCCATTTTGACAAAAAACAATATATCAAAAAAATCCTACGTACTTCTATAGCTATTCTTATATATAATCGAAAAAAACTTTAGTGTCTCATCATAACTCAAAAATTATAGGAGCTGTTGATCTGGGCGTTGAGCTTCTAGAAATAAAGGCGTCATCGGAAAAATGCTGCACAATGGCCATTTTGACATGTATCGCTGTGAAAAAATAATTTTGTATAGTCAATTACGTGTATAATAAAACCCCTATTTTGTTATTTCGATTTATTTTATGGTTTCGCTGAAAAAAAATCACAAAATATGCCCTTTTTTGGCCTCTAGAGTGGCCTAAGGCCTTAACGTTTATATCCGAGAGAAAGTCGCATAAGTGACGGAACGTCGCGATTTGCAACTTGATTTATATTGTGAAATTTATATTTATCTTTCATTATGTAATTTGCTATTCACATTTCACATATTGTACTTATATGTTTTATTTTGCCTTCAGTAATTTACAGCAATCTGCATTCTAATTGCATAATGTTAGTTTGCTCGATTTTCAATAAATGTGTTAGAAATGCAACGGAAGTCTATTTAAACGGGTGTGCATAAGCTTGGGGCCCAGAAAACAGATCGATTTTCAATATTCTTTTTCTGATGAGAATACTGGTATGACGAGGTCGAGATTTCACACGCAATTGATACATAGTCTTGTCAAGTTTGAGTTTTTTTAATTGAAAATATTAATGAACAATAAACTTATTATCCTAACTTTTCACAAAAATCGTCAGATATCGGTCAGTTTTTGGAATGTTTGCCAAACCTTTATTGCAAATCATAGCAGACCCCTTGAGCTGACAGATGAGATTGAAGTTTGCATAGTTGGAATGCAATGAAACTTAATACTTCTGAATTGCTTTAATTTCCTTTGCGCATATTTATTCCACGTTGCAGTAGGACGATTCTGAGTTAAAATCCAATATAAACTTGCATTATATTCGAATGAGGCATCGATTTTTTTTTATCTCCTTCATTCGCAGCCTCAAGAACGAGAAAGTTCGTGCTATCGAGACTGGTCCGTGGCACCGTGGATGATGCCACGATTTAAAAAAAGATCCCGGCAATTGACGAGCAATTTGTGCTCTTGGAGTGAAACATATGACCTCCGGTTTTGATAAGTCAGATCATTTTTGAAAATTCTTCGATTTTGCAGCCACATTCGATAAAACGTATTTGAAATTGACTGAAATTATCGAAGATCGACGAGAGACGAAAGATGATATAAAGCTAGGAGAAAGGTACACGAGAGACAGAGAAAAAGAGAGACAAGTGGAGAGAGAGAGAGAGAGAGAGAGAGAGAGGGAGAGAGAGAATGAGAGGGGACATGGAAAAAGGTGTGGGAAGTGACGTTGAACCATGTTACTAACTCCGTGACCGAAGTAACAATGAACTTGATGGTTTAACGCCTAACGGCTCTCATCCTCACGCTTGGGAAACTTACTCTCCGTATTGCAACGCCCTGAATCCGTATATCGACAATCGCCCAGCAAAGAGGCCCCAACCGACCGTTCTACGCTCGATGTAATTGTCTGCCTTACGTCCTTTAGTTTCGTAGTGCTCGGTTCAGGTGTATCAAGAACCTACGACCGTACCACATCATACATATGCACAGAATTACAGTATGGAAAGTTCGTTATATGTGCGTGTGTGTGTGTGTGGCGGGGGTTTGCGTACATGTGTAAATATATATGTATACACTTGTAGATGGATATAAAAGTCAAGGTTTCCTTTCTGAACCAACGGAGTGCAGTTCCTTTCGATTTTCATTACCATATAGCCAGGATCGCCAACGAACGCACACCTATGAGCCTGTTCCATAATACCCAGATTGGATATTTTTCATTTATTTCTTTTTACTACACTTCTTTCGCTTAAAGTATTACTGGACGGACCGTCGGGCAAAAAGTTAGTCCACTATGGGCGAATCGGGGATTTATAAGTCTAGATCATGTCGTACATCTTTAGCTTTACAAATAGGTAATTTAATAATAAATTAACACTTAGGAATGTTAATTTTTCACTTTTAATAATAATTGAAGTCAAATTCGACGATATTGGCGTGTGCTTGACTGAGATTTTGCCAGTGACTGTACATTTGTTTCAAACATCCAACAAAAAAATTTCTCAATTTTTAAATTTAATTAATACGTTCAGATCATCTTATTATTGTCAATCATTACTTAATATATATTGAGTTTTCAAATGATTTCTTTTAATTCATGGTTAAAAAAGGCGATATTCCTCATTACTTTAATTTATTTCTCGACAATTACCCAATTGATTTATTTTAAACTTAGCATAATCAATCGCTTGAGCCTAAATCTTGATATAATATTTTCGGAATTTACGGCAATTTGGTTCCATTCGTTTTGCAGCCATTAATGTCTGCAGAGTGACCGTGTTAACATCCTATGTTTATAACTATTTAATTATTTAGTAGAAAATTCTAAAATAATTTAAGTATTATTATTCTATCAAGAAGTATCATACCTCAATTTTTCAAGAATTTTGGCGATTTTCTTAATATCCATCCAGTAATACCTCAATAAGGCATTTCACTCCAAAATTATTAATACAGCTATATCATTATTGTTATTAATCATCAATTGGTTAGAGCGACTTTATTCTAATTGATCTTCAACAGTTTTGTTTTATTTTTTTTTAATTTTTATAATGCTATTCGGGGGCCGTTTGGCATCGATTTAAGAAAATAGCAACAACCATTACTATAACAATAATATATTCTTTATGATAACAGAAACCACTACAATAATTCAATGCATTTCAACGATGAAAACTTTAACCACATGATCTCGTGCAGAAATGATCGTAGGTAGCCAATTAGATTCCCATACTTGTTCCCACTTCCTTATATGGATCCAATGGGTCATCGTATTGGATCCCTATACTAAAACGTCACGCTCTTACATTCGATTCTAATCGGGATTCCCTATTGGAATCCAATGTACCACTCTACTTTGAATCTTAAAGGATTCGAACATTATCGAACAGAATACGACACGATTATTGATGGATCCCATCGCATTCTATACATTGAATTTTCTAAACAAAAAATATATATATAAAAAATGCATGAGAAGTACAAATCGCTTTAAAAATATACACTGAGAGAAAAAATTACTAGAACCAATAAAATGTAGTTTTGAAGGCAAAAAATAATTTACTTCATTATTTGCCAAAACATATTAGATTGATTCCCTTATATATTTACTTGGTTAATTTATTTCAGTCAATTCCATAATTTTCTGTTTAAATAAATGAATTTGCTTGAATCTAACAATTTGTTATTAATTATATGTAATATGTTGTTTGAATCAAAAACACATTTTATCATTCAAAACATGCATGTCTTTCAATACAGAAAGCACTTATTCTTTTTATGAACCATGATTTTAACTATATTATATTTGCAATAGAATAAATTATATATTTAAAAGTGAAAAACAAAGCGAATACAACACATGATCGAATGAGTTAAATATTTCATTCAACAATCACTTTATTTCTTCATTCGATGTAAAATTTATTCATTGGAACAAAGTGAATTTCTTATTTCAAAATTTAAACTTTTCAATAAAAAAAGTGTACTCTCAAATTAGAGAATGATTTCATACAAACAAATATTATATTATATCATAAAGATTCCGGTTATTTCAATGAATATCGTATTTATTCGAAGACAACTGCATGTATTTTATATATTCACAGAATAAAAAAATATTTCCATGAAACTAAAAAATATAATACGGAGTTAAAAATATATATAACAAATGCAAATGAATATGTTAGCTATCGGAACAAATTAAGAGTAGTAGCAATAAATTCACATTACACTTTTAAGAAATTTGAATATCGTTTTCGCGACCTATTATATTAATGTAAAAATAATTTGTTTCAATCAAAAAAACCAACCCTTCAATTCTACTCAATACTTTTTTCACTGAATGGTTATTTTATGGATTTAAATATTAATGTTATCCCGCTTATTCATTTAACAATATTTTCAAAGATGAAAACTATTGAATAAATATGAATATTTTATTAACATAATATATTTTGTTAACATAATAGCATGTTTTGTTGGCATAATAGTATATTTTGTTAACATAATGGTATATTTTGTTAACATAATAGTATATTTTGTTAACATAATAGTATGTTTTGTTAACATAATAGTATATTTCGTGCCTTGAATATAATGTTCTTATCGAAACAAGCTGGATTTTTTAGGATGGGAAAGTATTTTTTGGGTCTATGATGTGTAAAATTAATTGAAACAATAAGTCATTGGATTTCGTTTTCCGTTTTATTGAAGAAACATTGTTAATTAATTACATATAGTGACTGTTTTTAATCGTTATTGCTATAAATGTGATATATTTATAACAATCCTTTGAACATGACAATCGTATCAATTAGCTTAATTATACGAGATCATATTTATTACACAAAACAAAAACTTAAACTTAAATAAAATCTTCACCCTACGTTCACAGTACGACCCTTTTTCCAGTTGATAAAACATGAATGTTTAACGGATTATGAATTGCAAAATTTTGTTTTGCGATATACAACCATTTATTTGTTTGTTCTATTTCATACGCCTGAATAAGATCAACCAGTACAACTGTTTTCATTTTATTGACAAGAAAGTAAACGGTATCACCTACGTGTACAATTAATCGAATTTTTCCAAAATGAGGTAAAGTATCGTCCACATTAATGCATACAACCATTTCGGGTTTATATTTAGTACTATCGAGAGTAACCCACGACAGTGAATTTACATCATCCGTTATATTCTTAGGTAATGCATTATTAAAATACAAATATAGTAAAATAAATATAATATAAATCGCCGTACCTTGATATGTAGCAGAAGACTGTCCTTACACTCGGAAATGGTTGGTTTCCATTTTTTTGTAACCTTTTTCAACGGAGGAACCAAGTGTGGGAGCAGAAGAATTTGCACAGTTGTTCTTGTGTCCTCGTTGATTTCGGTGTTTGATGCGAGAATTTCATTTAACGCCACAGCGTTAGAGTCTCGCGAATTAATCGGTCGAATCGATTTCAATTCTTCAAAGAAAAGGTCCCAGATTGTTTGGTTGATGCGAATTTCCGTCAAGTGCAACTCCGAAAAATCTTTTTCAATTAAAAGATACGCTGATGGGTGTTTCAGTATTGGACACTGTTCTATGAACACACCAATTTCAACAGCCTCTTCCTTTTGAAGATCACGTTGGCGGAGTTTCCTCGTGAGTTCCCAAAAATTCACCACTCTTTCCCATGGGGCGTTATTTACGCTCAGCCATTTTTTTTGTTCCTCGAGTGTTGGATCTGCTGCAATAATATAGTTAGTTAATAGATAGTTAATAGAATATTATTATAATAAAATAGGACATAGGACATTTTAAATATTTACCTTCGGTAGTTTGTTGTTTTTTTTTGTCTGTTCTTCGACTGAATCGTTAAGCTTTTTGTTTTTGGAACACGCATTTCTGTACGCAATAGGTATTTTTCCTTTGGATGGGATAGAATGACCAGTCGGTGAATTCTTTTTTTTTACAGCTGGAACATAATATATCCTCTCGCTCTCGGTTGGAAAAACTTCGACAATTTTTTTTGTCAAAGTTTCGAAAGACTCATTGAATAGTCTGTAAAAATATGTATGATTAGATGCAAAACGTAAACTGTAGCTAATTACAACACTGACAAATCTTATATATTTTATAAAATAAACCTGATTGCGAGGTTCCGAGCAGATCTCACAACGATATTCACGATTCGCGTTCGGGTGCTAGGAGTCAGCGACTTGGTTCGCTTGTAAGCTGAGAGTATATTTTTTCCGTCCGGGTCGTCGAGAAGACACTTTTTTTTACTGAGAAAGTTTGATTATAAAACGACGTTTTGCCGACAAAAGCGTTTTGACGAACAAATGGATCCGGAAGTATGTCGTCATCGTTTTCTTTGTCTCCATCGAGCTGCGCATCACGATCAGTTTTCTAGCCAGAATAATAAAATATGCTATCAGTACCGATTTACAGGTATCTATATAAGTTATTTGGAACGACATTTACAGCGCTCGTTCCTGTTGCATTTTCAAAATGATTGTTTCGTTCTTTCAAGAACGCCACTCGTTCAAGAACATTCGGAATCAGCTCAGCCAAAATGTCTGAATTCATTTCTTTGAGAAGTTTTTCATCAACCCCATTCTCTAAAAAAAACCGCGCAAAGGAAAAATAAATTAAATTTATTTTTATTTAATATATTAAGGATGTATGCGTGACACTTTTCAGATAAAAAATTGTATTTGATCAGAATATTGTACTTCGTGATTCAATAAAAATCTGAAAAAAATCGGCAACAATTAGCATACTATGCCAATTATCAACATTAATATCACCCAAAAGTTATTAACAAATTGCTTAAATAATTAATTATTCAATAATTTATTAGTTAGTTTTTTTCCCTATACGTATCAAATTTGTGCATTTTTCTGAACACTTGAGAATTCTTCCAAAATTTTCTTACATTTTTGAAATTTCCTTTTCAAAATTTTTAAAATAGCCGTATATATGCATTTTTCGGCCTAGTGTCTTTGAAACTTTATAATACTAATGGTACACCTGTCTGCGAAAACATATCAAAAATTTACATTATTTTGTTTATATTTCATAATTTTTTCACAATATATCAAAAACGTAGGAAAATTTTGAAAAAACTCATAAATGTTCAGAAAAATCCACAAATTTAATTCGTATGAGAAAAACAAGGGGTAACCGTTATGCATACATTTATGCATACATTTTGAGTGATATTAATGTTGATAATTGTTGTTCATAGCATGCCAATTGTTGCTGAATTTTTTCAGATGTTTATTGAATCACGAAGTACAAAGATTCTGATCAAATAAAATTTGTGCCCCGCATACATCCTTCACAAGTGAAATAGCAAGGACATTAAAAAAACTTCGTAATATATTAGATTTACAGAATCCAAACAAATTTATGTCGTTCAATTTTGGTTTTATTGTTTCGGAATAATTGCTCTCTTTTTTATTAATATTATATTTGAAATAAACAACCGGATTCGAAAAACAATCGAAAAACCCGTTTGAAAAAAAATCAAATTTGAATCGAATGAATTAAAGATCCTATTGAATGAAATAAATATGTAACTATTATAAGTACTGTTTTGTCGCTAAATATCTATTTTGTACATTCACCGAAGGTTTTGTAAGGTAGTTTATTAAGATATTTGCTGAAGGAAGACAAAATATATGTTGACGTGATAATAGAAAAAGATAGTGAATTAAATAAATAAATATAGGGGAGACCGGGGCAAAACGGGATGGGTAACGAAATAGAACCTTGTTTAATAAAACAAGGAATCACATACGGAAAAAAAAAAACAAAGGAAACACAAACTTTTCTTCTCGCGGTGAGCCGAGGTACGACAAGGTGACTCGCATGTACTGAAAACGCGCTCACACACAAAAAAAAAAACGGAAATGAACAAAAATCGCAAAAATATACGCAGTAAATGCCTACAATAATATATCTGTCTTTGTCTCCAACATTTATTCGAGAAAAATTATTGAGTAAAATATTTTTTCGAAAGAAAAAAATATTTTTTCGATGCTTGTCAAGTGAATGTTGGGGACAAAGAAAGAGATACTATTTTTTTCATCGAATGTACTATTTTATTGTCACGACAAAATATTTTTTTGTCGTGACAATAGTTTTAGAATACTATCGCGACAATGAGATTAAACCAACCATATAACGAGAGAACATTGTATCGGATGAGAAATATCTAATATCTTTAATATCTCACGCTCAATGTTAAGAATAAGTATGATTTTACTGAGATTTTAACGCGTTTCTAATATATAACAATATAATCGACTTACAAAGGCAGACGAGCTTAAAACACCGCATGGTCTTGAAACAAAGGAATTTGTAAAAGAAATAAATGCGTCACTTACTTGCAAAATGGTCAACTAGATGTGAATGGTTCCACTTTTTTTAGTAGATCTTTTGTCTGGTCGTCGGCCATCTCATATAATCTTCAATTATATGAGACACAATCTGAATAAATATCTTTTTTTTTCACTTTAACGAATTTTTTATTCTGTTCCGTCACAACCGATTATGCGTGCGTGAAATTGCTACCGGCACGGAAGTGCGATTCTCATTGGTTGAGACATGATTCGTGTTTAGTTGGGTTCGAAGTGAAGTAAGCTTCTATAAGTGAGTGAAGTGAGCCATATCAAACTGTTCATTGCGAAAAAATATAAATCGCTCTTCACAAGAATAAACTGTCCGTTTCAAATGAATATGTAAGATATTCGTGTTCTAAAGTATACTATAGAAATGATAGATCTTTGCTTGAAGGAAATAGAAATTTAATCATTCCAAACAAATATTCTATTCGAATAAAATAATATGTTACTCATTTTACTACAGCTTTTTAAAAAAAAATCACAATCAATTTTATATCTAATCAAAATAAATATTGAAAATGGTACAGAAATATTTTTAGAAGTAAAATAATGATGAATTTATTGCAAAGAAATAATTTTGTTCGAAAAAAATAATTTCGTTTTGATGTCGTTTTTTAGATTCAAATAATCTCATGTTTATGATGCAATAAATCTAATTAATCCAATTAATGCAAGTTTAATAAAATCTATTTAAATAAAAATATTTTTAGAAATAAAATAATGATGAATTTATTGCAAAGAAATAATGTTGTTCGAAAAAAATAATTTCGTATTGAAGTCGTTTTCTAGATTCAAATAATCGAATGTTTATGATGCGATAAATGTAATTAATCCAATGAATACAAATTTAATCAAATCTATTTAAATAAAAATATTTTTAGAAGTAAAATAATGATGAATTTATTGCAAGGAAATAATTTTGTTCGAAAAAAATAATTTCGTATTGAAGTCGTTTTTTAGATCTAAATAATCTCATGTTTATGATGCGATAAATGTAATTAATCCAATGAATACAAATTTAATCAAATCTATCATGCATGTATTTGTTACTATTAAATAAGAGTTTAATAGAATGGAGTAATAGATCCGAGACAATATGTTATTAAATGAACAGTGATTCTCATGGTTTAACAAATAAATAATCGAAATAATACTTTGATTTAATATATAAATTCATGTTTTCAAATTCAATAATTTTTTCTCTCAGTGTATCTTAAAAATCGATCTGAATTACATCACTGAAAGTTCATTGTAATTATCGTTTGTTATTTATTTTTTCTAATATTACGAAACACGTACACGAAGCATACAGGTTGTATTTCAATACGCCCACTTTTTGTTGTTGTGACTTTTCACATATTATCCATTCGAACGTGGTAAGAATTCTCAAATGGCGTTCGTCGGGGAACAGCGCAAAATCCATTCGGATCACAATGAGAGGATCTCTCAGTGACTTGTGTTTTTCCATTCGTAGTTTAATTAATCGTTATTTTCATAAATAATCAAATATTTTACTAGTAGGATACAATGTGTCACCGAGTTGTGGGGCATTATGAGTCGATTCTCAATGTTGTTGGCAAATAACATGACCACGATGAAAAAGAGGAAACAAAATAGTGACGACGCCCCAAAGAAAGTCACACGTGGACAAAAAATCAAAAAGAAGCTGAAGGATACGAAAAATCTTGGACTAAATAAGGTGGAGAGGGAGAACCGAAAGCCGAGGAATAAAAAGCAAACCGTCTAGTACGAAGCAATGATTAAACGTCGAAATAATCAAAAGCGAGCTAAATGATATTGAGAATATATTGTACCAAAGACGGCCAAGACGAAAGACAGATCAGCTAAGAATAAGATAAAACAACATTTAACGTTACTATGACACGTAGAGTTACAAATTGAATTATTCTTATTAATATTTTTATATTTGTGTATTTATTGGTATGTCGGAAAATCGGTTATCTATGTTACGACAGAGTTCCAATCGGCTCATTGTACCTCACCTTTCGCAGTACTTGACACACTGTACCCATCTATCTGACACGGTGTACCCCATCGGTGGCGTACAATAAGCCAATCTGCAAATTTTCTTCGATCCCATTATTTTCGTATTTTTTAATCTTTTTGCAAAAAAATTATAGCTTCATTGTACGACCAAAGGTCTATAAAAATCCGTTATGAACGTTTTTTTTTCAATCAGAGTACGTTGGCAAGAGTAAAAATTCGTTAAACAAAACTTTGAAACGTTTTGCGTGGACAAAAACATCCGTTCGCTCGCATATACATATGTAGACATTTTTCCTGCATTACACCTTTCCACATTTTTGAATATTCCGAACACATTTCCACTAAGGGGCTATTCTACTGTGAAGGCTCGAAAAATAAGCTATTTTGAAAAAATTTTTTTTTTAAAACATGCATTTATCAGTACAATTTTTTTTTTGCTTAAAGGTACACTCTTATAGAATAGAAAACAATTTTTTATTGCTTCATATGAATGTATATTTATTTAACAATTTATAATCGTGTAAAGGCATGAAAAAAAAGTACGTCGCTGGCGTTAATGATTTGCGCTCTCTAGGTAACCTGAAACGAAAAATTCAAAAAGACTCTTAATCTGCATGAGTGTCGCTATCGCCCGAACTGAAATTATTTTAAAAATATCAATTTTTACTTTCGCCCGAAGTATGACGAAAAAAAAAGTGTTTTTCGAACACTATTGTAAAAAAACAACGGCATTTTGTTATTTTGAAATATAAAATAATAATTCTAGTTCGGGCGATAGCGACACTGATACAGATTAAGAATCTTTTTGAATTTTTTGTTTCAGATTACCTGGAGAGCGCAAATCATCCTGGCATTGATTTTTTTTTATGCCTTTTTTTCATGCGACATACTTTTTTTCATGCCTTTACTCGATTATCCATTGTTAAATAAATATATATTTATACGGAAAAAAAAAATTCTTTTCTATTCTGTAAGAGTGTGTACCTTTGGACGAAAAAAAGTTTTTACGGCTACAAGCAACAGTTTTCGAAAAAAATGATTAAAAATAGCTTATTTTTTGAGCCATCACTGTAGAATAGCCCCTTAAAATCACGCAAAAATGTTTTTTTCTCCACGAAAACCAAGCTTTCCATATGAAGCTGCGAAAATAAATAACAGCAATAACAATAAGCGTTAATATTAATAATTGTTATAACAATAACGAAGCTTTCTCCATGAGAAAAATTAGACAAAAGCAGAAATTTGTCATTAAATCTTCTGCAAAAATCTATTCCCATGTTTTTCGCAGCTCATATTGTGGGTGGTCCGTCGTCTAGTTGTGGAAATTTCAGCCTTTCAGTACTAACGTCCAGTTCTATTTTTTTTTTACTCACCTATAAAAGGTTTAATTTTCTTCAAGTGCGGTTGGTTTTTTTATCTCTCTTTCTCTCTCTCTCTCTATTTTTGTTATACCCTGGAAGACGATTGCGTACGCGTGGGCACGCGGTACGAAATGTCAACGTGACCCTGTTTCACCCAGACGACCCTTTGACACGCGACGAAATGAAACGCATACACACACGCGCGCGTATATATAGATATAAGGGCGTGTATGAGGGTGTGGTGAAAAAAAAGAAGATAAAAAAGGCCTTTGAGGAAGGGAACGTGCGCGGTATATGGCGTCCTCGTAGCAACTTAGACGGCGAGACGTATGGGGAATCCCGTGTCAACTTTCTTTGTCGCTCTTCGAGTTCGTCAAGCTCCTCTAGACGTAAGGAGTTTCGATACCGTTCTTCAGTTTCAAGATTAAGGATAAAGATACAACGAATTTTCCCCAGGCTGCGAACTTACTGCGAATAAAATTTCATGTAAAAATGAATGATTGTTGGGCAATTTCCAACTCATAATATTGTTGAAAAAAATATTTTCAAGCCGAGAAATGATATTGATACTTATCATTTTTGAAATTACAGATAAATATGTTGCACTTTTATTCAAGAAAAAATAACCGGTCGACTTGGCAACTGCGGCATTCTCTGCCTCTGGTCTACGAGCATTTCGATTTTGGTGTCGAAACTCCTTAATATATACTTTTCGTCCTATTTTCTTCACTATGGAATCGTCATTTTTGTCGAAACTTTTGCAGAAGTACCTATTATATATTTTTTGGATATATGCGATTGAATCGCGACTAGAGGCTTATTTTTTTTTCTTTATAAAATCAATCAAATATGTACGTACTGTGAATGGATGATTCTCGATTTTTTTTTACAAGCTTTTATTTAACTTCACTTGTGTGAGATGCAAAACGGAAAATCGATATTTCACCCACTTCACGATTACTTAGAGCGCTGAAATTTTGTAAAGATGCATCTAAGAAGTGACAATGCACGATTCAACTTTTAAAAAATAAAGAAAATAACGACTTTCTGTGACATGCAAAACTGAAAATCGATATTTCACCCACTTCCCGACTACTTAGAGCGCTGAAATTTTGTAAACATGCATCTAAGAAGTGACAATGCACGATTCAACTTAAAAAAAACAAATGAAAATAACGACTTTCTGTGAGATGCAAAACTGAAAATCGATATTTCACCCACTTCCCGACAACTTAGAGCGCTGAAATTTTGCAAACATGCATCTAAGAGGTGACACTGCGTGATTCGACTTAAAAAAATTAAAGACTTAAAAGTATAAAATAATTTATATGTAAAAAAATATTTTTTTAAAAACAAGCTTTTATTTATAGTACTGAAAAGTAGAAAATATTTTTTCTTACCAAGTCACCTATATGTGAGTACAAATAAAAGCTTAGGCGCTCAAAAATTTAGACATATAATCTTTAATTAAACATTTAAAAAGTTGAGCGCCCCAAGCTTTTATTTATAGTAAGAAAAAATATTTTCTACTTTTCAGTACATTAAATAAAAGCTTGTTTTTAAAAAAAATATTTTTTTTACATATAATTTGCATTGTAACTCTTTCGAGGCTTTCTCAGACGCATCCCCTTTTTGTCTTCAATTTGCATTTGCATGTTATAAAAACATAATAATAATTAACAAAATAATTGTCTATTCGGTGGATCTGAGTTAAATTGAACGAAAGTTCATTGCGTAGTTCGTAAAGTGGTTTTTCCTTGACAAAGACTTATAATTTTTTACGAAAATGTGAATCTAATAGCTACTAAAAATGTTATTTTTTAGAAAATTAACATTTGCATCGTTTGAATGCAACGAAAAATCTTTTTTAGTTTTTGATATCTTCATTTTTATGATTATCCAAAATATTTCGTTGCACATTTAGGCTGTTGATCTTTAATGAGAATTTTGAAAAACGTTTGAGTAACTTTCTTAACCCAAATTTGCCAAAAAAAATGCTCTACGAAACATTCGTTGCGTTCCGATAATGCAAACTTGAATATTATTTTTTATTTTGTAGCAAAACATTCGATAATCAGGACAATATGTTATAATTAAAGTATATTATCGAATGAAATAGTCGATTAGACGCGAAAAGTCCCATACTTGTGTGGCGCAGTTAAGACACAATGAATCTCTCCTGCCGGGGAATACGTTTACAATCCCTTCCGTCGTTTACGACACGCGCACACTCTCGTCTTCGTCCTCATCTTCCGTCTCCTCTTCTTCATCCTCCTCCTCGTTCTCTATCTTCTCTCTCGCGCGGTGATCCAGACCTACGGGGGTGTATATTAATTTTCGGATCGCTCAGTTTCACCATACTCCCGACTGCTCGCCAACGCAAATCCGTCGAGCTCGCGGAGTCACATGTAGCAAATAATAACATATAATAACCAGTTGCAAACGTCCTTATATCAATTTCCGTTGAAACAATGCGTTTATAATTTTGATCGGTACCGAAATATCCATTGTCTTTTGAAGCTTACATCATTGGAAAGCAACGAAAGATCAATATTTTGTTTTTTAATTTCTTTATTTTTAGTATTTTTCCATCCGTGTCGATGTTCGTGGAAAATAGAGTGATCTGAAATTTTTTATAAAAAAAAATAGTACTTCCGGTATAATAATAAAATTTTCATACGGCTGGATACCTGTTGGAAATTAAAAAATCACGAAAATGGCGAGCTATAGAAAAAAAACGATCGATTTTCGAGAAAAAAGACAACTTTAATCATTTTTGGTCTTACCAAATGGATGAAGATATCAAGCATGCGGTCAAAAGTTATAAACTATGCTCCGTGCGGATTTTAAGTAAATCGGAAGGATACATCTTTAGATACGATTTATACCGTTTCATAAAACAGTTTCGAGAAAAACGCACAAATAATCGCAATAAGGTGATTCGCCGTAGCGAACTGACCCTTCACAAAAATCGTCATAACTCGGCCAATTTTTAGAATCTTCACAAAATCTTTGTTGCACATAAAAGTTAAGAAGCTAGGTTGCAAAACCATCCAATGAAAAATCGTATTTGCCAAAATTCAAGCTTTTGCAGCCTCCTCAATACTAATAACTAATTAATATACGGATGATCAAGAATGTTTTCATCATTTCTGTATTCCGAATCTATTAAAAGTTTGAGTTTGCATCGTTAGGATGCAACGAAAACTAATTCCTTTTGATTGTTCAATTTTTCTTTTGCCGATGTAACCTTTGAAAATTACTCAAACGTTTTTACGTATTTTTATTAGAGATTTTTAACTTTAATTTAAAAAAAGACTTTGGCTAATGATCAAAATGAAGAAATGAAAAGTGAACAAAAAAAATCATTGTCTTCAAACGATATAAATTCTGTTTCGACGTCATATAAATTCCGAAATCATTGCATTCCAAAAATAAAAATTCTCTTCCTCATTTAAAAGTATCTTTCAACTGAAGGGTGGCTCAAGATGGCCAGACATTTAAACTTATTAATAAAACGTATTATTTATTTGAAAAATACGAATATTTTTATTGTAATATAAGATACAAACATGGAGGTTGCGTGTGGAACACAATATCCGATAAATGGCCATCTCGTTCCTATTTGCAAACGTTGACTCTTTTGACGAAATTTTCAATAACATTTTGGCATAATTGCGGACTATAATTTCATTAATGGTGCGTCCAATTGCGCTTCCTTGAGCTCCGGAATCGTCTGTGGATCATTAGCATACACTTTTCGTATCAGAAAACCCCAAAGAAAGACGTCCAATAGCGTCAAATCACACGATCTGAATGGCCAATTCACATCGCCGCGGCGCGAGATAACACAACCATGAAACTTCGTCTGCAATACCTGCATTGTTTCGCCGCAGTGAATTTTCCACAATTTCTATGCATTGCTCGATCGTGTAATTCTCCATGACTAAACCTCAATACTTCCTGATGCAAGTTGTCAAAGATTAGCACCCTATGTTCGCCACAAAAAAAATGACACGCAATTTAAAATGTCAGATCATTTTGAGACACCCTGTATAACGTAAAAAGATGCTTCACATCTGGCAACTTTGCAAATTGCACAAGAAGAAAAGTGCATGATGCTTTCTGCACGAAACGGAAGGCAAGTTAAAAAAAAAATAATAATTACAACAACCCATATCGTCAGAATAATGTTAAATTAATACAATCAAATGCCATCGTCCAATTTTTTGGTTAGTCCGATTAAATGCTATTTTTTTAAATTTGTTCACACTTCGTAACGACTTGGTCGTACTTGTATGTGGTAACGACTTGGTCATGTTGCAATCGGATGTTGGATAATCGTTGTCCAATTCAGTCCAAATAGCCAACCCATTTGGTTGAACGACGCGAGACCTCGTTGGACACGCTTTAAACTATTCAGCTCATATCGGAGCATATGTGTGTGTGTGCGTGCGTGCGTACGTATGCGTGTGAGTGTGGGTATATATATATATAATTAACTTGGAGGACCGTACCCGAACGGAGAAAAAAATTTAAGGACCATCCTTACAAAACGGCTAGACCTGCTGTAGTGAACATTAAGTAGAAAAAACGGGCTCAAAATAGACTTTCCCTACATTTCCACACATATACACGTATGCATCCATATATATGAAGTATATGTGTTCGTAAATGTATAATGATGAAGATCGCGTCACCGCTCCGTTCACACAGTCACACGACGGCATTCCCTTCTTGGGCATTACCTCATCGTTGCTTCGTCAGTTAAAGACTCAGCGCGACGGCTTAAAGGACGCCCGGTTTGAGTGCTGACGGCACTTCCCGCGATTAAAACTAATCGCGAAAGCACTATGGCCATTTCGTCCGTTTATCTCACGCCCTCTTCGACTATTGAAATTCGCCACTTTAGTGTAATCGAAAAATTTCAATGTCCGAAGAACAAATACGATAAAACTTCGTCAGAAATCAGTCAAATTCGTCAAATCGTGTTTCAGATCAATGTCTATGTTGTTTAAGTTTGCATCGTTGGAATGCAACTGAAATTCTCGTTTATATTTTTATTTCCTTATTATCTCTGTGGAATTCGTAGCTAGAATTGACGAAAAGATCATTGGAGAAAGTTGAAAATTTTTCATTTGATTACATTCCAATCTCATAAATGTCCATGTTTGCCCTCTGGTACGAAAGTTCCACGCTCAAAATTTGTGCATAATCTTCATAGCAAAATATATTTCGTTGTAGTTTGTTTGGGCTTGTGGGGGAAAAGACGATAACATTTCGTTGAATGAACATAAAAAAATGACTGTGTAGAAGCGGCCATTTAGTCGGTTGTGGTCTGTTGAACTCTGGTATGTCAATGTGCATCGTCGTTTTAATAATCGACAATTACGGATAATTATACCGCTATTCAAATGTATAGCGGTATACGTGTGAGTGCGAGCACACTGCAGGTAAACGAGAATGGAAAAAGTACTCTGGAAATTCACAGCGGATCTGTTTTATTTTAGAGTTGTCCTGCAATCTTTTTTTTTTGCCACAACAGCGATTAAATTCTTCAGAGAATTTGTTATTCCAGGCTTCGTTAAAAACGAAACTTTACGTTTGCTAGATGAGGAGCCAGAGCATGAAAATTCCTCGTAACTAATAATGATTTTGTACAAATAAAAAATATATTAATTAAATATTAACTAGCTGTACCGCAATAGCTCTGGATCGCAACAGCACTAAACTACTTTAAATCGTCGCATTGTTCTGGTAATTTTATATAGTGTTGAAGTTTGCATCGTTGGAACGGAACGAATGCTCTTGTATACCTTTTCTTTTTCTCATGTTTATTCCCGAGTAGAAATCCTGCTCCGGCTACAAGAAAGGCCTGATCAGGCATCCTGATTTCTTTTTCATGCCTTGATCAGGATTTTTGATCAAGCCCTGATCATTTTTGTGACACTTTCCCTGACTTCGGTCTGATCAGGGTAAAAAATCAAGGCTTGATCGATGAAAAAGATCAAGGCCTGATCAGGATAGAACATCAAGGCTTGATCAGTGAAAAAAATCAAGGCATGACCAGTATAGAACGTCAAGACTTGATCAGTGAAAAAATTGAGGCCTGACCAGGATAGAACATCAAGGCTTGTTTACAGTGCAAAATAAAGGCCTGATCAGGATAGAAAATCAAAGCCTGATCAGCGTAAAAAAAAGGCCTGATCAGTGCAAAAAATCTAAGCCTGATCAGGGCTTTATTTTTCAAGGATTAATTGAATTGAAACATCATCGCCTAGTCAGGATGATGGAATGAACCTCTGCTGTGGATGTCCTATTTATTCCTGAAATAAAAAATACCACGCAAACCCAAAATAGAAAAACACACAAATTACAAATAACGTTGATACTTTATTTTATAAACTAAATAGGAATCTTGTTTATCACAAATTTTTCTTATTACTCTACTTTATCACATGTTTTGTGAGCCGTAAGTCCAGTTGCTTGACCATCGCCTGAAGCTAGCTGGATCAGGCGAATTGAGGCAAGCCGTAAGTCCACTTGATTGACCATAGCCTGAAGCTAGCTGGATCAGGCAACTGGAGGAAACACTACATCCAGTTGCCTGACTATCACCTGACACCGACCGGATCAGGCATATTGAGGCATACCTTAAGTAAGGCCTCCGTACTACAACGTGATCAGGCCCGGATCAAATATCAAGTCAGCCTGACAATATTTCTACTCGGGTTATTGTATAAGATCTTTTTTGATAGATTTTGTTGTAGATCGCTAAATAAATATCTTAAAAAATGCTTGAGCGATTTTTGTTGGCAAAATCTGCCAAAAGGAATTAAAGCAATTCAGAAATATTCATTTTCAGTCCATTCCAACGATGCAAACTTCAACCTCGTTGATTTATTCGGGAAATGAGGAATATGAGAAATAAGGAGATCAAATAAGAAACGAATGTACATTCAAAATAATAAATAAATAAAAAATACTCAACACGTGCAAAATTTAGAAAATAAGTTAGTTTGAAAAACTGGGTAAATAAGTATTATTTTCGTACACACTTCAAAATTGTAGCGGGAACATTTTTTAAAAGTGACAAACGCTACTTGATGTATCTTCAAAAGAGCAAGGATAAGCCGCCGATAAAATATCACAGCTGATGTGGGCAATAGCAAAAGTGAAATGTTGTACGGGGCAGAAGTACGGAGATGGAGGAGGAGAAAAACGGGGAAAAAAGCGGCGAAATATCTGGTAGAAATAACAAAGATGGAAGAAGGAAGGTGGCCGAAGGTGTGTGTCAAAAAAGAGGCTAGAGGAATTATCAAACAAAACCCGTCAAAGTGGGACGAGGACCTCTCCAAAGTCATGGAAGAAGTGGTAGAAGGAAGAATATAGCAGGTAATAAGAAACGAGGATGTGGAAGGAATAGAGCACAAATCAGAAAGAGGAATAAAAATTAAAACGGAGCAGACAATCCAGAACGATTGGTGGTGCAGGATTGAAAAATCAACGTAATGTAAAGAGTACAAGAACATCAAAAGAAACGCAGAAATGGAAAAATACTGGGAGATAAAAGAGTTAGAAAAAAAAGAGTCAGAGGGGAAACCAAGGTATTATGGGCAAGGATAAGGTGCGGGAATATAGGGAAAAAAGGGAGTAAGGAATATAGGGACAATAGCTGCCGAATTTGCAGGAGAGGGGAGGAAAGTTTGAAAAATATTTGTGCTGTGAGGCAGTGAAGGAACATATCAGAGCGGAAGTAGTGGGAAAAAATGGAAGAAGTGCTGGAATATGGGGGGGGGGGGGGGACTGCGACAAAAGATAGAGGAACTGGTTAGGAATAATCCTGTCAAAGAATTATGTGCGTATATAAAATTCGAGGCTTTGGTAAAGCCTGTGTAAAAACAAATGTAAAGGGGAAGAGTATGTGTGGGGGGACTATACGTAAACACCCTTAAAGGGAGGAAATAAAACTATTGAATATTATTTTTGGAAATAAAACTAGTAAGAATTTTTTTTTGTCATAATAGATAATAAAAATAAATAATTACATAAATTTGCCCCGATGCTGAGATTTTAAAAGATCATTGTCATTGCATAATTCAGGGCTCGATTCCATCGTCCTTTCCTCTTTCTACATACACATGCGTGTATGTGTGTGTGTGTGTGTGTGTGTGTGTGTGTGTGTGTGTGTGTGTGTGTGTGTGTGTGTAGCGAGTGATATAATACAACCTGTACACATCGTATCCGTGCTGATATAAAACGAGAACTGACTCACCCAGTAATTCTTCGATAGGAGTATCTCGTCGCATTGTACATTACACTATTGTCACTATTAATCGAATCTTCCATTTATATAAACTGCTTACATTGAGGGTGTCATCAGTGCTTGAAGGTTTTTTGTGTCCCAGAGAATCACGACTTTAGATACCTTGAACCCCACCTCCCTATCTCTCTCTTTCTCTCTCTCTCTCTCTCTCTCTCTCTCTCTCTCTCTCTCTCTCTCTCTCTCCCCCCCTCCCTCCCTTCCTCTTTACTTATTCCATTCTGCGATCTCGTACAATCCGATGGATACGTACTCCTGCACTGACCCAGCTAGCAATTGACGACAATTTGAGTCCGCTGATGCTCGAAGCCCTCGTTACGTACTACAATGCACGAGTCACACGTTACACGCTAATTCGATCAATGAAAACTCTTTTCATCCTATATCCTCGAGGATAAAAAGCAGCCTGTAATTTTTCTTAAAAAGTAGAATTAAAAAAAGCTCATAAAATCGTAACTGGATTTATTTTATGATAATATATTGGTGTATGTTCTGAACCGGATATCTGTTATTCGATTGTATTAACTTCTTGCGACTTTTAAAAATATGACACTGAATTTTTCTTGAATTTCGTGTCAGTCGAATTTTTCTTGAATTTCGTGTCAGTCGAATTTTTCTTGAATTTCGTGTCAAACGAATTTTTCTTGAATTTCGTGCCAATCGAATTTTTCTTGGATTTCGTGCCAAGCGAATTTTTCTTGAATTTCGGGCCAATCGAATTTTTCTCTCGCTTCTCGAATAAATGTCTATCATGGAGTTTTGTTCGTAATTGTCGAAAGAAAGATTCTTAGCCTTCGGATATTGCGTTTCAAGTAACCGCACGTAACGAGAGAAGATATATCGAGAAATAAAATAGTCAGACCCGTATTCCGTACAGGTGCTTTCAAGAGAGAGAGAGAGAGAAACTCAGTAGCCACTGTTGAAGTTCATTGAACTACGCATACTCGCAACTTACTGCAAGTATGAGAATACTTCGAAGAGTGTAGTTTCGACTTGTTTCGAGGTCTGCCTATACGTATGGCAACTGTACTTTGTGCAGGTATTTTATCCATTCCTCACTTGTCCAGAGTTTTCAAATTTAAACTGTACACCTAGAATGCAATTCCGCTTCTTTATTTCTTGTTTGCCTTTTCTGACATATAAGACAAGTACAAAAGTCGAATCGATCTAATGATAATAACTTTTATCCAATTACAATTGATTATTCTCGAATAAATAAAGTTTTATTCATTTCCACATAATTATATTGATTTAAATAGGGACAGTGACCCG
The DNA here is from genome assembly GCA_963932345.1 of Ophion ventricosus. Taxonomy (NCBI): domain Eukaryota; kingdom Metazoa; phylum Arthropoda; class Insecta; order Hymenoptera; family Ichneumonidae; genus Ophion; species Ophion ventricosus. The sequence continues at coordinate 11,673,128 of OZ010716.1, read as the reverse complement.
TGTCGAGCAGCGTTGGCCTGGCTCAATGCTTCGATGAGCGACCGCTTGCTAATGCAGGTTTTTCATAGTTTCCCTGTGCACTTTGGGCGGATGCAACGCAGCAGGTCATCAGGAACGAGACGCTGGGGGCAACGCTGTGGGGAGTATCTAGGAAAATAATAATAGTGGAGCGACAAGTGTGGGGTAGCAGTAAAAAAAAACCGGCATTGTAAAAGCCCGCAAGGGCATACTAAAGAAACTTTAGAAGCAGAAATGGCAAATCACAAACTGGCAGATTGCTTCCGCATCATTTTACTATTTCACTTGCAAAGTTTCCTCCATGATCAAGTGGCTTTTCCAAAATTGGCTTCCTCGTAGAGGAGGCTTCGTGAGTGGAATAAAAGCACGTGGCAATGCCCAAGAGTATAATTGACATAATTTTTTATGATGTTGAAGTTTGCATCATTGGAATGGAACGATATATATTTTTTCCCCAATTTTCCAAATTTTCTTTGACAGATGTGAACTCTAAAATTCTCGCGATCATTTTTTAGGCTCATAATTTAACGATCTACAATCCAAATCTACAAAATATGATTTTTCATACTAATAAAAATAAGGAACTGAAAAAAATCGTTGCATTCCAACGATCCGCTAAAAGACCATCGTTTTTTTTTCTAAAACCGTTTTTCAAGAATGCCGTATCAAAAATTGCTAACCATCGCTATGTCAGATATGAACCTTGTATAACTTTGTGGATACGAAAATTGGAGGTGAAAACGACGAGAACACTTTTTAGGCACGTTATTTTGCAATTTTCAACCTAAATCTACAAAATATGTTATCCGATAATTATAAAAATAAGGAATTGGAAAGAATTTTCGTTGCCTGCCAACGATGCAAACTTCAACCCCATCGTACACCAGGAATATGTAAACGTTTCGTACGAAGGCTTTTTATTTGACAACAAGTTTTGACTAAAAATAGAACTATGCGAAAGAAAATATATATATATATATATATATATATTTATTTGAGTATCTTCATTCTGGTTCGAAGTAATTTATTATAAATTAAAGAATTAAAAAAACTGCAACAAATATGATTTTTCTTCTTTCCGAGTACTTAAGGGCATGTACAAGATTAACATAACCTCACAAATTTTTCAACCCAGTTTTCTCATAGATAGTTAAGTTTTTTTTAGGAAAAAACAAAGCATCAGGCTCCAGAGAATTTCCTAACGCAGAGTTTGACTATTTTCTTTTACCCTAATATTACCCTTATATTATTCAACTATAAGAAATCTCTGTTCGAAAATTTTAACTATCTCGCACTTATATGTCAAGTGGTACATCTACTTCGCCTTAAGAATGTGGTGACACTGAGCTCATGCGAAGATCATTAAAATAACGATTTTTAAATGAGTAATGACCGTAAACGTGTTCGTGGTAAGAGTTAAAATAAAAAAATGACGAAGAAATACTTATCACCGGCACAAACAAAAGTTCTTAGCGAAAGTTGTGAAACGCAAATGTTTACCGAGAAATTCAACGCATGACAAAGGCTCAAGCTTGCGAAACGGGATGTCAGTGCATTCCTCCACGTTGCATCGTAGCGTACTACTGATATAGGCACACTACAATACGGCATATTCCTATACGGTATAATGGAGTCATTATAACTCGAGACACAGTGAACTCAATAATGAGAGAGAATGATACGGTGAGACAGAGGGGGATAGAGTGTGAATCAGAGAAAGAGAGAGAGAGAGAAAGAGAGAGGAGGAGGAGGAGGAGGAGAAGATTCACTCCGTGATTAAAGCATGATCTTCGTGTAAGAGGTCGTACGAAACAAGTGCAAAAAATGAACTCAACAATTCCTAGCATTCTTTAATGTTTCGCTTTCTTTTTCACCGTTATAATAAAACTCGCTTACATTCATGATAATTATGATGTTGAAGTTGGAATCGTTGGAATGAAACGAAATTTTTTTTTCTTTTTTCCTTTCCTCTATTTTTATCAATGGCCCATAATCTTTAAGAGATTTAGTTTGCCAGTCTTTGACGAGGAAAGAAAAAAAAACATTAATGGTTTTCGCAGACTAAATCTGGTGAAAAAAAATGTTGGTAATTAAAAAATGTGAATTTTCATTGCGTTCCAACGATGCAAACGTCAACGTCATTAATGAGATATCTCTATGAAACTGATTTTTTAAATCGCCACATCCATTTTTTTTTATCGCAAAGATTTTTATCCCATGCCATTTTATGTCATCGTGCATTGATAGGTACATTTTGATAAACGGTACTAAAAAAATTGCGGTTCCATTGTATCTTTTTCATCTTTGTTGCACTTTCCAACAAAAGCGCATCAGAGATAAAGGGGATCCAGTTTAAAGAACGCGAATGGTTCGATGGTCACGATTTTCCAATTATCTTGTGCCGTGATAACGTTGAATGGATACAGGTCATACAATTTTTTCATTGTCCAAAAAGTATCAGCCGAAAAGAAGACAAAAAGTGAGAAATGGTCTGAAAAAAAACTCTTTCATCATTCTTTTTCACGTATGTTTATGTTCTAAATCATTTGTAATTTTAAAAAATAGGCACTTTCCCCGATGAAATAAAGCTTCAGCGATGTTTTTGTAAATTGGCATCCGGCATTCTTCGCAGCGTTTTGTAAATCCGTGGGTGAAAATGTTTAAAAATGTTCGGACAATAAAAAGGAATATTGCGATGTTGTTTGGCTTTGTTCGGGACTTCGAACAAAGTAAAAGCATGCGTATCTTGAGTAAAAGCCTATGTACTTTGCATTGTTTACCTTCTAAGTCCATACACAGGATGTCTACCGACCTGAAAAGTCATAAAAAGTCTTAAATGTCATGAAATTACATTCGACGTTGAAAAATTCATGAAATGTCACAAAATATTACGTCTATCTGATTTTTTAAGATCTCTGCAACGATCATTATCATGGCCGATTTTTGTATTAATTTATCCAAAATAATTTCGAATTTTCGCGGGTTTGCGACAATCTACGGCATTAGAAAAAAAGGTAGTAGAAAAAAATGATTCGTTATCTCAACATATTAGTTTTTCTTTGTTATTCGTGTAAAACGACTAGATGATATTACTCAAAGTTCCCAAATGTATGTAATATTTTTCCACATGTTCCCAAAATATATTTCTTTACAGCAAATTTGAAATGATGTTTGTCTCACATTTTTTTACTACACATGGAATTGTACAGTTTGGTGACTTCGTGTATTTCGTATCCTTTTTATTGGCATACAACACACATCTGTTTCAAAGAGCAGAATATAAAAATAAAAATGTCGAAAATTAGTCGCACTAAAGAATTATAATCTATACTTTTATACCAGAAAGTCATACTATAAATCATGAAAAAATCCCTATTCTTTGCCTTAAAAAACATCAAATGTCATAAAATTTCAGTTCTGGTCGAAATTAGACACCCTGATACAAAAGTATCGTTTCCGTTTTCTACCCGTACGACCTTCGGAATCCTCATGAAAGGTTATTTATTAAGTGTAATCTTTAAGGCATTAAAATCGCGGTAACTTTTGTTTTCTGACGGAAGAGTATTGAATTTTTTATCACTACAAATCATTCAGAAGGTCATAGAACGTCGAGAACTTGTTAAAATTTTTGCAAGCCTGTGTTTGTCTTTTGCAGTCTTGCCAAATATAGTTTCTCGTCGTTTCAATTTTTTAAACTTTTTTCGTCGTCGTCGTACCTTTGTAGCAATCGGAAATAAGAGTGCACGGCGAGGCAGTCCCCAAATATCATTTCTATACAAACTGGGTAAGAGATAACGTATCTCATGCCGTAAGCCAGTATCGACATTGTCGATTGCAACGGTACAGGAGTTTCGACAAAGTCCAGGAACTCTCCTAGAAACGTTACGAAACTCTTGTCTGACACGGGACATATCCTCGATGTAGCGCGAGAAGAGCCTCGGCGACGACGTTTCCGACGTTGTTATGCAGCCCTTTTACGAGCTTGTACTACGTTCATTTCTCGTATGATTGCCGACATACACACAGACACTCATACACAACACACATTTAGCAAAAGAGCACCCTTACAGAAAATATTGATTATTTCCGTACACCGTCCACCCTCGCAGAGTCTGCTGTACGATTCTAAATGGAATGTTTTAACAGGTGTCTCACGCGATATTTTTTACTCCTTGCTGAACGAGAAGTGTATATATTTTCACGAAAAATCGTTATAACTCCTCGGCACCGCTCGCTGCTACGTCGCTGACAAAAGAATATTCTGCGCGAAGTCCTTAAATATCGGACGAAATATTGTAGAAACATTTTTTCAATTGTATTTTCTGCAATTTTTTTTTTACAGTAAGACTGGACAATGCCGGAAGAGCAGAAATCTGGAGCCCCAGGGGGTGACGCAATGGCGGAAAATGGCACTAGCTCTCCCAGCAAGAGTCCAGTTAACAAAGGAAAAAATACCATTGCCAAGGTCACTCTACTCGATGGCACGGTCAAAGATTTTTCTATCGAAGTGAGTAGTAAAAAAAAATTTCTTTCTTTTACGAATATCCTCCCATACTCCGTACAATTGTTCGATGAAGAAAATCCAAGAAAATTAAAAGATTATACGTGTGTTGTTAACACGGGTACTACGATTCCGTTGGAAAACCAATTTCATGATTTCGTCCGCGCCTTTGAACATAACTTTTCAATCCGAGGCCTCTTTCGACGTACTTGTTTATAAAAAATCAACGGATGGTTAAAAATGAATAGAAATGGATGGAGAATGGAGGACGGACTTTTAAAATCGGTTAATAATTGGAGCAGTGATTGTTTGATACGTTTTGCAAAAAGCCATTGCGAAAAAGTCGCGGGATTCCGACTTGAAATTTGGATCCAGCACGTTTAAAATGTAGAACGAAAATACAAAATGAAAGAAACATTTTTTTTTAACATTTCGATGGGAGTACTCTTACTAAGTTTTAATACTAAATTTTTATTCGTTCTCAGCGGAAAGCAAAGGGGCAAGAGCTTCTCGACAAAATATGCCAGAGTATGAATCTACTTGAGAAAGATTACTTTGGCCTTATCTACGAAGACAAACACGATCCGAGAAATTGGCTAGATCTGGATAGACGAATCGGAAAATTCGTTAAAAGTAAGTACACACGGGTTTTTTTGGTCGCAACAATTCCCCAAATGCGCATCATTCATTGGGTATCTTTTTATAACGTCGCTTTTCTCGTTTCAGACGAACCCTGGAAATTTAACTTCGAGGTAAAGTTTTATCCTCCGGACCCGGCTCAATTGCAAGAGGACATAACGCGTTATCAGCTATGCCTTCAAATACGGAACGACATAATAACCGGCCGATTGCCCTGTTCGTTCGTCACCCATGCGCTTTTGGGCTCTTATCTCGTGCAATCCGAAGTCGGCGACTACGATGCCGATGAACACGGCGAGACTTATCTTAAGGATTTCAAATTCGCTCCCAACCAATCGCCCGAATTAGTCGAGAAGGTGATGGTGCTTCACAAATCGCTCAAGTGAGTAAAGAGTCAGAATCTAGGAGCCAAAACATCCACTGCACGTACCGTTCGAACGATGATCACTCCAAATGCAATTCGATCAATTTTTCTGAAACGGTGAACCTCGGCGATTAGTTAATTTCTCATTTTTATTTCAATTTTTTCCTACGCCTTTCCGGGCTTCAACGATTCCACCTTTACCATCTTTACCCCACACTTCTCACTTCATTATTTCCGAGGTTGCTTAGAGACGCCCCAAACGGTTGCCCACAGCCGATCTTTCTTAAGGCCACTTTAGGAGACCGATAATTAGATGATTTTTTGGATTTTTTTTAATTGTGAAAAAACGGAACTTTCCGCAACTCTGACAATAATTTATTCATATTTTCATACATCTCTGGTAATTTTTTCAAGTTATTTCATGCATTAATTAAGGTGAATTCCGCGGTGTTCCTTGACGTGTCTTTATCGTCGTTGTCGATTTGCGGGAATTGTGCAGCTCGCAATTCGCATCTGAAATAGTCCGACAAATTTTTATACATTCTTGAGATGTTTTTTAAGAACATGAACCTAAATTTTGAAAAAAAAAAAAAAAATCGGGAATTGAATGTTGGAACGTGTTTGAAAAAAAATGATCGATTTTTAGAATTTTTTTTCCCGGCATTTTGCAATAATAAATATCTTTTAAACAATCCAATCTTTCCAACTTTAGGTTCATGTTTTAATAAATTATATTATGTAAACGTGTTCTAAATTTGAAGATGACCCATCAATTAGTTTTTGAGTTATGATTCCCGCAAAAAATGTCGTTTCAAATAAAACACGTTTAAAGTTTCACAACCGAGCGCTCGTGGATACCTGAGCGCGCTTGGGAGTCGAGCGGAAAGTCTTTATCATTTATATACATACCGTTAGAAGGAATCCGAATATCGTTTTGAAATTTTCAGGGTGTATTTTTAAGATATTTTGCTAACGATTTATGAAATTAAAAAAAAATTGATTTTTTGAAGCATCTAAAATGGTTGCCCGCCTTAAGGCATCAGTCTCCATCTATTGCACATATTTTCGGGAATTTTTTTTTTATAAATAAATTTACTTCTATATTTTAATCTTATTATGCATAAAAATATAAGTTTCAAAGAACAAGAAAAAAAATAATTTTTAAAAAAATTTATCTTAGTGGTTTTATATTATCTTGGCTACCTGAAGTTACCCCTGCTTTCACCTTGTCGATACGAAATCTTAACTTTGGAGCATCTGAAAACAAAAAGTCGAGTATTTTATTATAAAGTGGAGTTATAGTTATGACCCCTACGAAAAACTCTCACCCCCGATAAAAATAAAACAAAATGGCGCACTTATGGTTTTTTCGACTGTTTTTTACAACTTAAGTTGTTTAAAAATAGGTTTAAATATTAATGAATATTTGTACCGTTCGTAGGGGTCGAAGAGACACATGCATAGAATAATCCTTCTAAATTTGAGCATAATCGGTGCAATAGTTTTTCCAAAATCACGTCGACAAGGTCGAAAAACGTTGTTTTGAGGAAAACGCGTTTAAAGTTTCTCTCGTAAAAATATACATAAAACTTTAAAAAAAAGCCTCTTGCCGTCAATCAGCGATGCCTAGTCCATACATTATTCCTTCAGCTTCTTCAAAAGCTTCACTTTCTTGGGATTTTTGGTTTCGGATCACTGTTCTGCGAGCTTTAGACGCTCCACACGGCGGTTGCGCGCTGAACGCGCAGAGACGCTTCTATTGTATCACTCTTTTTAGCCCCTTACCGGTCACTCCGACCTAAATAACGTTCTCTACCGTATTTCTAGAAGTACGTGGTACACGAAACTAATGTTTTTAGAACATCGAAAACTTCCGAAAATAGACTGATAGTGATCCCTTAACGCACTACTCCATCGAATTCTCACCAAGGCACAGGGAAACTATGGAAAACCTGTCCCGATCCAGGCACCTTTATTTTACCAAGTTTCAATAGTGTTCAACATCCAATCGTATTTCCTATACAAACAAAAACTGCGAATTGGCAATTCCCCGAAGCAATTATCGTTCCGCGAACAGTGGTAAAAAAAATGCCACTCCCCGTTTCAAGACTTCCAACATTGGAATAGACTGAAAGATTGTCGCCCATTTTTCAGGGGCCAAACACCGTCCGAAGCCGAGCTGAACTACCTCGAGAACGCGAAGAAATTGGCGATGTACGGTGTGGATCTTCATCCCGCCAAGGATTCCGAGGGCGTTGACATAATGCTCGGCGTTTGTTCGTCCGGTCTGCTCGTGCATCGCGATCGTTTGCGAATAAATCGTTTCGCTTGGCCCAAGATTCTCAAGATATCGTACAAGCGGCACAATTTCTACATTAAAATACGGCCGGGCGAGTTCGAGCAGTTCGAATCGACAATTGGCTTCAAGCTCGCGAATCACAGAGCGGCGAAAAAATTGTGGAAAGTTTGCGTCGAACATCACACCTTTTTCCGCCTCATGAGTCCCGAGCCTGTGAAAAAGGTCGGTCTTCTGCCTCACTTGGGTTCCCGCTTCCGTTATTCCGGTAGAACTCATTACGAGACCAAGAAGACACCGATCGAGAGGCAACCGCCGCAATTTGAGAGATCTCTGAGCGGACGTCGTCTCACTTCGCGCAGCATGGACGGTGAGTAAAAGAGACGCGAATGACGTCTTATCCTTTCGTAAAACTCGAGATTCCTTTGTAGAATGAAAAGAAATTAGTTCCTCCTTTCGTTCCCCGATTTATCCCCGGACGCGTGGTCTCACCGTGTAGCTTTAGGTGGCCCGAGACCGGTCGAAACTTATGGATCCGAGCCGAGCAAGCGACACACGATGAGCTACGAGCCCGAAATGATACCCGACATGGAACACATCGACAACAAACCGAGCCCTATCAAGAAACAAAAAGAAAAGGTGAGCAAATATCAATTTTTACGATACACAATGAAAAAAAAAAATGCAAAAGGCGTACTTCAGGTAATAAGTAACAACAATAATAATTTTCCATATTTGAAACGGTAATGGAAAACAGAGAGAACAGATATTAACCGCTGAGGCGAATTCATCGATCAGCCTGGGTAAACGCGTGAATTAATGTCTTGGGCTCTACACTTCCTTCGAACGCATTGGTTACGCGAATAAATTCTATCGAATATTCCAAAGAAACGCATGTTAATAATGCTTCGTATCTCTTCGCCAAACTTTTCATCGGAAGATGAGTCTGCCAATACTTTACGAACTATGGTAAACCGACCAATGAATGGACAAATTACGACACTATAAGATTCAGATAGGCTATAAAAAAAATATCCAAACAGCATTTTTAATTGCTATAGCTAACAAAAAATATTATTCTCATAATAGAAAAAAATTTGCAACAAATAATATTGGAGGAATTGATAAATAAGTAGCGAAATGACTAAATCGCCAAAGAATGGACGAAATGACCAGTAAATGGACACTCGACCACCAATAAATGGACGTGTAGTGTAGACGAACGCTGTAAAAAAGAATGATTTATTATTTATTTGTATTAAATGCTAGATTTGGAGATCACTGCACAGCAATTATAATATTTTTATACATATGAGCATTATATTTTGTATTACGATTTCCTAGAAAATACACGAAGCTTTTTTCCATCTCAACGTGACATTCTTAAAAAAAAAAACTACCAAAGTTTGTTCCGACAGAGAAACAGAAAATTAGATTTTGTCTAAATGATAGAAAAACGAATAAAATGATATTATGACAACATTTGATGAAATTAATCAAATGAAATTAAATTTTATTAGATTAAATTAGAAATTAAATTAGATGAAATTAGATTTTGTCAAAATGAAAAATAAACTGATAAAATGATTTTATGACAATATTTGATAAAGTGTACATTTCCATTTCTTAACATTATTTAGTTTTGCTATTTTCAGCAGATGACCTAAATTTTTCACTCTGCTTTGAGAATTATCAGAACAGAATCCACTATGTCCATTCATGGGAGGAGGTTAGAATACACCACCAGTGAATAAACATCTAATTCTGACCTATTATTACGAATTTATTTAAATTTTTTGCAAAAATTCAAACATTCATTCTATCTTAAATAATAAAAATAATACTTTCCTTCGGAACTCATAAAAACTTTGTGTTTGCCTTTTAAACACCTACTGTGCACAGCTGTATTGTAACTAAGGGTCCGGACCGAATTGGGCTTACAGCGTAAATAGCGTGCTTACTATCGATTTGATTGGTCCGATGGCGGTCCTAATTACGCGGTGTGCGAGCAGCACCAACTAGATAAATTCTGAGTGCCATCAAAATTCGATATTACACTAAGAAATTGGTTTTAACGACACCTGTGATTTTTTTGCTAAATTATGGTGATTCGAGTTTTTATTGAGAATTCATCTTCTTTACTTATTATAAATATAAATGAGCTTTCGTCCATACACTGGTCCCCCGTCCAACTGGTCGGTGTACCCTATTACGATCCGAATATTTCTCAATGCCTGAAGTAAAGCTGCCGGAATAATATTTAGTTTGGGATGTTTGATACGCGGCTATTTTTTTCTTGCGGTGGGTCAAAAAAGGGAAGCACCCTTTCTCCGACTTTTCGAGCGTTGAGCCCGTTCTGAGTGAAACATTGCAATATTGAAACACCAATTGGTACAATAACTGAAAAAAAATAGGGAAAGAATGTTGCGGCAATTCACAGTACACGAAAACATACACAAATCACTGTGCACCGTTGGCTCGGATTCGTGAACCTTTTGAGGTCTCTCGGACGAGGAGTGTTGAGAAAGAATATAACAATGATAATATGCGAGAGGGTTTTCAACAAGCGGGCCTCAAAGGGTTGAAGCTGACGAACGATATGCTCTTATGCGTAGTATGGCATGTCACTCATAGGTATATGCCCGAACTAATAGACATTTATGTATGTGCAACGAATTCTCTTACATCAATTATCCAGATACATATGTATGTATTTGTATTGCTGGTAGTTTTCAGGATACTTAAATCAACTATTTCATTCCAGTGTAACAAAGACACTGTAATGGTGCGTTTTATTTTTTTTTAGTACTGTTTTCTTTTTTTACGTCTTTAATTCACAAGCTCCTGACAGTCCAGTTTTTTTTTTAGTTCCGAATAATGTCCTTTGATATAAATACGTCCGTTATATCTAAATTTGAAGAATTCTTGTCGATCCGTAGGCGAGGCACAAACCCACATTTACATTGGCTGCGTGAGCCTGCAACTTTAGAACTTGCATGGAGCTATATACATTGAGGCAACTTGTTGGCGCGCGTCGTTATCGCTCCTTGATTTTTCTCCCTTCGTAACATCTCATACGTATATAATGTACCAGGATAGAATATATGTTTGAAGAATAAGAAAGAAAAAAAAAGCAAAGACACAGACACGACACATCACAAAATCATTCGTAACGCCCGAGTCTCATTTCACAATTATAACTAACCGTCACGTAACTAACACCGATAGCTGACTCGAAAAACAAGCGCTGGAACGACATCGGCTAGCAGTGCCAGTAGCCTGGAAGGAGAGTATGACGCGGATCGTGTCCAAAAGGTATAGATAAAATGACGAAAAAGCAAAAGAAATGAGTTTCACAAAAAAAAATCGTGTCATGCCCATCTCTATCTCATATCCACTACTATAACGCACTCTGTAGACATTTGAGATGTTTTTTTTTAATATTATTCTTACGTCTCGTACCAATTTGGTGTAAAATTGCTGTAGCTCTAAAAAAAACGCTGCGATCTCGGAAAAACTGCATGAATTACCGGAGGAAATTTCGAAGATTGTCAACCTACTCGCGCAATGCATGCACAACGAAGCCTGTATTTATTGGTGTAAGATTGATTTTAAGCTTAACATTATGTTGCCGCGCCAATTTTTCTTCGGACCGGATTTATTTGTTTTGTTTGTTCACGTGCTTTTTATCTTCTTCCTTGTTTCATACTGAACTTACAAATTTGATTTTAGAAACCTGTCGGAGGAGTCGCCGTTCTTCCAACCGGTGGGCTCTCCAAAAAGAAGAAGGACAAGAACAACGAGAACGAGAAAGAGAATCACAACGATCTCAATAATACCGGTGTCGTAAACGATAACGCTGTACTCGGCAACGTAGACGAAAATACAACGAATAAGAAGGCACCTAAAATCGACGAATCACCCGAAAAGAAGGACAAAGAGAAGAAGGAAAAAGTGAAGGTAAGTGCGCGAAAAAGTAACCGTTGGGATACACTAAATTAGTCGAATCAAAAGTAGAATTATAACGAGTTTTTGACAAAGTATCGATTAGAGTTGATTTCCCGTAGTTACATTGTAGATTGTCCAAATCAGAATTGGCAAAATTGAATTTCTCAATTGTATTTACAAGTCTAAGTGTCAATTATTGAAATGGATTTTGACTTAACGGTCGAGTTCGAAAAATACTCTTCAAAATCTTTGTTCATTGTTGTCTTATCGTCATTTCGCTCTTCATTGCATCGTTATCAGAAATCATAGCTTCCGATGCATTGTCGCTCAAAGAATTAATTCACAGTATTCGGAAATAGAATTTTATTACTAATACAATTGAAAAAAAATCAACTTTGCAGATATCTGTATGAGACAGCTTGGTAAAATTTTATCTGAAACACGAAGAGTGTGTTTTCGTATTCCACCTAGCATGTACGAGTTATCGCATGTCTTGTTTTATTTTTTCATTTATTTACCATTCCCATAAAAAAAAAAGAGTCCAGCCGGTGGTTTTCCGCTGTTCCGGAAGCGTGATAAGGATCAATCGAAGGACAAGAAAGAAAAGAAGAACAAGGAATTGGACGAATCTACGGACAAGAGTGAGCTCGAGTCGACGATTTTGGAGACACCGTTGCAACAATTGGACAATGAAAAGCCTAAGAAGATAGCAGGCTCACCAGATTCTCAAAAGTTGCCGAGTTATACGAAACCCTACGATTACGAGGAGACGGAATCTTCGCCAACGAGAAAACCGTTTACCCCTCACGGTTTCTCGTACGAGGATAGGCCAGCATCGCCGGGTATCCACGATCAACAATCACCCACATCGGCCAGTAGAAAAGCGACGGGTGTGGCCTTCAATTATGCGCCTGGGGAGGATAAAAAAGTCGCCGAGTCTGCTGAAAAGCGCAAAACCAAAGAGCTCGCACTGAACAACAAAACCCCGGTCGGCTTGCGAACACCTGGCCTCAATTACGTCGAATCGGCGGGACTGAAGGAAGCGCAGAAAGGCGCAACCGTGCCGAGCGAGCCCGACGATAAAAGTGCTTCAATGGCTTTGATCGCAGGTGAAATATACGGTGAGAACGCCACGACGAAACCGGGTATTGTGTTACCGGGCACTGTGGAACCAAAGCCGTCCTATCGAGTTTTACCATTGCCCGAGGGCTCAAGTGTAATTGGTGGAATCATTTACACGAAAGAGGGTAAACCCTTGGATCAAAATTCCCTGGGACCGGAAGGATGTCTCGTGCTCGAGGGCAAAGTATGCGGCAAAGACAAGAAAGTATTGAAAAAAGGAGACTTCGGGCCTCACGGTGTGCACATTGTTCAAGGAATCGTAACCGGAAAGGATGGAAAAGGTTTGTATCAGGCTGCCCTTGGTACTGACGGTAATTCGATAAAAAATGGTATTATTTACGGTCCAAACGGTGAACCGTTGGATCAACGAGGCCTCGGTCCCGATCATGCTCTCGTTCGCGAAGGTAGGATCGTCGCGAAAAACGGCAAACCCCTGGCTTTCGAAAAATTATCCATAGACGGAACGTACGTGAAAGACGGTTTGTTGTTCGCTCACGATGGAAAACCACTGACCCAAGGATCTTACGGTACCGATGGTAATTACATAGTTGGCGGTGTCGTGTGCAACAACGCAGGCAAGCCCATCAATCAAATTGCCGTTTTACCCGATATGACGTACATATGCGATGGTCTGATCTACGGACGCGACGGGCGACCTCTGTCCAGCGGTGATCTCGGGAGCGAGGGAAATTACATAACCGAGGGTAAAGTACATGGAAAAGACGGGAAACCGGTGAAAAACGAGAGCTTCAGTTCGGACGGTTCCGTCATCAAGGATGGCATGGTTCACGGCAAAGACGGCAAGCTCCTCACGCAGGGCTCTCTCCTACCAAACGGTTCTCACATAAAGGACGGAAAAATCGTTGGCAGAGACGGCAAAGTAATAAAACACGCGTTCTACAAGACCGACGGTAGTTTTGTGAAAGAGGGTATAATTCACGGCAAAGACGCGCGTCCCCTGAGTCAAATACCTCTCATAGCAGACGGGAGTTTTATCAAGGAAGGCTCGATATACGACAGAAATGGTCGACCCCTGAATCAGAGCCTCTTCAAGCCCGATAATGTCGTGATTCGCGAGGGTGTCATTTACAATTCCGAGGGTAATCCTCTCTCGCGTGGATCACTCGGTGCCGATGGTTTGACGATTAAAGACGGTGTCGTTCTCGGCAAAGACGGTAAACCCGCGAAGCAAGAGTCCTTCGGTTCCAACGGTAATTACATAAAGAAAGGTGTGATTCACGCGAAAAACGGAAAACCTCTCAACCAAAATTCCCTCGTGCCCGAGGGTGCGGCTATAAAGGACGGCAGAGTTTACAACAAGGACGGCAAACCGATGAAAGCGTCTTTCTTCAAAACTGACGGTAGTTACGTCAAGGACGGCCAAGTGTATGGTAAAGACGGTCGACCCTTGAATCTAAGTTCTTCACTACCGGCGGACAGTTTTATAATGAATTGCGTCATATACGATGGTTCTGGTAAACCCTTGGACAAAGAAGTCTTCGGTTCAGATGGTTCCTACGTCGTGGCCGGTGTACTTCACGATAAAGATGGTAACATCATAGCCGAGGGAATCTTCGGTCCTGATGGGAACAAAATCAAGGATGGTCTGATCGTGGGAAGAGACGGCAAACTCTTGACCCAGGACGACAAGGGTCCGGACAATATAGCGATCAAGGACGGCAAGATCGTCGATGAAAACGAGGTCCCGAAGAATCAGGGATCATTGTTACCAGACGGTTCCTACATCCAGAACGGAATTGTCTATGGAAGAGACGAGCGACCTTTGAAACAAGGCGCTTTCCGACCGGACGGTACTTACGTGAGAGACGGTCTGATATACGGTTGGGGTGGACAAGTTTTCAACGTCGGTACGGAATTACCGAAAGGCACCTACGTCGAGGAGGGTCGCTTGTATGGTAAAGATGGCAAGCCCCTGAATCACAGTTCTTTCAGCTCTGACGGTGGCTTCGTACAAAATGGTTTTATTTACGCGAAAGACATGAAACCTTTATCGCGCGGTACCTTTGGCAATGATGGAAGTTACATCCACGAGGGTTCGATCTTCGCACCCGATGGTAAACCCCTCAACAACAAGCAACGCACGACGATTACGATCTCATTCGTACGTTACGGTTTGATATGCGACGAAAACGGCAAACCTCTGGAATCCGGAGTGTTCGACAGTTCTGGTAGTGTCATCAAAAACGGAAGAATCTACGACTCCACCGGTAAACCACTGAATCTACATTCGTTCGGTGACAATCTTTCGGTCAAGGAAGGTCTCGTTCATGGCTCGAACGCGAAACCCTTGAATGTTGGGAATTTGAGCCCGGAAACGTCGTACGTCAAGGGTGGAAGGGTTTACGGTCCGGATGGAAAATTACTAACCCAGGAAGCTTTCGGTCCCGAAGGACTGCGAGTCGTCGACGGTGTGGTCGTCGATAATTCGGGCAATCCTTTGAAAAAAGCCGTCTTCGACAACGATGGCAATATCGTGAAAGAAGGTGTCGTTTGCGCCGGAAATGGACGGCCCCTCGACAAATATTATACGATAATAACGATAACTTGTGTAAAAAGAGGTCTCATCTGCGATAAATCGGGTAAGCCAATAGCCCAAGCTCCATTCAGCAACGTTGGAAGTTTCGTCAAGAACGGCAAGATATATGAGAAAAATGGCAAACTCTCGAATCAAGAGATCTTTGGCGATGACGACGGTTTCATCAAAGACGGTGTTATCTACGCGAAAACTGGACAACCCATGGATTGTGACGAACTCACTCAAGAATTTATCGCAACGCCGAAAAACGTCGGTACCAAGACGAAAAAGAGTGCCGTCATAGCGAACACACCCACAATCGTTAAAACGACTACGAAGCAATCTGTCATCAAGGATCAGGAAGGACTTGTACAAAATATCGAGGAAAAAGTTGAAGATCTCACGCCTGGCGGTACTGGACAAGTTGTCGTCTCGACCCAAGTCAATAAGGCAAGACAATATAATAAGTTCAGTGTTACAGAGACTGATCGTGAATCGAGGCCACCAAAAGAAGCTTTCGAATTTTCCAACTGAGAAATTCTTTTCGTTACTTGTGAAGCAAAAGGTTTTCATGTTGCACCTCACAAAAACTTAGCGATCATTGAATTCTCGTTGGAACGAATTCTCAATCAGTCTCCGAACACACTGCATGGTTCAAGAAGGGCCGAGTGTTTTCCCGATCAATTTTAAAGTACACTGATTTTTTTCAGACAGAGATACACCCAATCAATGTACAACTTCGAAGTTTCCGTAAATTCCACACGGTCTATAAGAAAAAAATAAATAAAAATTTACTGCAGTATTTTATAAAAACCTGCGAGTTGAGTTGGAGTCATATCATCAGTGATTTTAATTGGAGATACTTCAGTTCAACGATTTTTCATAAGAAACCATGGTAAATTATCTGGCCTTTATTTTTTTTCGTCCCGAAATCAATCCAGTGGTATTTAGGGAAACTCCGAAGTCTAATTTTTATTGGACGTATTTGATAACGTCTAAAAATATGTCCCTTAACATTCATCGGCAAAACACTCGACCCTCTTTGAACTTAAACGGAGCGCATACTGTTGCAATCGATGCAACGAGCACTAATAACACTCGCAGGTAAAGTCATTCAACTAACAAACAAACGTCAACAAATTCATGTCATACCCCTCCGATCTTCAGCACGTTTTCGCCGGAAGTGGACCATGAAATCCTTCGTCCGTCTGTCTACCTGTCTGTCTGTCTCTCTCCCTCCCTCTCTTTCTCTACTTTATACTGTTTCTTTCTCTCTCTTCATTTGAAAATTGCGAGTGCTCGTGATCTTTTTCTGCTCGTAGGATAAAATTTCGTGGGTTCGTTTAATATTTGTGCATTAGTGACAATGGTAGTTACATCGTATGTACGTAGGCAGAAGCAACGGAAGACAGTAGAACCCCTTACATGACGGCCACAGCCGTAACGACCCGCACGGCGACGATGCACGAGGACCTTGAAAAGAATCAGAAGACGAGCCAGGTTTGTGCCAATTTTCTTGTTTCGTGGAATTATTTCGAAAAACGCAATTTTTTTGCAACATGAGTTTAAAGGGCTCGCAAGCATTTTTCACATTTTGCTCGTACATTCGTTTGATTGGAAGTATTTTTTTTTCTGGAATAATTCAGGTTGAAGAAAAAACCGTAGCTCACACGACGGCAACTAGCGCTACGAGGCAAGAGCAACGAGTCGTAACTCAGGAAGTTAGGACCACGAGTCACGTATTATCCGGCGAACAGGTATGAACAAATTTTTCTTTTCAGCCTGATTGTTGTTATCGTTATTAGTATTATTATTGTTATCATTGTATAAGTGTAATTACATATTTTTTTTTATATATTACTCATTGGGCACAAAGTCGCAACTATAATCAAAGTCACTAATTGAACATAATCCAATCACATTTGAACGACATTCGCCAGTCATACAGTCTACTTATTGTACAGATGCGTAAAAAAAAGTAACTGCTGGAATTGCTATAATAACGCGACCCGGCGTTTTAAGATCATGCGTACATACGTTTTCGAACAAAACAAGGTACATTATTTTGTGTAGTTTGAAAACGTTTTGTAAAAATTGGAATTCTGCAAGTTCTTAAAACGTGATATGACCGTCGCGCTCAAGCTGTACATACATTCTTCGAGTTCAGGCAGTTTTCTTGACGAAGATGCAACAATAGAAAGACTGAAACATCACCTAACGTTCAACAGAGGTTTTACATATCCTTTCGCATTTTTATAATGGATTCACTATCGTGCATCGGTATCGTACACTCATCATCACAGAGAACGAAAAAAAAAATCGTCACAATATATTAATTCACGCTTATACACCGATTTTCGAGTTATTCGCTTTTGTACAACTCGGATTTAAAATGAAATTCATCATTGACGTGGTTAAGCCGCCTGAATGGTTTGATTCTAACTTTCAACAATGTCATCGCATTTGTTTTTTTTTTGTAAACCATTGATTCATGAATATCGGCGGCTTTTGGCTAACAATTTGCATGGCGTAGCTGTACTCGCGACGTCACAGTACATCCAGTTCGAGCAGCGGTGATTCGGGCACGCCGATTGACCTCGACGAAGATCAACAGGCTTTCTACAATCAGTATTATCAGGTAACTGCATTCGACACGGTTCACTTATCTTTTTATCGATGGGACATCGGGCAAACGTAAGAGTATTTTACAAAAAGGAAGGAAATAATTGTAAAATTATTGCATGTATACCCTTAATATGTGTGCTTTAACGTTACTGGTATCGTACACAAAATGTAATCCTAATTTAATTCGTAAATAACTGGGTAAACATTTATACTGATTTATTTTCTAACAGCAACGTGCACGTTCGAACGATAAACTTATTTATTATTTCTGTCCGACAATATAGATATAAAATGTTACAGTAAAAAAAAAATGAGAGGTCAATGGAACAATTTCTGTAAATGAAATTTCCTGTATCACTTATTCAAATGGAATATTAATTTTATTGTCGCAGTCAGTATGCGACTTCGGGCCAATACTTGAACGGTTGGCCGCTATAAATACAACTGAAACTCATTGAAAATATACTCTCCTGTATTGACACAGGTTTTTCATAGTTTCCCTGTGCCCTCGTTCAAATGCTATACCGTAAACCGGGGTCACTTTGGGACACTTTTTCAAGTTTTTTTATTACTCCTGCCAATATATATTAAGCTAGGTAACTGAGCCTATGGTGTTATATGAAGTTAACCTTCTACTTTCAAAACATGGACATGATTTTACTCTACAACCAATGACACCGTCATAAAAATTCTTCATCTTTGTCCCAATCTTACCCCATGAATTGGGGTAACTTTGGGACAGTATTGTTTTTGCTTAGAAACACTAGGGAAACATCAATCTGTCCGAATGTTACATAGAAGTATTTTAATAGAGAGTTAAGGCACAGTTTTTAAAACATTTACAAAATGTTTTATTCCAAATTTGTATTAAAATTTTACAAATTACAGTAATCGTTTTTAAATATTAGGATTTACAATAACATAATTGGTTAGGAAGGATAGACGAATTTTTATAGGAAGATAAGAAACTTTTTAACATAAATTAATTACTCAAGTGAATTCAAAACTTGTTCATAAACAGGATTAGTGCTTGAACTTTGAAAATTTCCCGTCGGCCAACTCGAGTAAGCTGGTTGATTTTCTGGTCGATTTCATCCTTCGAAAAAAAAATGTTGTCAGACTTGGCTGGCCACTTCCAGTTTAGGGCAGACTTCTTCTCCGCAGAGATAAGTACTTCTTCGTCATTTTTTATCTCAATGATCCGTCGCTGGTAAAACTAACCTTCGTATATCACCAGAACGTAGTCGCCCACCATAAGGTTCTGGTAGAAACTTGAAGATTGTGGGGCCGGTGTTAACGGAGTATGCTGTTCTTCCAAATCACTTTGGGACTGTGCCAATGTTACCCCACTCAGTGCTGAAAATTTACAACTTTCAAGTTATAAAATTAAATAACAAAATTAAGGGGTTACGTGGGTTTTGAACGCAAAAAAAAGCATATTCTCTCTATTTTTTTTTAAATATAATATATAAATTATTTTATTCAAAATGTTAAGCACATAAAAGAGCAACATTTCAACAATATTAAAAAAAAAAAATTTCATCCAAAAATTTGGGAAATTCAGCCGGTGGGACCTGGTTTCCGGAGACCCCTCAAAAAAAAGTGTCCTCGTCGTTGTCAGGATAACTCATGGTAGCTGTATCTGAAATTCAAAGACAACATTTTTTCTGTTAGTCGATAAGTATAGCTCGTGATAGAACGAAGGATTTTTAAAAAAATTGAAATTTGAATTTTTGGCCGAGTTGTATGCAGAATAGTTCAATTCTTGGTACAATTTACACTACGTATAGCCTTGTAAAATTAGTTGCAATCGAAAAAAAAACCTTCGTCCAATTACTAGTCAATGCTATTTTGAAGAAATGTGCAAAATTTTAATAAGGTCGGTGCATTAGTTTTTGAGAAATCGTGTCCAACGACTTCAAAAATAGTGTTTTGAGAAAAATGCGTATACCTGCGTCGCTCCCGGCCGGTCTTTCCCAACGGGGGGAATTCCCAAAGGCTCTCTCTCCTAGACTTTTACTCCGATTGACTTAAAACTTTGGGAGAATATTCTAGACATATTGTACTATTAGGTAATAAAATTTAAAAAAAATCGATTTGTTGAAATTTTCAAACTCACGTAACCCCTTAAAGGGACAAATAATACTTCAAATAGATGTCAAATAATGTACTTCTAAATGCACATACCTGCCGGCGGTGAAATATTTCCAGTTTTTCGAAGGCGAATGAAAGTTTTTACCCGAACTAGAAAAGCTACAACGGACGGTGAAAAGCAAGATGGCCTGCCGTCGAACGTCAGTACAACTACAGTTTCAAATATTTTCCGTAAGGTAGTACTAATACCAGCACATGCAGAAGCGGCGATTGCGCTCCAATTCATAAGGCATTGTATTTGTGGAAAATTCAAAAGTCGAATATTACGCGATGTCTCAAAGTTGTACCCCCAGTCCCAAAGTTACCCCGGTTTACGGTACAATAGTGCGTTATGCAAGACTAGCTGTCGGCAAATGTTCTCTAAGGAGTTGAAAAAGGATGGTTTCGTTAAAGTTCAGAAAGGCATACGAAGGAACATTGAAGATAAAAATGTTTATGTTATCCGACGCACTGGTCATGTTGATTTTCTTGTGGAATTATTTAAAATGTTTCTTTCGTTCGATAAGTGCCCGTAGCTGTTATCGTGATGGACATGATCCAATGAAATTTTGTCATTATCCTGCGCAGGGAGACACAGCTGGAATAGTCGCAACGGAAAAGCACCTCTACAGTGGTGAGCCAGCTAGTAACGTTACCGCCACGACAACGGTACCTGTGGTCGCAACCGAGACGCGAAAAGTCGAATTGGAAAACGAGGACGGAAGTTATAGTGCGACAGGCGAGATCGTCAGTTCACAGACCATCTCCAGCAAGACCAGAACCGTCGAGACTATCACCGTAAATAATTCAATATTCTCATATAAAAAATATTTTGTTTGCAATACGTGACTTACGTAAAAAAAAAATATATATATATATATATTTCGTTGTGTTTTCACCTTTTCAGTACAAGACGGAACGAGACGGAGTTGTGGAGACGAGGGTAGAACAGAAAATAACGATACAATCGGACGGTGATCCAATCGACCACGATCGCGCGCTAGCCGAGGCTATTCAGGAAGCAACGGCTATGAATCCTGATATGACGGTCGAGAAGATCGAGATACAGCAGCAAACGGCGCAGTAACGTTTTCAATAGATCCGGCCACCCGACGCCCGACTGAGCAGTAAGGGTACCCTGATCTCGAATTTCTGCTACACATGTTTCGCTATACTGAACGCAAAAAGAAAAACTGCCGGAAAAAAGGTGTTCTATCCCAACGGCCGAACTGTCAGACGAGCCAGGCAACGAATCGATATTCGCTGATTGAAAAAGAAAAAAAATGAATGCTTGACAAGCGTTGCTTCAGAATTACGAGAAGAAAAGAAAACAAGAACTCGTAGTCCGGCCTCACAGCAAACGAATTTTTTCACTTACGATCGCGTACACACGCTGCTCTGGATAAATCTAAACATTATATATATACATAAACATATAGATATGCGTATATTAATAATTTCACGTATAAATGCGTATTTATACGTTTATTACAAATCGTACGTACATCATACGTACGTGATTCCTACATAAACTTGATTTTCCTTTCGTTCGCACGAACGAAACGATATTAGTTCGAGTACGTGTAGAGAGTAAAGAAAAACACGACAAGGAAAAAAAACGTTGACAGGGTACCCTGGCGATTGTACTGTGAAACAGTAATAAAAAAAACGTGGCGGACCACTGCGAAAGTGAAATTGAAGAACATTCTTGAAGGCTCTGGGACTCTTGACATTGCCGAGTGAATGCGTCGTTTCGATTTTGCGACGCGGATAATCGTTCCGAGAATGAGACAGAGGGAGTAGCTTCGTTGGTGCACCGAATAAAATTCAATGCAATCTATGCGAAGGCGCACGCGTGGCAATTCGAAGCAAGCATAATTTATAAATGTCGATCCTGAAGATCACGAAAATCCAGAGAAAAAAATACAAGAACAAGCCATTCGCAGTCAATCCTACCAAATAACGGTCGCCCGTCTTACTACTAAAATTTTCCTGTGTATTTTTTTTTGTTTAATTGTAGGAGGCGATAAATCAGGAGAAGCTGGCAAACAAATGTTTTTTTTTCGCTGCGCGATGCGTGCTTCGTTGCGATACCGGATGTATATTATCACTTTAAACATTTAAGTATTTTTACTTTCAAACGAAAAAAAATATATATATGAGTTATATTATTCATCGATGCGAGAAAGTGAGTCAGAGCTGTCTGGATATAAGATATATTAATATATTATATATATAAATATATATATAAATATATGCGTATATATGTAATACAAAGCCTGAATTGTCAAAATCCTCACAGTGCGTCCCGGGAATAAAGTAAAGTAATGCATTAAAAATCCGTCGGGTCGATCGATCGAGGCACGTGAAGATTTTGCCATTTCAAGCATCGTATGGCAATTTTAATAATTATATTATTGATAGATTATAACCAAGGGCAGCCGATGCATTGGTCAGCGTATATGTCTAAATCTAGTTGTAGCTTGCGTAGTTTCTAGAAAGTATGCGTGCAAATGAAAAATATCGATGTTTATTTTATTTTATAACTGTACTTTCGATAAAATATTTTTTTTTTCTTTTGCCTCGAGAAATATTGGTTAACTTCACAACAGCGAGCATCATTCGTATGGAAAAATCACTAGACGTCGTACGAAGCAACAAGTTCCAACAGTTGTTGCCAGAAACATTCAGTTCCCAAGTTTATCATTTCGAATTATTATTATTTTGAGTAATTATTTTTATAGTAAACATTTTGTTCACCTTTCGTTGATGAACATTTTTTTATAGTATATGGCTATTTTTTTCACTCCAGCGATGTCCAAATCCGATTCAAAACAGCTGAGAGCAAATTGAAACGAATTTGTACGTACATGGCGGCTCGTATTTCGGTGTTGCTCAAGACAAAGGAAAATATTGTTTTGCATTGGCCATCGAATAGATTTTTGTTTTCACACAAACAAATGTTTCAATGTATTTCCCATTGTGGCTAATTAGTATACGTACATGCCACATCCCATTCATATAGACTGACTGTTTTGGAAATATTTTCAATGGAAAATTGCCGGATCAGTACACAATTATCTAAATGTCGCATTTCCAAGAAATTTCAAGAATTCACTGTTCATCCGGCTCCGTTCTACCGGCGGCAATTCGGTTGTGGCATTTCCAAGACTATGACAAATATTTGTAACACTTGATCATTTTTTACCAATCGATATTGGTAAATATTGAATATTGCAACATTTGTTTCAACTCGTAGTACAAATCGCTGCATTATTGGGGCGACCATTCACTGAAAGTAAGTTTCCGAAAACATTGAACGGTTTTTCTCTATGAAAAGTTTATACATAATAATTATTAAATACGTTATTGATCAAATTTCCAAATTCCGTATACCGGAAATTATTTTCCTTGTTTTATTCAAGCAGACACGCAATTGCATAGCTCGGACCGAGAAAACTTGAAAACAGTATTTGAAAGTTAATTACTTTTCGAGCGTGATTGCACGACGAGATCAGCATCTTTGTTCAATTTTTGTTCCATCTGTCCATTATTCGTTCGTATTCGTCCAGTCTCTCTGTCGATGTGAAAAAAAGCACTTCAATAACTATTAACCGATTAAATGCACCCTCGTATTAAATGTGTGTTAACATTCCACGTTTG
Organism: Ophion ventricosus; assembly: GCA_963932345.1. NCBI lineage: Eukaryota > Metazoa > Arthropoda > Insecta > Hymenoptera > Ichneumonidae > Ophion > Ophion ventricosus. The sequence goes on along the minus strand of OZ010716.1, from coordinate 11,649,283 downwards.
GATTGAGAAGAACTAACGGAAATGTACTCCCCACATCACGACACAAAACTTACCTGGTCTCGATAACCATTATTTATTGCGCTCTTTTCATTCACGATCTTATGTCAAACGTGATTTAACGGAGCGTTGGAGATTGGTAAAATTATCAATTGGCACTTTATGTCACGCGATTGCACGAAAAACGTGAGAAAGAGGAATCGATACAAGGAAAAAAAAAGAACACAAGTAACACTAGAAATGAACACTTTGACACGTGCCCAACCATGCGCGTACTTGTATCGTCGAAAATCAGTGAAAAAAAACTGTCGACTCTCCGATCTGATTAAATATTTTATTATAATACGACGAGGTGAGAAATATCTTTGATTGAATACCTTGATTTTTGTACGACCCACCGGCTGTCGACGTTGTACGATATATATTGTACTTTCCAAATGCGCCAATTCCAGCTACGAAATGTTTTTTTTCTCTTTTTCCTTAAATTAAATTTATGAATTTCACGAGGCAGCGTACAAATATAGTTTTTAAGTTTGTATTGCGGGAGAACGTCTCGACGAAACGTATTTAATAATATTGCCTCCCACGTAAGAATAATGGTGAAATAAAGCAACGTATGCATTTTTTTTTTCGAAGAAAATAATATTGATAATAAAAAAACTTAGCTTTTATAAGCATCTTTTTTTGCGTACAAGTTCAAATCGTCGGAAAAACACTCGTATCGCTTATTGCATTGAATTGTTTCGAAGGTTTTTTTCCAACTCCAGTCGTTCCTCTGCATAAGGGCCTCGGTGCCAGTCTGCTGTTCAATTTCGCACCACCGATCGCGGAAGCTGAACGATAAAATACGTCGATTAAATTATTTTCTTATTTTTCTGAATGTAGTGAAAAGTTCGCGACTCACTGGATTTCCAGGCAGGAAATATTTGAGGCTGCGATCCGACCGTTACAGAACTCACGTTGAGAGTTAATTTTGGGCCTGGATGCTGCTGAATTATCGCACGCGACACGGATCTCTCGAAGGCTGGTGGTAGATTCAAAGAACCTGAGACAAAAAATTATTACTCATTTTTATGTCTGCTTTAAAAAAAAAGCTGCCAACACGAAGAGCTCACTCGTAATGTCGTCGCTCAAAGTCATCTTGGTACGTTTTCGAGTCTGACGAAGCTGCTTCTCCTCCTTGAAATTCTTCATGAATTGACGACAGACCTCGGTTATAGACTTCCCATCTAAATTTACTTTTAGAACAAAAATAATTTGATTCATCCTAGATTTAAGATTTTTCAGAGTTTATTGTGGGTTTAAGATTTAAGATTTTTCAGATTTTTCAGAGTTTATGGTGGGTTAGGGCGGAAATACTGTTGCGGGATTTAAGGTATTCCTTTCATAAATCCGAATATTTAACAATTAAGGGAGGTTTATACTTCGTGGAGCGAAAAAAAAATTGATTTTGCTATATCTTAAAGAGCCAATGCTTAAGAATACGCTCAGCAAATTTCAAATCGATATAAATAAAAATCCGCAAAGTTATAGGCAAATAATAAATTACATGATTTTAAACAGCAAGAACCACTTGCGACTGAGGTTCAGAAACTCCTTTGTCCGATAAACTTAGATCTGTCGTCAGACGATCTGTTGCAACGGTGTTTAGGCGGATACACGCAAAATAATAATGAACGTTTCAACGCTGTCCTCTGGCGGTTGGCTCCAAAATACATTTTCTGTTCGAAAAAAATGATCGAACTGTTATCTTTTATTGCCGGATGTATTTTCAACGAAGGTATCACCCCCCCCCCCCCCCCCCCCCCAATTGCGTATGATGGAAGTGATGGGCATCACAATTGGACCTCAAGCAAAAAGTAATGGCCGACAAGAGGGATGATGCGCGTGAAAAGAGCTACACATTTCGCTGCATCAAAAGAGGCAAGATTGGCCCGAAGACTGGAGCGGACGACTCAAGAAGAACTTTTTGAAGAAGAGGCAGGTGTGCTCTATGGTCCTGGGATAGCAGATTAGGTGTATGTAAGAAACTTTTCATTTTATCCCCACATAAACTCTAGCTTAACTTTAAACGCGTTTTTCTCAAAACCACGTTTTCCAAGTTTGCAGAAGTGCTCCTTACACGCCCTAGATGAGCAATCGTTATGAAATTTGGCAGGCACGTTTACAACAAACACCTTCATTGGTTGAACTAGAATTATCGAGAAAATATTCAAACGTTTTTATTTTATGAACAAAAAACAGCAAAAAAAATTGGTAAAAAACTAAACTTCCTCTTTGGTCGCTCACTATTTGTTTGTTTTTCAATGTTTATTCTTGATTCTAGTTCGACTTATACACAATATTGTACAAAGTAAAAATATGTTTGATTTTTTTTACATACGTGGCTTCTCCCACTACCAGTACCATGTTTTGTCAAACTTTAAAAAATGTTATTATCTTCGAAAAAGACGGCTTAGCAAACACACCAAATTTCAACATTGTCTATTTAACATTTTTCGGATAAAAAATTGGTGAAAAGTCGACGATTTTTTGGTCCAACAATGTAGAAACCTCCCTTAACTGATTTTCGTCGAGAATTAAGTCAAAATATATCGCAGTAGAATGGTAAACATTTAAGCCAAGTTACCGAACTTTTAACAAAATATTACGACTTTAAAAATCTAAAAGTCTTTTAGATCTAAAAGTCTTTTAAATTTCTAAAAGAAATTTTAAAGTCTAATTTATGCAGGACTCTATGGAGATGGCATGCTGGCCACATTGATAATTTATATACTAAATGCTTCTAGATGTCTGATATAAATTGCTCTAAGCATGTAAAAAATTCTAACGATTCCGTAACAAAAATAAAAACAGGGGATCACCGAATTTTTAAAGGAAATATTAATAATAAAACTTTTTAAAATGTGACTAGCAGAAGAATTTTCTTAACCGCGACTTCTCAGGAAACATGTAAAAATGTCTAAATCTAAAAAATGTATGTGAATTTTTTCATTTCAGCTTATCATTGGGTATAATAATTTATTGTAACTTATTTTTATTAAGGGGTTACGTGGGTTTGAAAATTTCAAAAAATCCATTTTTTTTATTTTATTATCTTATAGTACAATATGTCTAGAATATTCTCCCAAAGTCAATCGGAGTAAAAGTCTAGGAGAGAGAACCTTTGGGAATTCCCCCCGTTGGGAAAGACCGGTCGGGAGCGCCGCAGGTATACGCATTTTTCTCAAAACACTATTTTTCAAGTCGTTGGACACGATTTCTCAAAAACTAATGCACCGATCTTATTAAAATTTTGCACATTTCTTCAAAATAGCATTGACTAGTAATTGAACGAAGGTTGTTTTTCGATTGGAACTAATTTTACAAGGCTATGCGTAGTGTAAATTGTACCAAGAATTGAACTATTTTGCATACAACTCGGCCAAAAATTCAAATTTCAATTTTTTTTTAAATCCTTCGTTCTATCACGAGCTATACTTATCGACTAACAGAAAAAATTTTGTCTTTGAATTTCAGATACAGCTATCATGAGTTATCCTGACAACGACGAGGACACTTTTTTTTGAGGGGTCTCCGGAAACCAGGTCCCACCGGCTGAATTTCCCAAATTTTTGGATGAAATTTTTTTTTAATATTGTTTAAATGTTGCTCTTTTATGTGCTTAGCATTTTGAATAAAATAATTTATATATTATATTTTTTTTAAATAGAGAAAATATGCTGTTTTGGCTTCGAAACCCACGTAACCCCTTAAGCGCCACTGTAATCTGCTTATGATTCAGAAGGGCCCTAGCTTATGCGTCAGCGAAATACGGCCCTCCGCGAAAGGAATATCTTAAAATGTAAAGTCGATGTTTCTTTCTCGAGATTACTTTGCGGAATTCACGATAAAAATTAGAAAAGGGTGGCTGTGAGTAACACTGGTGGGTCCTTATGAAACTGAAAATAATGGAATGACAAGTGTAGGGTAAATATGAAAAAGATGTGGCGGTAAAAGCCCGTAAAACGCATATGAATAAATATGAAAAATAAAAGACATTCAACAAAAAAATACTTACGCAGGGAATCGCTGTTCGCAATCAAATTTTCCCTGTATCTATAAGCCCGAGTAACCGGATTACCCTGTAGATACAATTCCCTCAGCATTCTCATGCAGTTCACACTCTCAGTCAAATCTTCCAAATCCTTGATTTCATTATCCCTGGCTTCCAGTATTTCCAAATTCACGATACGACTTATGGGTCGCAATGAATTTAATTGATTTCCCGTTACGTTCAGCATTCTCAGTCGAGTCTATGATTGAAATTTGCGAAAAATAACAACATTTCTTGAAAGACTTCCGGGAATTTTTGTCAGGACCATCGAGAAAAATATATGGGCACATAACATTTGGCGTTTAATGTAAAAAACTCAACGTTCGCTACGTATATTCAGTGTACATTTTGTAGCGATGAACCCTGAAGACCCGCCTCATCAAAATTGAATTTCGAATTTGGTCCGTTTTATAAATATATATATATATATATATAATATAAATAAATGACAGTCACCGACAACGCATCCAATGTTCGCGGGTCGAAGATCAAAGATTCGCCCTGAAGGAGTCGTTGCTTCTCGATGTGAAGCTCGCACAATTTTTCCAACTTTTCCAAGCCCTCCACGACGCTTATGCAATTGTGGCCTAAACAGAGCTTCGTAAGATTTCTCAGAGCCTCTAAATTCTCAATTTTCGTCAATTCGTTGCGTTGCAAATAAAGATGGATCAAATTTTCAGCAAAATCGAGATTTTCTATCTTCGATAAGCAATTATTTTGAAGATAAATGACTCTTAGACTCTTGCAGTTGGATAAGTCACCCTGAAAGCCGACGAAAGTCGAAACGACACAAGATATTGAGCGAAAATTATTCGGTAATGGAGAAACTCACGATTGCACTGATGAATTTGTCGTTCATGTAAAGATGAGATATTTTTTTAAGATGATTCTTCTCGAGGCCCTTCGTCAGAGATTTGACTGATTGCGTTCTCGCGCATTCTTTCTCGACGTAGGCGCTGGTAAGTACGACCATATTTAAATTCGTTTTACAAAGTCTTATCAAGCATTGGAGAAGTATGAGACGGTCGTATGTAATGTCAACCCTATCGATCAAACATCCGACTTGGCCTGCGCAGTTTATCGAATAAACCAATTGCATTTGCCCTCGTGTGAAGCAAGCAACTGTATTGAGACACGACTATAGGTCTTATCGTTTTAGCTACACTTTCCTACACCTTCTGTGGACTTTCTATTGCCGCATCTGGCGAAAGTGTAGAAAGTGTAGCTAAAACAAACAGACACTGTTACAACCCATTTTCTCGTTCTCAAAAATATTTTATTTCTATGATTATACAGTCTAAAAGATTATATACATGTCGAATCATTTTCTAAAAAATAAATTCAACAACCTCTCGTGTGATCATTTCTATGTGCCTTATTTCTGCAAGGCTTCGAAAAAAAAACAATCTATAATTAGTAAGACCTTACGTGTTTTTCTTCCCATTTATTAAAATCTTTTTTTTTTTGACAACCGGTACAAGTAAACGAATCACGGGGATGAAGATTAATACATTTTACAGAGTCGAAAAGATCGGATGACAGGTGAAATATTTCCTCAGCGCCGCGCTTGTATATTCGACGAATGGACAAAGACAGGGTATATATATGTATATATGTCATAAAAGTTAGTGTATAATAATTCATCGAAAAGGTCAGTTCGTAAAAAAGAAAATTAACATTCCACTGTCCCGTGTGTGTGTGTGTGTGGGCTTGTGGTTTTGTGAGAAAGAACCGAAATATTACTATCCCTGACACGTCGTACGATATATCTACAGATATATTACATGGAATAAATTTTGTCTTCGTTGTTCCGCAATGGCGAACATGACTAGAAAATCTCACAGCGACGCGTTTCACGAAATATATAGAGTTTTGGGAAATAAAAGTGTTCCTCCGTTCGTTCTGTTTTTCTACCATCTTATGGTACTATTTCGCAGATCTTTGTAAGCCGATGCCGTTATGACGCCATGGCTTTGGCTATAAGCGTTCAAGGTCCGTACGCCTCTGACCACGGCTGTTGGCTTTTGTACGCCACTGTAGCGAAGAAGGCTCTTCGACGTTTGACTCCGAATGACGGAGCTCTTAGGTCGATGATTTTCCAACGGGTTGATCTTTGTTTTATTTGCTTGCGAGTAATCGAATTTTCCCACCGTCTCCGCGACCGCACGATCGTTAGTCGAGCGTGATTTCACCGAGACACACTTTGCGCGAGTTTGCATACTCGTTATCGGCAACGTCTGATTCAAATAATTTTCTATGACGCGACTCTGCGAGCTTATCGTCGCACGTATTTGCGAGGCTTGATGCTGCGAATTATGACAATTGTTAGAGTTATTGCTGCACGAATGACCAGTTCGGTCATCCGTTCCCACTCCTGACGACGTGACGAAGTGTTTCGTCACGTTGCTATTTGGCATTCTCGTAAAGTACTTGGCTTGTATGCCCGGACTCTCGGGGCTCGAGCGTTTTGGCAGAGTTAACTTTGACGGCAAATTATCGTTGTTCAATGTTCCACCATCAACGGGTGCTAACAAAGTCGATTTCGTCGATGAATATCTGCTGTGAGGCTGCGACTTCACGCCCCTTCGCAATTTCGGCTGGCACATCGGTATGTGAGATCGTGCAAGGGCCCCGTACTGGAAGAGAACAATTTCTATTCGTTAAATTCATCAAAATGCCTGCTCAATGACGCTCAAATTTTCACATTCCATTTTACATAAAAAATTTATTGTGATTTCCTTCTAATTGGAACTAATGATGGACAGGCTGCAGTTAAATTCCATCTCTACGAAGCAGCGAATAAAGTCGCATGAAAAATTATTTTTTCCTTTTTATCCGCTGTTATATTTACGTACGGACTACAAATTACCACAAACCGTATTTTAATTATTTATAGGTGCTGGACAAAAGTGATAGAAATAAAAAGTTCTTAAATATATGTCCAAGGCGTGAGGTAAATCCGGTCGTAAATGGTATAATACCAAGCCGTAATTTCCCGTCAAAGGTGTTTTTTTTTTAAATAAACGATTCTCCTGTATTTAGCCCTATTAGGCCACAACTCTTGAGATTAATGTGCCACAGCTCACGTCCGCCTCACTTTTTGACCCGCTCAATTGTTCACAACATTACCGTAAATTTTAGTAAGATTTTATGAGAAAGTCGAACGAGAACAAGCAGAATTTCCGTGCGTTGCAATCAATAACACTACAATTACACAGTGAAAGATTGTTAAATTTGTCCCAAAAAAAAATCACAAATAATTCACCCACAAAAAATTCTAGACACATTACCACTTTTTCACTATGTTTTTCTCATTATATCTGACGTTTCATAAGAACGCGTGTAAAACTACTGCTAACCAAAAGTGCTACAATTCTTCAATCAAAGTCACGGTAGCATTTCTGTAAGACTCCCATAAATCTTTAATTGTCAGCCGAGTTCATTAGCGCTACTCCACCGAATATTTTTACCATAAGCCAAAAAATGTTCGCAATCTCAAAAAGTTTTAAGGGGTTACACCACCTTGACGCTGGGAAAAAAAGGTATAATAATCACAATTGTTTTATGTGACTATTAAATGTATAAAATAATTTTCAGTTTTCACAAATACATTATAGTTTTATGAACAAATAAAAGAAAACGAATAAAAAATAGTTTAATGGCGGAGATATAAGTCGTCTAATAGAACCCTCTTTTCAAACTTGTGGACAAAATATCTCGAGATCTACTCAACCGATTTTGATGAAATTTATACCACATATTCTTTATAATAATATCTAGGATGTAGCATCGGATTTTTTTAAATTGGATGCCGCGTTCATTTTGTATTAATTTTTTAAACTCAAAGTTTTGCAAAAAATCAGAGTTTTTTTTCAAACAGGTGTAATTTGTACAAAAAAAAATTTCTTTAAATTTTTTCCTTATGCTACACTTTAGCTATTCCCTTTGTTGATATGAATTTTTTTTTTAATTTTGCAGGCGATGCCTGACAGGAAAAAGTCTACCATTGGCAAAGATTTTCAAAAGAGGGTCCTACTTATATATAGGACGACTTATATATCCGTCATTTTTTTAAATTTATTCATGAAACTATAATGTAAAAACATTAATGTAGAAATTATATTGTAAAAACTAAAAACTATTTTATATATTTAATAGTCGCTCCAAATGTTGTATTATTTTTATACCTATATTTCCGAGCGCCAAGGTGGTGTAACCCCATAAATTGTCAACTTTAGTCGGATTTAATTCTGTAGATTCGATAAACATTACTATCGAAGTACAATCGACTTTCCTGCCTATCGCAGGAGTTACGTGCGACAGAAGTCTACAAAATTATGCACCAACAACTGAGCCGCCCGAAATGTTCAATATCTAGTGAAAATTTACTGCAGCCTTTGGCGAATTAAAAATAAGGCATGCTCGCCCACCCAACGTCAAAGCCACATTCGAAATTACAGTACCTAAATATATCCCATATGACAAGTAGCCTGTAACGAGATACAATTTTCATGTGGTTGTTTTTTTTCTTTTAATGATAATGCTACGACTCTTATCTAAAATCAGAAAAAATCTCGCTCGGGGGCGCTCCGACTCACCGCGTTTACTTGATCCGATTGTATCGAGCGCTGAGATTTGGACAATTGTTGTTGCTGCTGACCAAGATAGAGACAACTCTTCGCCTGTCCCGGTTGTATATTACGAAACGATCCGTTTATAAGATTCTGATTGTATTGCTGTTGCGCCGGTGGTATCAACGTTCCCTGATGTTTCGTCGTTACGTTATCGTCCTTCGCCGTCTCCCGTCGAACATCATCCGATGACGTATGAAAGTTTTTCTTCGACGCGACATCACCCTGACCGGCGTTTTGAGTAGTTTCCTTTCTTATGTGCTCCGAGAGTCGTCGTATCCTCGACTTCGACCTGTCGAAAAATTGCATTATCACATGTGTGCTTTGTGAAAGAAGAAAACGCAAAAACTTTCGAAGGAGACGAAAACTCCGAACACGCGTCCTTACATGTTCTTGTGTTTCCGGTGTTTCTCATCCATCATCGCGTACAATTTGTTCCTGTATTCCTCAATCGACAGTTGCACATCGTCCCTCAGTGGTGGGACGACACTGGCCCCGCGCTCCGGCTCGTTTGCTCGGCTGTGAAAACTGCAGAAACGAAAGAGAACACATAAAAAGGAGAACATAGAACAACAATTGACCGCGAGATGAAATGTACACTACTCCAAAGAATTAATGGAACAGAACATTTCTTCCCTTTTTTTAATGTTACTTGAAGCGTTACAAAATTCTTGAAAAAAAGAATTTTGAAGCTTCAAGTCTCTAGTTTTGAGATCTTTCCGCAAAATTTTTTTGTGAGCTACGGTTATCTCGCAATCATAAGAAATAGCGCAAGACAAAAATTTTCAATTTTTTTTTGTTTTTTTTTTCAAGAGTCCATGGGCTCGGGAATTTTTTTTTAAGTTGAACCAATGCATACGTCAGTTAGCTTGTTTATTCAGCCACAATTTCATTTTTTGTCAGTCTCTCTACGTCAATTTTTTGCTGAGATATCCGACTTTGAATGAAAAAGGATACTTTTGTCTTCGATCATCGATATCTCAGCAACCAATAATCGCACAGGGAATTAAGGGGCAGTTTTGAAAACTTGAATACATTTCCTATAAGACCCCTTCATTGATTTTCGAGAAACAATTTTTTTCTACCCTTAAAATCAATTCGAAAAAAGTACAAAAAAATGACTTTTTCTGGTGTTTCAGTAAATCTACCACTACTTTACAAATATTCACGGTGGTACACGTAAGGAATATAATTTTCCATACAAACTTTTACACCCCATTTCACCCTCTTAAGAGTGAATTTTCAGAAAATCCTTTCTTAGTGCACCTCTACACCTTCCAAGGAACATATGTTCCAAGTTTCAAATTCATACATGCAAGGAATACAATTTCCCATACAAATATCCACCCCCTTTCACCCACATAGGGTTTTTTCAATGTTATTTTAATTATTGGGCGAATTTTCAGCGTTTTGCTCTCAAAATATAGGCAAACATTTTTTTCACCAAGATATGATTTATTTTTCTTCTTTTGTCCTATAGGGAACGATCATTGATATATATTTTTTATTGATTTTTTCCAGCCGTACAGGGTCTTCCCCCTTTTTAAGAGCCCCACCCACCTCAACTTCGTTCTGTCACCCATTCCACATTCCCCCCTCTATATCTCGCATTCCACAATTCTCCTGTCTACCTCCCATCCCCCCACCTTGCGGCTGCAGCCGACTTCCCCCTCTGTATCGTATTCACCATGACATGTCTGCCATGGGCATAGGGAAACTGCGGAAAACCTATACCGATACAGCCGGTCCAAAGTTCGCCTCCCAGTCACGGTACTAGTCGTCTTTCGCCGAGAAATATCGAAGAAAAATATTTCACGACGAAAGTGACGCGACTGGGATTCGAACCCGCGACCTCCTGATCTGCTGACCAGCACGCTAACCACTAGACCAACACACCGGGTCCCCATCATTGATATATTTAATTTTCAAAATTTGGAATGTTTTCTTTAATTTAAAAAAAAATATAAATTATTCTCGGCCCACTCTCAAACTATAATGAAAATACTTGTTTTTAGTTCTAGATTTTATGAAAAAAAATTCCGAATTTTAAACCTGATCGAAATTCATTTTTACTCAAAAGTTATGGAAAAAAAGTTATTTTATGGGATAAAACAAGTGATTAAAATCTGAATAAAAATAACCTCTTTTTTTGGACCAAAATATGCCCGAAAAAAATTCGTCAACTGAATCCGAGGGGGTCAGGCCGATGACCGCGTGAGTTGAGCTGGAATGCCCCGTATATATATATATATATTAGATGAAGTAAAAAGTTCTGAGCGTTTTTTCGCTTTATTTCGACGATGAAATTAACATAGTTAGGATTATCCGATTTAGATCAAATATGCGCCATTTTGTTCGATAACTTTTTTCCATTTTAAAGTCAATTTCATAATTCCGCAATTGAAAAAGTCCTCGTCCTCCATCCACAAGCCTCTCTTGAGGCCAGTTTTGTACCATCAAGAAAATTTTGCAAATGCTTGAAAAGGTGATAATCGCTTGGTGCCAGGTCTGGACTATACGGCGGGTGCGATAGAACCTCCCATCGAAGCTCTCGGAGCTTCTGGCGCGTCGTTAAAGATGTGTGCGGCTTGGCATTGTCTTGATGGAACACAACACCCTTCCTATTGGCCAATTCTGGTTGCTTCTGGTTGATCGCCTGCTTCTATCTGGTCAGTTGTTGACAGTAGAGGTCCGAATTGAGTGTTTGGCCTGATGGGAGCAGCCGATAGTGGATGATTCCCTTCCAATCCCACCAAACACACAGCAAATCCTTCTTGAGCATTAATCCGGGCTTGGCGATCGCTTGGGCCGGCTCACCGCGATTGGACCATAATCTTTTTTGGCTGTAGTTCTCGTATGTGACCCATTTTTAATTGCCAGTCACCATCCGCTTCAAAAATGGGACGATTTCGTTAAGTTTCAGCAAAGAATCGCAGGCATCAATTCGGTTCAAAAGGGTCTTTTGCGTCAATTCGTGTGGCACCCTTACATCGACCTTCTTCTTGAGACCAGCCTTATGCAGATGATTCCAAACGGTTTTCTGGCTAATCTTCAGTTCCTGGGCAATGGAATAAGTACTCACATGCCGGTCCGACTCGACGATTTCCATGATTTTATCGACATTTTCGACCATTGGCCTACCAGAGCGTACCTCATCTTCGACGTCCATATTACCAGAACGGAATCGTTGGAACCACCGTTTTGCTGTTGCATTCGATACTATATTGGGTCCATAAACAGCACAAATTTTTTTGGCCGCCTGCTCCGCCTTTTCACCTTGGTCGTAATGGTATTGAAGAATGTATCGAATTTTCTCTTTTTTACCTCCATTTTGGAACACTGTAACACACAGCTGGCTTCACCAAACACAAAACTGTCAAAGAACTTTTTTTGACATCGGGTCTTTGACATCGGGTTCTTTGACATCGGGTCATAACCCGATGCGATGTTATACATCGTGAGATATAACTCACTAAAGACATCTAGCGGAAAACGCTCAGAACTTTTTACTTCACCCAATATATATATAGAAGAAGAAAATAGATGTTGGCCTTCAAACATATATTATAAATCAACAAGCCTAACACAACATGCCTAAAAACGCCTGCCCTTTTTTATTTTTTCCGTTTGCAATATACAAAACCGTTATCCACAATCATACGTTTCTATTATCCGAATTAGGCCGGATCCGGATGGATTTGGATAATCAAGCTTCTACTGTATTTATTTTCCCAATAACACTAAGAGTAGTATTAAAGTATGTGTTTTCATTACTCAGAGTCAAATCTCTAAGGAACAAACGAGCGATCTTTGGATGTATCCAACGGCATTTTCGTTCAAATGTAAAACGATCAACTAGAGAAATGTTGGCAATCGGCGGATTCGTTATAATGTTGATAAACTCACTCAGCAACATAGGAGTGCTCCAAAGCTTGAACAGCTGTGAGCCTGTGATTTGGATTGAAAACTATCAGAGTATTTATCAGATTTAAGGCACTGCTCGCTATGCTTGGTGGCAAAAGTTCCCTCAGAGTTCGCCGCGGTACAGATGGCCTTTTTTCCAACAGATTTAGGCCGTACCCAGCTCCTATCGATGCCACATCTAAAAAAACGAAAAATTATTTCGTAAAAACAGTCTGATGAAAAAATAATAATTAACATATATTTTTATGATTACCCTTTTGTTTTTATTATTATATAATATAAATAAAACCATTACTTATATTTAAAAAAATTAATGCATTTTCCTGATTCTTTAAATAAATTTTAGCCTGCTCATTGCAGCATGCTATTCAATATGTTGACCTAGACAGCATTTTTTTCTGGGGGAGCCAGCCTGACAAAAAGTGGTTTTGATCACAAGCATTTTTTTTTAAATAAAATTTACATAATTGTCGATAATCACGCATCACACATGAAATATAAAACTTGCTTTAATCGCACGTTCATGTTAACATTAATATCGAACTCTTGGAATACTTTAAAAAATAATAAACTAATTTTTCATTATTTTTTAATCCAGTTACCAGTCTTTACCAGGGCAGGGGAGCTCTGCGCATTCCACCTCCCCCCTGCCCCGGCTACGCAAATGGTTCAATCGTAACTGTAATCGCTATTTTCTTGCAGTACCTTCCGGTGTTGGGGGTGGTAGGGTAACCATTATTCTTTCGACCTGATTGATCGTGGATGAGCCAGGAAAAAGTGGCTTTTCCAGAAGCATTTCGCCGAGAATGCAGCCAAGCGACCACATATCGATTCCCTTAGTATACCTAAAAAAGGAAATAAAAAGAAGAAGAATGACGAAACATTGCGCGAAACACATTGTAGCATACACGAGTCAAGCGACCGCGCGTCGCGTGTCGCTTAACAATATTGTTTCTCATCCATCATAAAGCGTTATTGCCACGTGAATGCGGATCGAAACGAATTGACGGAGTTGTCGCGAAATATGAGAATTAAGTGAAATAAAAATACCTCTTCGAGGCTATCAATATTTCAGGAGCTCGATACCAGCGGGTCGCTACGTAATCCGTCAGAGTTGGATCGCTACCGGAATCAGCGTCTCCCTCGCCGATTTGCGTTACCGAGCGTGCCAATCCAAAATCGGCAATTTTACAATGACACTGCGTATTCAACAGTATGTTCGACGGCTATATTTAAGGGCGTGAAACAAAAAAAAAACCCGAAGAGTCAGAGGTCGAAGTTCTTTCGCGACAACGCCACAATATCTCATTGCTCTCGCTTCGTGTCTCATTTTCAATTTTATGAAAATGTCAAAGCCTCAACGGAGAAATGGCCGAAAACTCCGATCGCGAAAAAAGTCATCGACGAACCTTGAGATCTCTGTGAATGACATTCCCCGAATGTATGTATTTCGTTGCCTTGAACAATTGATACATGATGAATACTTTGTGAATATCCTTGAGTATATTTCCCCTCTTTATAACATTATGCAAGTCCGTGTCTGTTGAATAAAAGCAGAACAAAAAAAAATTATGAATGCTCTTGTCATTTCGTAAAGAAAAAAGAAAGCAAAACGAACAAAACGTTACGTCATTTCTCACCCATGTACTCAAAAACGAGATATATATCCTGATTATTGTTGGCCTTGTGCAAACCGATGAGCTGTATGATATTCTCGTGATTCGCAAACGACAGTAGGAACATTATTTCGCGAAAAGTACGCTGCGCATCCGTCTGATTCCTAAATGCGTCGAAGATCTTTTTCACGGCTACCGTTTCCTTCGACCGTCTGTCAACGGCCTTCCACACTATGCCATAAGCCTGTCGAGGCAAAATGTCATACACAGTTCACGATGAATAATAAATTCAATAGAGTCTTAGCGAATGGGAACAAGCTACGAGTTAAAAAAATCGATTACATTTATAATGAATTAATGAGAGGACAGCATGATTTCCAATTTTCTCGTCCTCGAAAAAGTAACTAGTAATTGCTAGTACGTCAGGACGTTATTATACATCTATATGTATATATATATTTAATATAAACATTTTAACATAATGAACAATACGCAATAGTTCATATTTATATCATATTATGTTATCATCATTATTTATCATTTAAAAAAAAATGTACACTATACGCCTATACACGCATACATATATATAAGTATATACATATATACGCGTGTGGGTGTGTGTGTATCACCACACTACAGTAACGTTACTAGTAAACTAAGGGAGTAACTAAGGAGTTACTTTTTGGGTATGATGAACTTGGGGATAACAGTAGCGTATTAAAATATTACAATGTATAACATTTCTTTTTGTCAATACTATGTTTCAGTAATAATGGATCACAATTGAATACTATATTAACATTATAACATCGGTATTAATATAATACTGGCGCGCTATTAAATAGTATTGAATCGAAACAGAAATACGATTTAACATGATAATATAATTTTTTAAATTATAAAAGAAGTACCGATATTCATTCCCACGCAAAAGCGTTGAAAAAGCTTTACATCGATGAAAAGAAAATGAGACGATATCTTATCAATAACACATATGGTACGTGTGTACATACATAATTCACATCAATTACACACGATCCATAAAAAGCAATGAGTCAGTGTTACGAAGTTGTTTTATCTATATCACCAAGTACGCTGTCGACGGATGCACGTGTGTATTCAAACAGAACGTACGTGGGTTACCTACACACGTCCCGTTACAATACCAGTCTACCGCTATACACAACACATTAGCCTATACAGGTATATTTAAATGAGGATGCTGACACGTGCTCAAATGGAGTATTGCACCCTGTGTGTTATTAAGCCGCGCTCCATCATGAAAGTAGCCAATACGAGAAGAAGCCTAATCATTGACACGTGATGTCACGAAATTAAAAAAAATAAAGGAATGAAAAAAGTTGAATATTTAAATTAATTTACCCCTTTGCCGAGTCGTCGAACGATGTTGTATTTCTCGATAACGTGACTGTCAATCTCGGAGACTTTTTCCTTGCCACTTTTTCCGGACATTATCAATCCTATTTTTCTCGCTCTCCTCCTCTACCAACAAACCCACGGCAATGTCCTGCACCTTCCTCGAGAATCCGGCGACTCAAGCTTCACGGATGACGTTTCCGTTTCTTTCTTTTTTTTTCTGCTACGTGCCCACGAAAATTTTTTCCCAAGCGCGCGATCGTAACGCGCTTGTGTCACGCTCGCTCTCTCGGTTTGATGGGAAAACCTGCTGTTTTCTGTCAATCGCATTCACACTTCAATCACACATATTATCCACACACCGAGATACGCGAAATTAGACGCGCGCGCGCGCGTTCCTCAATTCGCTTTACACGTTTGTTTATTTCTCTCGTGTGGTGTGTCGCGCCGCTGCTGCATGCAGCCATCCAAGTCAAAACTCGATATCGGAATAGGTAAAGAGAGAAAAGAAACAACTTTTGACACACCAATGCGGTTGTGTGTTTATAAGGTATACATTCCCGGTCACCAAGGTTACCGGTGCGAACCGCGAGTACGTTGGCTGCTCCGCCGCCCACACTCCCCCAGCGGCTTCTTTTCCTATCGCATATTATCGCTACTGCTTGCCTTTTTTCCCCCTTTTACCTGCGAGAAATTATCCTTCACGATTAATCGATTTGAACATTCAATTTATCGCAAAAGTCACAATCAAATCGCCCGCAATGTAGCTCGTGTGGCAAAGAACGTGAAACAAACATAGCGAAAGGATACATAGAACTAATTATTCGAAAAATGTATTTTATTCAAGTCTCACACTAAAATACAAATCTTTAATGAATAGTTTTAACCTTTTAAGGACGGGGCTGGTCGATATATCGACCAGCAGTTAGGCTTGGGACTCCAATTGAAAAATTCATCGATTTTATTGATATCTTTCATGTGAAAAAAAAAGTCGATTTTAATGGAAATTTCCCCGTCCTTAAAAGGTTAAACGTATATAAGAGTTGCGCAAACTTTGTCACACATTTTATATTTCGCATGTACGAATATATTTTTCCCATAACCCAAAAAAATCTTTATAATTGTTATGGAGTGTCCAACGAGAATATAGCATATCCAGAAAGGAATAAAAACGATTATTTATATATGTGTATATATGTGTGTGTGTGTGTGTGTGTGTGTGTGTGTGTGTGTGTGTGTGTGCGCGCGCGCGCGCGTGTGTGTGTGTGAGTAGGTGTGTGTTATATATATTCTGCTGTAGAAATTCTTTGCCATATTGAACAAGACAGAAAAAAGGAATAACTAAAGATTAAATGCTCGATAATGGTCCCAAAAGACTTTCGAAAAAATATAGAGCTGAGAAATCTAGGATCTACCGAGGTACACTGCTGTTATTTTCTATCAAATTTTATATAATTGATAACGGCATTTAAAGTCTATTTTATGATAACAGAGTTTATTTGCCTCTGTTGAATTTCGCAATTACTCTCAGAGATCCGTAATTTCTTATTTACATTATAGAAATTCTATTTTCATCCGTCTGTTGTACTCCCTCGTTTTTCCACTCATTATCCCCCTCACCCTGGACCGTCGCTCTCTCCTCTCGCGACCTTCTCCTTGATGGTAACAACTTTGCCGCGGCTTACTTCCTTGGCTGTTGAATAACAATTGGACGAGAGCAGTGAGCCGGACGCGCGTCGTGAGTCGGCGCTGGCTTTTCGTGAAAGTGTTGCACAGCCTCGGGAGGAAAATCAGCGTTTCCTCTAGCAATCGCACCGCTTATAAGCATAGTCCTCGGTGGACTGTAAAAAAACAGACGATCCAATCATATACTCGTTGCAATTTATTTCATTAATGGAAAGCACATACATGACTGATTTTTTAAATATTAATTTTCATATATGCGACACAATAGTATCTTATAATTACAGGAGAATTTACAATTTCTGAAAGAATGAACAATGAAACGTAAGGAATACCTTTTTAAGGTATTCCTTTCACGAACCCGAACATTTGACAATTAACTGATTTTCATCTACGGTTAAGTAAAAATACATCCCAATGTACTCGTGAAATTTCGAGCCAAGTTGCCGAACTTTTAACAAAAAATTACAACTTTAAAAATCGTCTAATTTATGCAGCACTTTATGGAGATGACATTCTGGCACCATTTCTATTTGATAATTTATATACCAAATAACCCTAGATGTCTGTTCTAAACTGCTCTAAGCATGTAAAAATTCTGAAGATTCCGTAAAAACAATCAAAACAGGGGGTCACCAAATGTTTAACCCTTCGTGGTCACACATCCAAATTTAATCGCGGTGGTCACACTTGGGTCGATTCTACCCAGTTAGTTTTCAAGAAAGTATTGTGACCAGACTATCCGTCCAAAGTGGTTCAAAAAATTATGGAACATGCTCTGAACTTTCTAGATGATGTACGAAAAACATGTTTAAAAAAATTCGTAAAGAGGTGAAAACGCAAAAAATACACTCTTTCACTCAAAAAATCATACTTCCGTGGATTTTCAACATTTTTACCTAAAAGTTGGACGCGATACTCCTTAGATATGTTACTTTTGGGAAAAAATACTAGCATAGTGCGCGTTCTAAAAAAGGTATTTATTCCGACATGTGAAAGGGGTAAATTTTATGGTATGAGGATACTTCAAACTCCAGGTAAGATTGTGAATACAGTTCCATTCGGAGCCGGGAACTATTATATATTTACGCTAAAAATTGATCGACGGGTCGATTCTACCCAGGGTGACCACAAAGGGTTAAAGAAAACTTAGAAAAATGTGACTGGCAGAAGAGTTTTCGTAACCGTGATTTCTCAGAAAACATGTAATAATGTTCAAATCTACAATAATTATGCGAAATGTTTCATTCCAGTTCATCGTTGGGTATAATAATTTATTGTAACTTATTTATATTAAGCGCCACTGCAATCTACTAATGATTCAAAAGGGCCCTGGCTTTGTGCCCAAAAAATACGACCCGCCTCGAACGGAATACCTTAAAGACTCAGAAAGGTATCGAGCTCGTGAGACAACGTGATGCGCCTTGCGATAAACTCTTCAGTTCTTTTTTCAAATTTTTGCCTGGATATTGACGTGTAAGGTTGAAACTGATGTGAATTGGTCGCATAATAGACTATTCTCACTATGAAGCATCGTCGTGATGATGTGAAAAAAAACATCAAGTGCTTCAAACTATTTAAAACTCTAAACGAATAATTTATAGTAGAAGAGCACGTAAATTGATGAACATTGCGCTTTTCATATACAGCGTTTGAGGAACCACGGACTGGAATATTATGGACGACCGAGATATCGTTGCAGCACCAATTGGAGAATCAATGAACAAATGTGCAGCAGAAAAATACCTGAGATAAAAATGAAGAGATAAATAAGTTCAGAAGTGCAACAATTCGTACACACCAAGACACGCACATTGTGAAAAAGTCTGGGAAATATTAAACGGAATCTTCATCAAGAACCTCAACCAATGGCAAAAACTATGGAATGCAATTGGGGCTATGGTAACAGCCTGGACTGATATGAATGCACTCTTCAGATACATCTAAACCCCAATTCGAACCATCTTCAGAATTAGTTAAAGTAGATTATTTAATCCGTAAAGGAGCTAATACAATCTGGACCAAACTCCCGGATCACTGATGATGATCGAAACAATAAATCGATCCATCTGTGGCCAAGAAAATGCCTAATGGAGGAGGCGAGTGGACTGTTGAACGACGACGCAAGCAAATAGGGAATAAAAATGAAGGAAACAATGGAGCAAGCAGGAGAGTGGCAGATAAGCGACAAAAATTGCCAGGTCCAAATTCTGCAAGGATTACAAGGAAAGGAATAAAGAAATGAGAATGGTAGAGTATTGAGACAAAGGAAACGACAATAGGGGAAATCAGAGAAATTTGGACAAAAATGAGGTGCGGGAGGATGGGGAGAGAGGCAGAGAAAGGTTTTGGAGAGCGAAAATGTAGAGTATGGAGGACAATGGAGGAAACGCTGGCACACGTTTAGGAATGTGCGGAGGCAAAGCAATGAATGGAGGAGCAGGCACTGAGAAATTTTGAACAATGGAACAAAAAGACAAAACAAAAAGAACTGGAAGGGGGATGGAAAAAACCATTAGAGGGGGAGGAAATAGTGGAAGAGATGTGCGAAATAGCGTGACAATTCGAAAAACTGGCGAGAAAAAAGGAGAGGAAAAGGGAGGATGGGGAATCACGAGGTAACAAAAGAAGGGGAAGACAGCAATAAGGATTGAATGCCAATATGGCCAACTATGGCCTATTGAGTGCCAACTATGGCCTATTTGGTAAGAGATAGAGTGTTAAGGTACATAAGAGAGGTGCTGGAGATGGAGGAATCGAGATGGCCAAAAATTTGATTTATGGAGGAGATAAGGGCAATTGCTAACGGAATTCTGTCAAAGTTGGGAAAGAATTTAGAGAAAGTTTTAAAGGATATGGGGATAGAAGACATAATAACAATGATAAGAGAAAGAAGGAAAGTGGATAGAATAGATGAAAGGATAAAAAAAGCATTAGGAAGCCTAAAAAGAAGCGGAAAGAATAAGGAAATCATCGTATAATGACAAATACAAATATATTGTGGAAAATGAAGAAAGGCCATGGAAGTATTGGTCGGAAGAGGGAGTGAAGGGTAGGGATAAAGAAATGTGGGCGAGATTAAGATGCGGAAATATATGGAGGGCGGGAACCCGGTGCGTTGGTCTAGTGGTTAGCGTGCTGGCCAGCGGATCGGGAGGTCGCAGGTTCGAATCCCACTCGCGTCACTTTCGTCGTGAAATATTTTTCGCCGATATTTCTCGGCGAAAGACGACCAATTCCGTGACTGGGAGGCGAACTTGGCTGTATCGGTATAGGTTTCCCGTAATTTCCCTATGCCCATGGCAGACATGTCATGGCGAATACGATATAGAGGGGGAAGTCGGCTGCGTCCGCAAGGTGGAGGGATGGATGGTAGAAGGGGGAACTGTGGAATGGGGGACATAGAGGGTGGATTTGGAATGGGTGACAGAATTTGAAGTTGAGGTGGGTTGGGGCTCGTAAAAAGGAGAAGACAAGACCCTGTACGGCTGGAAAAAACCAATAAAAAAGGACTGGAGATGTAGATTTTGTAAAAAAACAGAACGAGACATTGGAGACCTGCTAATATGCGAAAAAGGATGGAAACTCGTAATGGAGAAAGCAAGAAAGAAAGCAGAGGAGTGGGTACAAGGAGTGGATAAGGTGGCGATAAAGGGAGAAATTATAAGCATGTTGAGTGGAAAGATAAATTGGGGATAGGGATATGTCAGTACTTTAGAGAGATAGAGGAAGTATGCAAAAAAATGTGCAAGGAGGAAGAGGGAGGAGAAAGCGATGGAGGTGAGGAGTAAAATAAGAAAAAGAGAAAAAGGGTGAGATAGTGTGAAGGAAAGGAGTATGCAGGGTAGAATACAGAGTTATAAGGTAGTTGTAAGAAAGATTTGTAAAAAAAAAAAAAAAAAACTTGTAAACATTTTGTAAAAATCTTGTAAAGCAAGTTATGCAAATAAAACTCGATTTGATTGATTGAACTTTTGGTGTTTAAAAAAACACAAAAATAAAAAATTACCCAAAAAAAAACAAAACTGAAGCAAAAAATACAAAAAAAAACACAAAAACAAAAAAATACCCATAAAACAACCGAAAAACAAAAGAATACCTAAAAAGAAAACACAGAAACCAAAAAAATACCCAAAAAAACAATACAAAAACTAAAAAATACCAAAAAACAATACAAAAACTAAAAAATACCAAAAAACATTACAAAGAAAAACACAAAACCAAAAAAATACCCAAAAACAAAAAAATTCCCAAAAAAAACCTCATAAATATTCGCGAAGTTGTAGTAGGTATCGAGCACTTCGGGCTCAAAACACAAAACCAAAAAAATAGCCAAAAAAACAACACAAAAACAAAAAATACCCAAAAAAAACCTCATAAATTTTCGCGAAGTTGTAGTAAGTATCGAGCACTTCAGGCTTAATCGTGGTAACACAAAATTCGAAATTTTGCAACTGCCATATGCCAGTGTTTGAACTACCTTCTCTTCATAAAAACATAAGCAAATATTAGCTGTGCAGCATCAACAGACTATGTTATCAAACAGACGATAAGTTATATTTGGTATCTTCTCTATTTCACCTAGTGGAAGGTTTGCTCTCCTCGGAATCTTTGCTCGGCTTAACTTCCTTTTCTTCCTTGGGATTCTTGTGTTGCGTTATCCTCATCCCGCCAGCCTTGACTGTAAAAATGTTAGGCAATGATTAGCAAGGTCTAGTGTGTTTTAGCTTTTTTTTTTCTTATCTACGAGTATAGCATCAGTATCTTGTTCGATACACAACAATTGATATTTTTCAATACGGGAAACATATCTATATATATCTACAGCATCTGCAGTAAATACATGACATATGTAACGCGACGCACACGCGCACATACACGTCCGACCTGTTTCTTTCAGAACGACAAGTACGTGACACGTCTCACATTACAGATGTGTTTTTCCAACACTGTCATCATAATCAAATAATCCGCAAATTGACATTTACCTGCCGGTGGGTGACCCGCTTTAAGTTTGCACTCGTCGGGACTCGACATTTTCACTTCTTACGCGTTGAAATCGAAAAAAATGATTTGTTCGACGATATATGTCTCGCCAAATGCTACCCTCTTTCTCGCAACAATTTTAACGAACAGCTTTGGTAATACTTGGTCACAGCAGCAGCTTGTAACAGATTGAATAACGAGGCAATAATGGAGTAATGGAGTCGCGAAAACAAGTGACAGTGATACGAGGTTTAATCAGTGATCAACACATGTGTAGTGCAAAGAGTATATAGTAGAGAGTGGAAGCTGCCATAATGCAGCAATGTAATTTTCCGTACACGAGTTTCTGCGCTCTCTGGTATCTCGGAGATGTACTAATGTCGAATGTAGCGGTAAAATTCAAATGTCAGATCTAGAGTTTATGATCCAAGGCATGGAGCTTCATGATCCAAGGAAACAACAAATCAATATAAATAATACAAATATTTTTTTGTTATTTACGTTTCATTTTATTGTACTGTATACAGACATTGCACATATTTTTAGAGATGTATATGACATATTTACAGTGTAAGTTGAAAATCGTTTGATTAAAATGGCATTTGATGAAATTATAAATTATTTTACACTCTATCACATAATAAAAATGTAACATAATATAATTTATTGAACACAGACTAGTACGTTTATTTATATAGAAATATTACTTTTTTTTTACTGTCACGAGAATTTAAGACAATGAAATGTATATCTTTTTTATTTTATTTAAAATCATTGAGCCTGAATATATCATATAAACTAAATATTGGATTTTTTAATGCGATTAACGAATTATAAATTTTTCCAAGATCTTTAGATTCGATTTAATCGCCAAAATATAAAATAACAAATTGTAGACGTTACTAAATTGCGATAATACAACGTATATATGAAAATATATTTTTTTGTTATTTCTCTTTGGATAGATATTGCCACAAAACTGTTCACAAAATAAGTCTTCTTTTTTCACTTTTGATTGTTCAATTACTTCATAATTAATTAATTATATTCCTTTTAATTATTCTGACTTTGTTTGCTTTGGTCTACAAAATTTGGTCATTTTCTTTTCATTTTTTTCGCACTTTTTCGACGAGTTTTGTAAATTTTGCTTAAGGCAGAACACCACTGTGACCCCCTGTTTTTTTGCCATTTTTCAAGAATTTTTTTTGTGGGAAAAAAAAGAGATATTCGAAATTTTTTTTTTTGTTTTGTTCGTTGTTTATTGAAGATACATAAAAAAAAAATTTCAAATTTTTCACGCCCCATGGTGACGCTGGGGAAGCTCCCGCGTCAGGTACTGTTGCCTCTGCAGTGGTTCGCGGCACGCAGCAGAACTCTCTTCAAAGTCGATCTGAAAAAAATACCGAGTGTTTTCGTTAATAATATGATATTTTGAAGAGAAGTACATAGGGATTTGAAAAAATATTGATTTTTAAAAAATAGGCACGCTTTTGAAATTAAAGGACGATTTTCGAGCAAAATTTCTCGTCGAAAATAGGCTATAACTTTTTTTATTATTGGGATATCGAAAAAATCCTATGTACTTCTTTAGATAATCTAGTTTTATTGATGCAGTCCAAATTTGAAGTCGATCGGATAAAAATTGCTCGAGTTCTGCTGCGTGCCGCACTCAAAAAAGTGGTTTTGAGAAAAACGCGTTCAAAGTTTTAAGTTTGTTAATTTATGCGATAAATTGAAAAAAAAAATTTTGACCTTTAATCAGCGATGCCGGCACCATATAGCTGGCCTTCAAGAAGCAAATGATTGTCCCTAGCATCTTTTCTCGAACTTGTAGAGGCTCTTCTTGCCTCTTTTGCAGCGTCTGTGAGCGAGTGCTCCGCCAGCTCGATCCGCGCTGCGTCGGTTTCAACGCAAACATTGAAACAATTTGGGCCGATAATTATCCCCAACGTCTCCAAAACTTTCATGAGGCTTCTCAGGCCATCATTGAATAATAATACCGCGATATCAGCTGCAATATCGACAATTTTTTTGCTCCCAGACTGACACTTGGGGGCTATTGCCCAAACTGATTTGTTGTAGCTTTCGTTGTTGTTTTGCGTGAAGCCGCCCAAACAACGCTGCAGCAAATCGTCTCTGCTCAAATTTTCGAAGACTGGCGTAATTGCCTCCAATACTTCCTCAGGAAGAGGCGGCTGCGCGGGAACCCGAGCGTCACGGAGCGCTGCACCGCTCCACAAAATATTCAATATCTCCGAAAATAATTATTTTTTCGACCTGGGTCCAACGGCATCTTAATCTTAAATGTATTTTAGATTTTTCTAGATGGTTTTCAAAAAATCGATTTTTTGAAGCCGTCACAGTGGTGTTGTCCCTTAATAAACCTCGCCTCCCAACGACACCGAATTTTTATGAAAAGATTTATAAAGCTGTCTTTTACTTCAGGACTTTTGGAACGTACTTTTACAAGACTGAAGCAATATGGGGCGTAACACCGTCGACAAGTTTTTGAAATGTACAACTTTTTAAATTATCGATTGATATTGTTGCTCCCAGACAAAAATAGCGTCAAATGTTACTCGGTTCACGTATTTGAGACCGTTAGTGTTCGCATATTCTTTCGCGATTGTAAACAATTTATATTCCTCATAAACGTCGTCAATTGAAAGAAGAGATTAGCGCAAATCTCACAATTCTGAATTTTAATAAATATCGAATATAAATACCCAGCTACATAAAATACTGCATTTTTTTCCGTGAAATTCTGTGTTTTCGATTTAATTACTCCATAACCACTATCATGAAGATTGAGAAGGGTTGACACTTGTGGTTGAAGAGCTG
Source organism: Ophion ventricosus (assembly GCA_963932345.1). Lineage (NCBI taxonomy): Eukaryota > Metazoa > Arthropoda > Insecta > Hymenoptera > Ichneumonidae > Ophion > Ophion ventricosus. The sequence continues at coordinate 11,624,132 of OZ010716.1, read as the reverse complement.
GCGATGATGATGTAGATGCGGACATGAGTGTTTGGAAGCTGCTTAATTTAGCAAAAACGTCATTCTCATCAATTTCACAGTTGTTTATTTTTGACACCTTCGTCAAATTTGTAATAAAAATTTGTCTGATCCCATTTTCAAACTGTCTGGGTGAAGGGTATTCATTACAGCCGTGCTGCTGTCTAACAATCGCGAATAAATTTTCAAGTGGATCTTCATTCAGGCGCCGTGTCCGAAGAATGCTGATATTGTAATTTTACCGAAGATCGTCAGCTAGTTCATAGACGCTTCTAATCGTAAGAGTCCAACCGTTGATACATGGAGGTCGTGTGCCGATAAAAAATTTGTAATTCTCAAAGTTCGTCGCCATGGAAGTTAAAAACTTTTTATGGCCGGACTCTTCTCGCATCGCATAGTCCAATTTATTTTCTAAACGTTGTTTCTGTAATCGAGAATTCGACGAATCAAATAATTTATCGATGTCCAACAGGAATTCAGACGTTCTGCCATCTTTACTGTTAAATTTGTCTGGGAACATGGTCCGATAAACTAAATGAGCTGTATTGCATAGACTCGGAAAAAACCTGTGCGGCCAGAGAAACCGTCATTTTTGAGAAGTTCGATAAATGTACATGTTTTTCCTTAATTTTCGTTATTAAATTCAATAGACTCTCACGACTTAAATCATATACTTTTATAATCTCTTTCCAATCAACTGTGCCTCCACGATAATATATCGGCCTTTTGCTCAAATTATTTCTGAGAGACTTTAACAGATGTGGTGGATCGAAAATTATGTATATTTTTTCCGTGGGATTCCTGATATTTCAAAGTATATACTCCTGACTAAATTTGTATATAAGTATATACTTATATACAAATTTGTATATAAGTATATATTCCTGGGTAAATTTGTACAAAAAAGGAGTACTATATTATGTGCTCACGTCTATCATTCGATCTATCGCATTAATAACATTGTTTGAATACTGAACAAATCTAAGGCGTCCAGAACTTTACGTTATCACGGAAAGTAACTGTAAACATGTTGTAAAAAAAATTCTAGTCAATCGTTTGCGATTTTTCGATTATTATTAGTGGTATTATTATTATCCTGAGTATTGAGAGCCTATACCGCTTTCGTAATCTGATCGACCATTGAAAACAGACCGACAATTGAAAGTATATTTCAAAGTCGGCTTTGAGTTTACTTGCAATACAAATTTCATTCTCTAATCTATTTTATATTTATAATTTAGTCACATCCCAATTGTAACAGGCAGTTGCTCAACATAATAAATTAATTAATCATTAAAATATACCGCGAATTCGAAACCAGCGTTTAAAATCGATGCCTTATACCTTATAATATGTACAATATTCGCCAGTTTGTTCAATCACGACTACGAATCGTACGTAATTGACTGTAGATAAAAAATTGTTTGCGACAATTACTTTGACATTTCGATAATTATTTACAAATTCTAAGAATATGGAATGAAATCAAATATACAATAATTAAATCCAACAGAATATTCCAGATTTAAGCCGAAAAGAAGTATGCTTGACAATATTCTTATTAATATTTTTGTACAATTACTAGGGAACTTTCTTCAGCTTTTAAATTAATGGCAAAATCGAATGTTTTGATAAACCCTGATTAACTTTTTATGCAATGACATTGTTAACCTGATAGTTTAACACGAACAGGATAATTTGTTTCGATGTGGACCAACGCCTGTTGATCTGCGGCTGGTTTATCGATAGTTGCGTCTATGCCCGTAACTTTATGAGAACAATCTGCTGTAAGTGATAATTGTTGAATTAATTATTATTTTGGTGATTGTAAAAGAGTTATATCATACTTAAATAAATATTACAATACCTTGTAGCGATGCCAATTGAAGCTCCATCTTACTCCCGTGATATTTCTCGATTGGTTTAGCGGCTAATACTGGCTTACGAAGAGTGGGTATCGCCTCAGGAGTGAGTAATGGTCTTGGGTATCGTTTCCGAACATATTTTTGCTCAAAATCATCTGAGCATATACGCATATGCACAGGATGTCCCGTCATTTCTGCAAATTCCAACCATTGCTGTCGACTGAAATGATAAATGAAAAATAAATTACATTTTGAAATATAATATAAAATTAGTATTCAAGGAATATTTTGGAAATTTTCTATGCAAAATAACAATTAATCCCTATTCAAATACGACAAAGTCTAGAAAACATTATTTCATAAACTTATCTGAGGTACCAAACTGTATCATCGTACTCTTTCCCTCGGATTCACGAGTCATGAAGCTGGCTTTGCGTTACGTAAATAGCATTTAAATACCCAAAAAGAAATAAAATATTTTTTCCTATAACCATAGTTATTTTACTGAACTTTAATTTTGATACTTGTCGCCCGACAATGCATTAGGTGTATGACTTAATTTTTACAGATTTTTCAGCAAATTTATTTAATATAAAAAAATAGAGAATAACGAACTTAATCTTGGAAATATTGTCCATCGTTTTCTATGACCTTGCACCATCTCTCAGGTAACATACGAATGCCGTCGCGAAAGAAACTTGCAGGCTTCGAGGCGATAAAGTCATAGACAAATTTACACACATCGTCCAGCGTTTTGAACTGTTTATCCACTAAAGCGTGCTGCATTGACCGGAACGAATGGTAGTCGGATGGGGCCAAGTCTGGTGAATATGGAGCGTGCGGGAGAACTTACCATCCCAAGTTCAAAAAGGTCTTCTGAGTCGCGCGAGCAACGTGAGATCGAGCGTTGTCATGCAGCAGTATGACTTGCCTGCTTCCTTGCCCAGTGAATAGCCTTTTCTGATCAACTTCTCCGCTCAGTTTGTTCAATTGTCGGCTGTAGCGTTCCGCAGTCACTGCCGACAAGTTTCCAGGAGTTCGTAATAAAGCACACCCTTCATATCTTGTCCAGAGCACGGCTGGTCACTAAGATCGAAATCACCACTTCTAAAACACTTGTACCAATAATTATACATTTCATAAGACACAACGTCGGCACCAAGAACACTACAAATTGATTCCCGTGCTTTAGAAGCATTTTTTCCTTGTTGGAATTCGTATAAAACGCAGTGCCGAATGCGCTGTTTATCAGTTGCCATAGTAAACTCTGCCATTCTGAGAGGTTATGTAACTCACGTAGACTTGTCGTGCGGTGTTCTGAAACCTTGCGTCCGATCTTTTCAAAACCACAAAAGACCCCGAAAATATTTCTATTTTGAATAAAATTTTAAGCTCGAAGAAAAATCTGTAAAAATTAAGTCATACACCTAATATATTAATTCTTTTTTGCTGTGTGTTGTAATCGGCCAAGCGATCAGGCGAATAAAATAACTGTTATGTTTTTTGTCGACATTTCAACCCATGGTGACGGCCCTCATCAGGAATATGTTTATACTGTATTTTTTCAATACAAATATTGATTACATAGAAACACTGCAGGTCTTTCGAAAAATAATGAATAATCTCAACAATAAAATAATAAATGACCATAGAACCCAAACAAATTTAAAGTAAGTACTTTAATAACACTCAGCAATAAAACTTATACACAATAATATTAAATAATATCATATATTTAGGATGACTTAAGAAAAATGAGGATATAATCTCAAAAACTACCACGTGCAAATGAACACATGCAAACACCAAAAATGTATGATAAAAAAGGTATGACTTATTATAATGTAGCTTGTAAAGTTACTTTAGAAAATTAAACAAAATCTATGTAATCAATATTTATATTAAAAAAATACAGCATAAAGATATTCCTGATGAAGGCCCTTACCATAGGTCGAAGCGTTGACAAAAAACGTAACAGTTTTGTTATTCACTTGACTGCTTGGCCGATTACAATACACAACAAAAATTTAATATCAACGGTAAAAAAAAACCAAACACCCATTTTTAAAAATATATCAATTCTGTTGTAAATTTTGTTCGACTTAGATGCCCTACAATACTACTTTAACAATAGAAAACCGAGATGACGCCGCCGAATAACCTCATTCTTCAATATTGCATCATGATTGTTACAGATTTAATACTTACATTTCTGGGTTTTTTGGCCGTTGGAAAAAAGAGTGCTCTTTGTCATCTTTATTATTCCTTTTACAACCCTGCACGTAACATCGCAACGGCATTTTAATCACAAAATTTTATCACACTTTTTGACATTTCTTGATTCACGCTCTCAGATCACGTTATTCTCGAAGCTGTTGTTCGTTATAGGTTATGGTAGAATCAAAGATTAACGAGAGAGAGAGAGGAGACAGAATAGTTAGGCTCTCAGCGGGTAGAGGCGCTGCTCACTGTATACGGTCAGCTTCCACTCTCTACCATACTCTTTGTGTTTAGTGCACGGTCTTACATACAGGCCTGGAAACTCCAGTGGAAGGGGTAGGTAGCTTATTGAAGAGAGTTGGTAGTTCACTAGTCGCCACTAGGTTCATTCCGATCTTAATACCCCTGGCGCGGCCGGGGGGTCAAGACAGAGACAGCACTAGTCGACCATGCTTCTATCGCTCTATCTCTGTCCCACGTTCATGTTCGTTACACGGATATTTATTATGACTTCGAAACACTTTTTAAAGGGCCAGAAAAAGGCGTTAGTCCTGTAAGTTTCGATTAATACAATAAAAAATATGATCCTAATTGTAATCAAACAAACTTTCTAAATCCAAGCGAACGTGATAAGCATATACATACGATTTTGAAGCTGTCACATTGCGTGTGAACTTTCAAAGCTACTTGTCTCAATTTTTTTCTTCCATCCCTCATTCCCGTCTTTTTTATGCAATTTAATAAAAATACAAATGCAGAAAATTCTCTGATATTTTTTATTTTTGTACGTGCATTTTTTTTTCATATCGCGGTAAACAGGATGAATCCTTTCAAATTTTTTTATGTTACCCCTTCATGTTTTTTTTTATCGTTGCAAGTGTTTCGGTTGTTAACACTTCCTGTGCTTTCATACAGGTCGTGAGATGTTTCACGCGATTCTTGGCTCGAATTTTTTGACACATTTCACGTCGAATTTTTTTCTGCATCGCTAGAAGTTTCCGTCGGTCAATGGGGTTTGAAACTCGACCAACTCGCTTGATCGTTCCCTGATTTCTCAGACGTGACACCCGTTGCTCTATGCATCTTCTCGATCTCGCGTAGGAATCGCATCTTTTCTTTTTTGAGAGGAGAGAGCAATCTTTGCTTCGCCATTTCTCCACCCAATCTTGATAGGCTTCGCCAGGTGCCACATGATGAATGTGAATGTTACCGAGGCCACTGCATACTCCCATCCTCTCAAATTTTTCCAGTACGTTCGGCAGCATTTCTTTTTTTTTTAAACTCATTCCACTTCCGTCTCTCGCCTGTCAACGCGACGTCCATATAGAAAATATTTTAGCGTTCCGTGCGCGTCAAGAGTTATACATTTTTGTATAACTGGACAAGGATCGGTGTTCCCCATCTTCGAAATGAAGTACGAGAAGTCCGTATATTTTGCATTTTCAGTGCGCGACTGGCCGACACTCCATGACTTCGGGACATAGGCAGAAAATTCAGCACTAGTGCTCTCATTTTGTTCTGGAGTTCCTGATAACATAAAAGCATGCAATATTTATGGAGTGGTTTTTTTTTGGTAATGATAACGCACAGGCTCTTATAACCATTTCATTGCATAAAAGGTATATTTTTTTTCATTTTTGATCACGGTTTAAATGAATTTATCGATGAGTTATTGTTCTTTCAGGTCGTTCGAAAAAAAAGACAATTTCTAATGGTGAGTTCGAATCGAAGAGTTTCATTATATTTATTGATTTACTTAAATATCAATGATTCAATTGCGCATATTATTTTTTCAGGTATTGTGGCGTCTGCAGTCATAAGTAAAAATGATATGCAGCATGTTATGGGGTTTAGCCGTCGGAGGTGAAGTACGAAGGGAGCGCCCTATGCTTATGCACGGAGCCGATTGACTGCTATCAACTGTTAGCTTTCAAATAATAGTCATATGAAAAGTGCGTTTTCAAACTATTTTTCTACATCTATTTGTAAAAATATGCATTTTTGAACATTCCGTGATTACATTAAGTGTTTTCACTACATTGTATAATTTTTTTCTATAACTTTTTCTCGCTCAATTAACGCGAAACGCATTGGCAACGTCGTAAATCGTGGTATATCATAATACCCAAGTTGGCAGAAGTGTCGCGAAGTTAGAGACATATGCGCCCCGTTTGTAACCTAAATATCGGCCCAAAGAGCTGTCAAAAATGAATATCGGTCCGAGTAAAAAAACTCCGCTAAAAAGAAAAAGTGTATACTAAAGCAGTCTATAATCTCGAAGAAATAAAAAACTTTAATATTTTTCCGATATTCGAAAAAAAAAATGTATGAAAAAAAAATCTGCGTTATTTTGTCTTTGCCTAGAAATGTATAATTTCTGAACATAGTAATCGAATTAATATTGAGTGATTATTACTAATTAAGAGCATAAGTACCAATAATATTCGTTGTTAAGGCGTCTTCTCACTTTACAATTTTCAAAAAATCGATTTTTTTATAACATTTTTTTTTACAACGAGCACGAGCAAACTTTAAACGCGTTTTTCTCGAAACAACGTTTTTCGACGGCTTGTAGATAAAATCTTCGAAACTGCTGAACCGATCCTTATGAAATTTTAACCACATACTCTTTACAACTATACCTATAGCACACATCAAGGATTTTTTTAAATTTTGACATTTACTTTTTTTGGCCAAAAACGGTGAAAAAAAACATTTTTTTGTTTTTTCGAAAAATGCCCGCCATTTTATTATTTTTGCATCTATATTCTGTAAGTGATTGTACACAAAAGGTAAGTCCATTTGTGTACAATCATGGAATCATGGAACAATCATGTACAATCATGGATACAATGAAGGAAGCCACAACTCCCTAATATCTGTAAAATTTAAAAAACTGAAGAAAATTGAAGTTTTTCAAAACAATTTAAACTACTATATAACAAATTATGGGCAATTTTTGGGGACATGAGGAATATAGTCGCTTTTTTAATTTGGATGCCACATTATAAATTCTTTTTTCCCTGCAACAATTTAATAAGACATTGCATAACTCACGTTCGCTGATGTTTGGAGATGAGGGCACTTCGAAAATCTCGTGATGCGGTTAGGAATCTGCTACGACAGATTCACAAGTCGATACGTCCGTTGACGGAAACAACTTTCCAATGTCCGGAACCGGTGAATCTGCACAAGCGATATCTGTAATGTAAACAGGAAAAATGTTTGTCTTTAATTCTTATCAATTCTGTCTTCAACTCTTATTAATAAAGAAATAATTAAATAATAAATAAAATAAGAAGGAATTACTCATGTTTCATTCTGCGCACAAAAGGTAAGTCATAATATGTTTCGTGCAGCAATAGCAATTGACACTAAAACTTTTTTTTCTTTGCTAGTTCACGTTAAATGTTACATTACTCACGTTCATTGCTGTTCAGAGATGACGGCACTTCCAAAGACTCGTAACATGCCAACGAATCTGTGAGTGGTGATTTGCAACTTGATACAACCATTGGTACTAACGACATCCCTATGTCTGCAGTAGGTGAACCAATACGAGCGATATCTGCAAGGTTTATAGAACACATTTATTCATGTTTCAATTACGCATATTCAGTCTTATTTTTTGTCACCGTTGTAATAAAGGCTTCTTGTTTAAGGAAACTCACCAACCACAGTGCTGATTACTTGCATTGATGGTTTCATGAAACTAGAGGACTCGCCAGAGCTGTTCGACTAATGTGAAATGCTTGGAGAATTTCTTGACGAATTTGCACAATTGTCGTTCGCTGGAACGAGGGTGGCTTATCGGAAATCGCTTTGCATAATCATGAAATGAACCAAAATTTTCCTTTCCTATCGCTACATCACAGAATTTCGTAGGCACAGCGAGATCCTTCAGTCTCGGACGTATATATGTGGCCTACCAAAAAAAAAATTTGCGTAAGAACTCTTGAATCCACATGCGAATTTTTTTTCTGATAACTCACCTGTGCAATTATCTGCCCATTTGCATCGAGCTTGACCCATTCTCGAGAAATATCGTTGTCATCGAAATGTTTTTCACACACAACGTCTGTCCGTTTCAGCTTAACAATTCCCGGAATAGCCTCTTCCCACTTTTTCCACATCATTGTGTCTTTTGGTACGTGAAACATCGAGCACTTCGCTTCAGTTTTGCTGCCGGGTTGACAATTCCGTACGGCGCACCACTTCACCATTTTAAAAGAATAAGCTTTCAATTTATCGAAAACGTACTGTGTCCAAAACGCAGAGAAAAAACAGTTATCATCGACTCAGCGACACACGTTTTCAACCGCTCACTCCGTTATTCGCCGTATTGAGGTTATGTATGTCGGGGTTTTAAAACCGCAGCGACAACTAGTGGCGGTGCTAGGATCGAAATTTGTCACGCTACTGACGCACCTGATCGCGGCTGCCAGCATTACAGTTTCCAGACCTGTATGTAAGACCGTGGTTTAGTGTGACTCTGTGTATACGTACGAACGGGTGTGTTTTATTTTTTTTCATATGATCGTGTCGACGCGGCGATGTGGCTTATGTGTTCATTCGAAGGATTGCAATCTTAGACCGCTATTCCGCTAGATGTCGCCAGTAGTTTCAACAATCGAAGAGGGCAAAAAGCAAAAAAAAAAAAAGGGCAAAAAGCGATTCTTTATTTAGACTCGGCTGTTGCTTTTTCTTATAAATTTTACAGTAAAATTGCTAAATGTATTATCCGTACGTGAAGTTATTATTTGTACGTGAGATTGGTTGAGTATTTTATCCTTGGAAAAAGATTGAGAAAGATTGTCCCAATTCACATCTATGGAGGAAATACTGGCGGTCGGTAAGAGCCTGTAATTCTCGACCTTTCCATCAAGGATATAATTCGACAAAAACATATTTCAAATTAAACGCGAACTTTTTTACGGAATAGACTTTTCGTCATGAGTGCGTATTATCGTGTTCTTTCAACGGATTTATTTTTCAGCGAAAGTGATATCCATTTCTACAAACAATTCGGGTTACCAGTTATTAATAAGGCCTATTTACTTATCAAAATACATCCCGAATCACTCAGTTTTCAATTATTCAGTCGTTTTCCCTTCTCATCGCTAGTTCCGTCTTTATGAATTCAAATGTCCCGCCATTTTTAGGCCCTTTTACTAGTGACGGAACGCTCTTTATCTTGATCCCCACAGTTTCCAAGGAATTTAGTTCCGACGCGTGTTAGTTCGCCGGTCAGTCGACAAGAGGGCCAAGCCGCTTTATCGAGGAACAGGGATAAAATCACTTCGAGTGCCGTTTCGGAGCGCCGCGCTAATAGTTTATTAGGAAGTGAGTTCCTCCGAGTGAAGTGTGGGGTTGCCTTTTATGGTGATCCAGGGAGCTCACGAAAAAACATTCAATCGAACATTGTAATGCTACGAGTATCGAAGTGAGCGTAATCAATTTGATCCAGACAGAATCAAGAAAGTAAGAGAACTATTGTTATTCTTTCCTCTTTTGCACGTAGATAAAAAAAAAACTGACGTGAAGAACGAATTTGTGGCACGGTGTTTATCGCGGCTTAATATAGACGGGGTTTGGGAGTACGAGTGAGTGATGATACCGTTGTAAATATAAGAGTGACGACATCTCGGATCGGACGTCCGGACGCTATGACTCAATTTTTCATTACTCAATTCTCCGGACTCCTTTCATTCTCGATTAATTCTTCGAGACGCGAAACGAGTGACGAATACATGGCCCAATTTTTTTTCTTCTTTCACCAGAGTACTTCGGAAAAGCGTCATCGAACGCCCACAAAACGTGAAACTCAACAACGCCGTATTTTCTGTTGAAGAAGCGTGGGTGATCTGGTTTCGACCGCACCTAACTCCGTTTTTCACACACATCCAACAATATACAGAGAAAGTTTTTTTTTTTTTAACCGACAGTCATCGCTATTTTCGTAACTTCACGTATATACGTTATGTATGTTACACATGCATATGTATCTATAGTCATACGCGGATATATTTTTTTATTTGAAAAACAATGTCTTCGATTCCCTGGCCCAAACTATAACTTTCCACTCCTCTGTTCTTTCGTTGGATGCAAACGCGACATTTGTTTATTCCATATATCGAATCGTTTCGCGTGCTAAATCAAGTGGACGGCAAAGATGAAGCTTATGAGAGAATTGGAGCCCACTGGGCAAACTGACTCACAGGCATAAGAATAGATTGCCACAGGCTCACACGATTCAAGCGACTAATACGATAGTCACTTTATTCTTGCTCTCTCGACCCATATAGCATGTCATCATCCAATAATACAGACCCAAAAGAATTATTTTCAAATATGGTTTGGAAAGTTTCGCGCTTGCACAGGTTTTCTTGCAGACTGAGAAGCATCAACGAAAAAATTTGTTTATTGAAGCTCAAGCTGACTCGTTGAATATTCTTGAAGATATGTTTAGGTTTGTTTGGGTTTGGACAAAAGACATTGCAAAAAGGAATATATTTATATATATTTGGTGAACTTTAGTAAACGTTAAACATTGTTGAAGATATGTTTGAGTTTGGGCGAAAGTCATTGCAAAAAGGCATATATTTGGTTAATTCTTCTTGTCGCAGAAATGTTAGGCAGCTTAAGATGGGCTGCGATCCTGGCGGTCGTAGCATGCACCATTGGCGTCAAGTCAAATTATCCTCCACCCGAGAGATTGACAGGAATGAATCCTTGCATCAGCAAGCAAACCTGTCACGAGTGCATACAGACGCCTCACTGCGCTTGGTGCGCCGCTCCTGTAAGTTGTACAATCTTTTACGCATATGAGTCGTGTTTAAGAGTCGTTGCGGTATAACGCAACGTCACTGGACTCTTCTATGCTATCGAAAAACAGTGAAGAATATTCGTTTAATTAACTAATGGCCCGCGTCTTTGCAGAAATTTCCCGAGAAAAGGTGCTTTCTCCCGAACGTAAATACAAAAATTTACGCCACTTGTCCGGAAAGATACACCTGGGATCCTGACAATCGGTTCAGCATGGTGCGACATAGGAATCTCACTAAAGGCGGCGGATATTTGGCGGGTGGCGGAACTTCGATGGAAGGAGGCTGGATTTCTTCTACCAACACCAGTTCCTCTTACAACGCCACTAGCACCAGTAGCAGTAGTAGCAGCAGTAGCGGCGGCTATGCCAGTGGCCAGGAAGCCGTTCAAATATGGCCGCAAGAGGTCAACTTGAAATTGCGCATAAGTGAGTCCTAATTATTCAGTGATTTATTCATTTACTCGTTTTATTAACAGGAAGACTCCAATGGAGACCTTTCCCACGTATATGAATTAGCATTGCGCAATATGCATGCCCAGTACTAAGGGTGACCTCATGTCACAACAAGCAAAAAATTCCGACTGATTTTTTCGAATTCTTTTCTAAAAAATCTATGCTAAATATCGAAAAAAAACCTCTGGCCTCGTTCACATGTATATCAACTTTACACAATTACACACACACACACACACACACACACACACATATATATGTGTGTATGTATGTATGTATGTATATATTCCTTTATTAACGGATCTGCAAAGTCTTGGGGCCCAAAAAACAAGTCAACTCCAAATGTTTTTTTCTGATGAGTGTATGGGGATGACGAGATCGGGATTTTACACACATACATAGTCTTCAAAATCTTTTTTAACTAGAAAATACTGATAAGTAATGAAGTTTTTGTTATTCAAACAAAATGCCGCCGGGGCTACATGATGGTGTAGGTGGTTTTGGCTAGGGTGATCTGAAACGAAAAATTAAAAAATGTCCTTTTCGTGTACTAATAAAACTTCCGTATCACCGGATACCGTATGAAATTACGAAAACTACAAAAATGGCAAGCTGCAGTAAGAAAAGTTCGATTTTCGACCAAAATACAACTTTAATTAATTTATTATTAACAAATAGTTGAAGACATAAAAAAATCATACGATCATACGATAGAAAGTGTTTTAAACTATGCCTGTCCGAATTTGAAGTGAATCGGACAAATAGATTTTGAGATATAACGATTTGAGATTTTAACTTATACAGTTTTAGAAAACATTTTGGAGAAAAACGCGAAAGAAAAAAGGGTAAATAGTAGCAGAGCAATGCGACCCTTCACAAAAATCGTCATAGCTCGAGTATTTTATGAATATTTACAAAACCTTTGTTGGAAATTAAAGTTAAGACCCTAGGCTATTAAAGTATGCAATTAAAAAATCCCATTTACTACCTTTCAAATGGACGCGGACCCCTTAAGGTGGTGTACACAACAAAAAATGATTTTTTTTAAATGGGAGGCTATCCCTAATACAGTTTACCAAATGTACAACCACTCCAGTACGTGCTAGTCAAATAATAGTCCAAATGTACATAGCAGGGAGGATAAAACGTTACTAGTTTCGGAATTTTCGGATGCTGAACAATAAACCTTTGTGATTCTTTCGATAGACGAAGCGTATCGCATGTCCTTCGCTTATTCCCAAGCGGAGGATTATCCTGTTGATCTCTACTATCTCATGGACCTAAGTAAATCCATGTTGGAGGACAAACAAAAGCTGTCGGATCTTGGACAACTCCTGGTGGAGAGTATGAGTAAGATAACGAGCAACTTCCGTTTGGGTTTCGGTAGTTTCGTCGACAAAGTCGTTATGCCTTACGTCAACACAATGCCACAAGCGTGAGTTTATACAACTTATCGTATCTTGAGACCATAGAAACGGTTTCTCTTATCTTTTTTTTCTCTCTCTCTCAGTCTTCTCGAACCGTGTTCTGGGTGTGCTCCACCTTACGGATACAAGCACGTGATGAAACTATCCACGGACACCAGCCAATTTGCCGTAAGCCTGAGACACTCTTATAATAAAAAAAAATTCCTTCAACCGCGAATTGCGTCAAAAACGAATCCTCCGCTAATTTCGTCCTTACTGTTCATTTGTGCAGAGCCTCGTCAGAGCTGCGCCGGTTTCCGGTAATTTAGACGCTCCCGAGGGTGGCTTCGATGCGATAATGCAAGCGATAGTTTGCCGAAACAACATAGGCTGGCGCGAGAAAGCTCGCAGACTCTTAGTATTCTCGACTGACGCGGGCTTTCATTACGCCGGTGATGGAAAACTCGGTGGCATAATACGACCCAATGACGGCCTCTGTCACCTCGACAATACCGGTCTCTACACACACTCATCCCTCCAAGATTACCCGAGCATTTCTCAAATAAATTTGGCAGTGAAGAAAAACGCCATAAACATCATATGGGCGGTGACCGACGAGCAAATCAGTATTTACAAGAGATTATCGAAACACGTCGAGGGCTCGTTCGCCGGTATACTCGCCAACGATTCTAGCAACGTTGTGGAACTGATACGGGAACAATATGACAAAATCTCAAGCTCGGTCGAGATGAAAGACACCGCGAGCAGCTGGATCAAAGTACGTTATCTCTCGAGTTGCCTCGGCGGTGGCCCACCCGTCGAAACCTCGAAGTGCGACGGCCTCAAGGTCGGCACCAAAGTTGAATTTATCGCGGAAATCGAAGTTGCGAGTTGCCCGAAAAACCGTTCCGAGTGGAAGCAAACTTTCGAAATTTATCCGGTAAGTCTGATAGTGGATAAGAAAGAAACAGCTGATAATTTTGTGCTTTGAAGAACTTTCATTACGGTAAACCGACCAGTGAATAGATGAATAACGACACTGTAGGATTCAGATGGACTGTAGAATGAAAATATTATCAATGCATATTTTTTAATTGGTCTAGCTAACAAAATATATTATTTTGATAGTAGAATAAAATACTCGAACTAATTCCAACAAATAATATTGGAGGAATTAATAAATAAGTAGCGAAATGGTTAAATCGCCAATGAATGGATGAAATTACCAGTAAATGGACACTCGACCATCAGAAAATGGACGTGTAGTGTCGCTGAACGCTGTAAAGAATAAAGATTTATTAATTATTTTTATTAAATGGTAGATTTGGCGATTACTGTGCTGCACAAAAATTATAATATTCTTATACATATCAGTATTATTTTTGTTATTACGATTTCGTAGAAAATACGCATACCTTTTTTGTATCTTAAAGTGACATTCTCATAAGACTACCAAAGTTTGTTTCGACAGAGAAGCAGAAATTAAAATTTTGTCAGAATTAACAAACAAAAAAAACGAATGAAATGGTTTTATAACAATATTTGATAAAATGTATATTGTCAATTCTTAATAGTAACTAATTCTCCAATTTTCAGCAGATGAGCTAAATTTTTCACTGTGATTTGAGAATTTTCAGAACAGAGACCATCTGGTCATTCATTGAAAAGAGGTTTGAATACAGCACCAGTGAATAAACATGAGTAATTCTGACCTATTATTACGAATGAAAATTTGTGCAAAAAATCAAAGATTGATTCTATCTTAAATGATAAAAGTAATACTTACCCTCAAAACTCCTAAAAACTTTTGTTTTCGTCGTTAGAACATGCACAGCCATATCGTAACTAAGTTGTGCGGTGTGTAAATACCACAAACTAGAAAATTCCGTGTGGCGACAAAATTCGATATTAAACGAAGAAATCGGTTTTACCGATACCTGAGACTTTTTTTTGCTAAAGTATAGTGATTTCAGTTTTTATCGACAATTTATATTCAATACTGATTTTAAATATTAATCAGCTTTCGTCCATTCACTGGTCCCCGTCCATTGGTGGATGGCCACTATATACAATGTGTTGTAACGCCTCAGGTCGGAGTGAGCGAGACTCTCAAAGTTAATCTCGAGATGCTCTGCGACTGCGAGTGCGAGCGTAGCGGTCCTCTCTACGAGGAGAATTCTCCGGAGTGCAGCGGTGCCGGTACTCTCAAGTGCGGCGTTTGCGACTGCAACGAACGCGCCTTTGGCAAAAGATGCGAGTGCAGCTCCCATCCCGATTCGAGCGGTATTGACAAGAATTTCGATACGTCATGCAAACCGACCAACGAAACCCTCGTCGATTGTTCCGGGCGCGGTACATGCACCTGCGGTCAGTGCGAGTGCACCGAGAGAGAAAATCCCGAAGAGGTAACAATAATTAACATTAAGGCTATGCGAAAAAGATACAGACTTACGAGTGCGAGAAAGATCTTTAAAATGCGTTTCTCATTTTTCTCCTCGGCAACTGATATTTTGGAGAACATTTTTTTATTGTGCGCTCTATTAGACGGAAAATGAGGTGACACTCTTATTTCTCCCAAAATGTTAACCTTGGAGAAATGTGCGAAACGGAATGTTTATAGTTACTTTCTATAGTATAGATACTTTGAAAAAAAATGGGATGCATGTCTCTTTAGGAAAAGACGAAGCGAGTGTACTTCGCCATTTTCGCTAAATATACCTCGTCTACGAGGAAACTTTATTGCAGAATTTCTACAGACCGATCCCCGAGTCGCGTGGATATTGAAGCTCTATAAAGTTTGCATGACGTTCAAGAACGTTCAGGTATCAAAGTATAAAAAGTTCAGAGAGAGAGAGAGAGAAAGAAAGAGAGAGTACCTCTGAGTGTTCTCCTAAAACGTTTTGTTTTTGTTCAACGAATTGTACAGTTGCACAAAGATGCGTATTTACTGAAAAAAAAAATTATTTCAGACGATATCGGGACAATTTTGCGAATGCGATAACTTCTCGTGTGAACGATATCAAGGTATGATGTGCGCAAATCATGGCACCTGCGAGTGCGGGCGTTGCATCTGTAACGCCGGCTGGACGGAATCCGACTGCCACTGTCCAACGTCCACGGATACTTGTATAGCACCGGGAACGACCAACGGAGTATTGTGCTCCGGTCACGTAAGTTGAAAGGGAACACTTAAGCAAAGTTAGGTTGGGTTGCAAGCAGTCTTGTCCTGTTGGCATTAGGGATTCCCTTGTCCATCAAGCACTTAGCTTTTTTAGTGATTTTCGGATCTTGTAGTTTCTGTTATTGACGCAACCTCTTCAACAACGACCCACGGTTTTGTTTCCCAGTTCCGAAGCACCGAAGCTCGCAGAAATAGCAATGGAAAAATCGACTGATGCCGACAGGGCTCGCAACCCAAGACCGTTGGCTCAGAGCTCGAGCGATTGTGCCGCGATTCCATTTAAACAAACTTAAGGATTTTGACGGAGACATTAAGACTGTATAGAAATCGTACGAAAAAGCAATCACGCCGATACAAATTTTATGCATCCTTCCTTTGTTCTGAGCCTGTATGCAAAATTTAGGATTCATCCACTAACACGTTGAATAATGATAGCGCTTTCAACTTTCAGTAGTATCGCATGCGTTCTTATAGGACGTTGTTGTACTTTCAAATATGATGAGGAAAGGCATAAAAAAGAGTATAGAATGCTTCAGACTTTCTCTGCGGGTAATTTATAAATGGAATAAATTATTTGAAATGCTACAATCTTTCACTATATAATTTCAGTGTAATTCATTGTAACGTACGGAACGCTGTTTTTTTTCGCTCGGCCCTTCCATATGTCCCTTATCAAACTGTATGACAACGCTATAACCAGTTGAGAGGGTTGAAAAATTGCGGCATATTCACTCTAAAGAGCTCTGCCCCAATATATTTGAATATTAATTGTAAATATGAATATTAACGATTTTTCTCAATTCAAATTTTAACTTTAGAGGCTTAGTCTACATACCATACTTACGAGTGGTTTTACTTTGAATTAAGGACATATTTTAGGGAATTTGAAACTTCGGCTACTTTGTCCGGGATTGTATGTCCCATACATCCTTTATCATTACACAATGAATTCTATGGCATTCCGCTAAACTGAATATAAAACAATTTTAAAGACTCGACCAATTTACCAGGAAGATTTGGCTTCACCTTAAAATTTCTTCTACACGAAAAACTCGAAAATCTGTAAAAAAAAAAATGGTCGATTCCCTAATGCTTGAATTTTATTTTCAAACAGGGAGATTGCGAGTGCGGCGAGTGCAAGTGTCACGAGACGAACGATATTCGTTACTCGGGCAGATACTGCAACAAATGTCCGTCTTGTCCGAGTAGATGCGAGGAGCTGAGACCTTGCGTCCAGTGTCAAATGTACAAGGTCGGGAATTACACGGAAGAAGAGTGCGCGAAGAATTGCATCGATTTCGTGCCCGAACCTGTTCCCGTCGTAACGGTCGACGTTGACAAAGACGAGGTTCCCTGTATGTGGACCGACGAGGACGATTGCACCTATCAGTACGTCTATTATTACGACGAATCCAACTGTCTTCAAGTACGAGCACAGAGCCAGCGGGATTGCCCGCACGAAGTCTTTTTCCTCGGAATCGTTCTCGGCGTTATTGCCGCGGTCGTTATCGTCGGTCTTATCTTGCTTCTCATGTGGAAAGCGGCTATGACGATCCACGATAGGCGAGAGTTCGCCAGATTCGAGAGGGAGAGAATGATGGCCAAATGGGATACGGTAAAGGATCATTTAAAAAAATAAGAAACTTCATATTGGAGCCCGAAATTTGTTGCATTTTTAATACTGTTTTATTACTGGTAGTTTACATTCGCTCGGTAGTTAGCTAAGTCATCACCCATCCAAGTGTGGCGTCCTAGACTAACACTGTTGAAGTTTGTATGGAAAAATCGAATTCCCTGCTTTTATCTCACAGAAATTCGAAAGATATGTTCCTTAAAGGGGGTAGAAATGCAATAAGAAAGGATTTTGAGAAAATCAACCCTGAAAAGGATGAAATGGCTTGTTTGTTTGGGAGAGATTTGGGACAAATCACTCTATTTTCATGGACATTGCTGCCTTGCGAGAAAAAAATAAGAAAGTAGTCATAGCGTCTATTTCTCAATCGACTCGTTAGAACTAACACACTTTGATAAATCTAACGACTGAGTTTTTGGATTAAAACTCAATCGGTTGAGAAATAATCATCCTTTGCGACTTATCTCCGTCCAATTCTTTGATTTCTATCGAATGCGTTATTGCTTTATTTACAGGGCGAGAATCCAATCTACAAGCAGGCAACGTCAACATTCAAGAATCCTACCTACGCCGGCAAATAAACGACTTTAAAAGCTTTTCTGGGATTCTGGAACGTAAAGGGTGAAAACTCGCTTTACAAAAGAGAAACGATGGACGACCTCACAACGATGTAACGAGTCTATTAAAATTGCGCAGCAGCAAGAACGTTAGTCTTATTTTATCGAGGTCTAAGATGAAGAAGGAAAAAAGTATATAGCCCGTATGAAAAAAAAAACAACAACAAAATTAACGGGTTGCGTTATATAACTAATATAATTTAACCAATCAATTTACCGCGATGTAATACTGCCATAATACTTAGATATTTTAGACAGTTGAACGTCTACAGGCGACAAGTGTCGAACAGAACGGACGAAAGATATTATGATAAGGATGTCTCTGATATCGCGTTTTGCTACTATTATTTACCGTTTTATTCATTGCTACTCACTTAATTAGTAACTTAATTAGCTATACGGATGAAATGAAGAAAAAACACGAACGTATTAGTGCCTATTCGATATACAGTTGACGTGATTTTTAGCTAAAGTGCCTTTCACGCCTTATTGAACGCTATCTTCCGCGACGTTTTTTTTTTTCTTCTTTTTTATGAAGTAAGCAAACACTTTTTTCAAACTCAAAATGTCCTCGGTACGAGGTGCTTTTCGGCTCTTGCGTTTTTTTCTCTTATTCCGTGACTGAATGCTTTGCATGTTTTTCGTTTACGAGAATTAAAAAAAATGCTTATATTTTTTTTAATTTCCGAACGATTATAGCATCTTGACTTATTATATTATACGAATTCTCCGTGCAATTTCAATTTTAAATCTGCCAATTTACGTCTCTTTACGGTATACCTCAGAGAGCATTATCATTTATTTTTCCAAGCCGGCTGGATGTTTGATCGCGAGTGATTTTGCGCTCTCGTGTTATTTGGGCTTGAATGAAAAAATGACTTTGCCCTAAAAGAAAAAAAATGATAGAATGCGATTTTTTATTTTTATCGAAAAACTCGAAATAATCGACTACATTTGAATTTGTGAAACAGTCGTTGACTCTTCGCAAAAAGAAACCATCTCGCGTTTTGCATTCGATCAACGTTTCTCGTGACGAATCGTGAAGCAATAATAACATTCATCCCGGCGTGCGATTTCATTCATTCTATTGATAGTACCAGAACGTAACGTACCAGGAGTGACGAAATGTTTTGTTTTTGATTAGGTAATCTCGAATAGGGAAAGAAGAAAGTGACAGAGTGAGAGATAGGGACAGAGAGAGCGAATAATAATGAGCTTAAAGAGCGTATATGTGGGTGTGCGTGTGTGTGTGTGTGTGTGAGAGAGAGAGAGAGAGAGAGAGAGAGAGAGAGATTTAATGAAATCTCCATCATGAGAGAGAAAAAACCGGGCACAACGCCACACAGCATTTATCACGTGCGTATTGGCTGATGTATGTCCACCGGCAACCTTGACCCAGACATTGGTGTTACGTATATCAAAGCATTGAAATCTCACGAGGAATGTTTCATTCGAATATTATTGGGTCAATTGAAGTTTCAGTGATCCTAAAAATATACATACGAACGTATGTATACATGTATCAATCACGAGCACACTGTGCAAAAATCTCATTAATGATCGGCCAACGTATATAGATATATATGTACATGTACACATACACGTATACATATATATGTATATATAAAACAATACATATTATTTATTTATCGTATTGCTGTATAAATAGTAAAGTTTTGAAACATTTTACAATAAGGAACCACGATTGTTGCGTGAGTGGCCGGCGTCTTCGAAACTATACAAAGCCAACTTTTTTATCCTCTATACACACACATATATATATATATAAATATATATGCATTGAATTATCGAAAGATAACCATTTTTAATCGATTGACCTCCGAAAGAATTTGTACGAATAATTTTCTTTCATCTTTTTTTTTTACAAATCGATGATTATAACGATGAGTATGAGTGATAATTATGAACACGACTGAATGAATATATATACTGTTGAAAAACGAAAAGTAAAAAAATTTACGTATGTAAGACGATGTATAAGAGTAAATTAATTGTAACAGTTGAAAGATTTGATGCCTTTCGCTCTTTCATGCGTTACCTGAAATCGGGGGTACGCGATTCAACGTAACAAGGTTGATGCTCGACTTGGTTTGATGCTCGCGAGGCGCTCAACGAGGTCAATGAAAAGTGAAAGGATCCAACTTTTTCATGGCTCAGCCGACCATAGAAACAAATCGAAGTTGAACGTGTCAAGAGCCATTTATGGAAATAACGCGCGCTGAGATTCATGAAGCACAAGGCGTGAATCTTAATTATCAACCTGCTTTAATCGACATAAAATCAAGGCTTCGTGCAAATATCAATATTTGCATAATTTTCAAAACGTGGGTATAGTAAAGAAAAAATTGCTTTCTTGCATTCTTGCGAGTTTCAGAATGTCCCGGATTATAAAAGTTCGAGAAAAACGTCAACGAGGCACCAAGGATCAGAATGAAACTGAAATTCGGTCAAATTTAGCCGACGGTGTCGGCACAAGTTTTTCACAGTTACTGTGTGCATATGCGATACAGTAGTGCCTTAGGAAAGGACAGCTATGGGCAACAGTTCGTGGGCTCCCTCAGAAAAGGGGAACAATGAAGAAACGAATGGGGGATAAAAGTGAAAGGGGGTTGTACCATCACGAAAGGACATATGAAGAAACATTGGAAATAAAAAAAAAGTACATATGAAATCGGGGAATAATATCAAGATTCATTTTGTGCACAGTGAATGCTCGCAATATATTTAGCTCTCATTGGCAATGAACCCTTGTCGCTATACAATTCTCATTGGCAGTTGTAGCGATGAAGGAAGAATCTAGAGCTCATGACCGAATGAACGATAGCTCACTGACATTCTCTACATTCGCATATACAGTTGAAGGTCCGTTAGAGCGAAGTGCCTGAAAATTGTTCGGAAAACATTTCTTCATCCTGGACATGGTTAAAGAAAAAAGCACGCTAAGTGACAGTAAAATATGACATACATAGGATGGTTTTTTTAAATCTTGTACATAGTATTTATTTTATTTTTTCTTTTTATTTAATGTATACAGGTATTTTATCAGTTAAATCTCCCATTCTATTTGTAATTGTTTTACCTATTATATCTTAATTCTCATAAAGGAGTCTACATAAGCCTGAAATTAAAAAAAAAAGATTTTTCTTTCTGTTTAGTTTTATGTCCTATGGCAAGTTTTATATCCCGAATGCGGCCCGCCGGCCTTTTTCCTGCGGCCCCCGGAGGCTAAAGAAAATATCACAATAGGAGGGTTCTACTTTGTAGGGCAAAAAAAAAATTGTTGATTCTGCTCAAGAACTTTTTAAAGAAGAGGAAGGTGTACGCTATGGTCCTGGCATAGCAGATTAGGTGTAAGTATGAAACTTTTCATTTTATTCGCACATACACTGCGGTTTAACTTTAAACGCGTTTTTCTCGCTGCCACGTTTCCCAATTTTGCGGAAGTGCTCCTACACGTCCTAGATGAGCAACCGTTAGGAAATTTGTCAGGCACGTGTACAACAAACGTTTTTATTAGTTGAACTAGAATTATCCAAAAATATTCAAACGTTTTTATTTTATAAACAAAAAGCTGCAAAAATGTTTGGTAAAAAACTAAACTTCCCCTAGGAAAAAAATTTTATGCTCTGAAGTACGCAGACGGCATAGCCTTGGTGGCGGAAGAGGAGCTGAGGGGTCTGGAAAGGTTTGAAAAAACAAACAGAGATAGAGGTAAACGTAAAAAAAATATAGATTATGGTCTTCAGAAGGGGGGGGGGGGAAGATGGAGGAATGGGACTATAAAGGGAGAAAAAAATAGAGGTAGTTAAGGAATTTAAGTACTTAGGTTTCTGGTTTTCATCAGGAAACTCCATGGAAAAACACCTGAGTATGGTGGTGGCGAAAGCGAGGAAAGCGGCAAAAATTCAGTGTGGGGGGTGCTGGAAAGGGCTAAAATAGACAGCCTGAAATACAAGTTGCAGCTCATGGACTCGCTGGTGAAGGCGGGAGTTCTATACGGGATAGAAATCTGGGGATGGAAGAGGAGAGAAGAAGTAGAGAGATTACAAGCAAGGTATGTGAAGATGGCGATGGGAGAGGTACGAAACACACCGGCTTATGCTTGGAAAATGGAGGCAGACAAAAGGAGCATAGAAGTGTAGGCGAGAAGAAGAGCAAGTAATTATATGATAGAGGTGATGGACATGGGAAACGAGAGGTGGCCAAAAATTTGCCTTAGAGAAGAAATCAGGAATATTTTAAACGGGAAGGGGTCAAAATGGAGAAGAGAACTTCGGGACGCAATGCGGGAAGTTTGCGAAGGAAGAATACTGAATTCGATGAGGGGTGGGGGCAGTGTGAATAAAGTTGGCAAAATCCTGAAAGAAGGCGTCGAAAAGAAAAAGGACCAGGACATCCAAAAAGATTGAATGGGGATAGACAGGTCGACGTATAATAAAGTCTACAAGACGATCAAGGAGACGATGGGGAAGGGAAAATACGGGGAGCAGGGAGGGCTGACAGGGGCAATCAAAGAGGAATGGGCGAAATTGAGATGCGAAAACGTAGGGGAAAAAGGGTTTGCGAACTGGAGGTGCGGGGTATGTAAAAAGGAGGAGGAGACGATTGAACATATTTGGAAATGTGAAAAAGCGAGGATTAAAATTAACAAAAAGTGGGTCGAAGGAGTGGACAAGTGGAGAAAGGGATGAGAAGGGGACAGTCTCAAAGAATGGTGGATTAAAACCCTGAAAGGAGGGATCGTTAAGGAGTTATGCCATTACACAAGAGATTTCGGAAGGTTAGCAAGGGAGGAATCAGCGACCGCGGGGTACAGTCAAACAACAGACTAGCAGTCACTGGGGAATCCGGCGAGGGTGGAAAAAGAGAAGAAAGGGAAAGCGGAGTTATAAGAAAGAAGCAAAAAAAACCAAAGGTATTGATTAAAGCAAAATAATAATATTTTATCTATTCATTTTTATTTTTTATTTTTATGTGTAAGACAAGAAACAGAAAACTAGGCATAAGGTTTAAATGTAAACATAAGGTTTGTAAGCAGACGAGGGGAATGTTAGAAGCGCAAAGCGTGTACAATGAGGAAATAAATACAATACAATACTAAACTTTCACTTTAATCGCTCACTATTTTTTTATTTTTCAATTTTTCTTCTCTATTCCAGTTCGTCTTATACACAATATTGTACAAAACAAAAATATGTTTAATTTTTTTGCTTTACATCACCTGTCAAGGACTTCCGTAAGCAAAGAATATCATCGCCGGCGCATCGACATACGTGGCTCCTCCCACTCCCAGTACGATGTTTTGTCAAACTTTAAAAAATATTACCATGTTCAATAAAGACCGCTTAGTAAACATACCAAATTTCAACATTTTATATTTAATATTTTTCACATAAAAGATTGGTGAAACATTCAACATTTTTTGGCCCAACAAAGTAGAAACCTCCCTTAACTTCAATTTACAGGAAAGATTGTGTATATAATGCCTTTGTTCCATTTATACCGTCGCGGGTTTTTACATTTACCGCCTTCCTTCACATCTTCCCTTATCGCTAGTTGCTTACATTACATTAAAATTGCATACATATATTATGCTAGTAGTCGTGAAAAAGAAAAAAAAATAAACAATCATGAATATACAGATGACATAAAAATAATATAACATGCCATTTTCTTAATATTTTACATTCAGTTTCAAACCTTATATCTCTATTTCCACCTGTAGTATTGCCCCTATATTCGCATTTAATGCTTACTGTTGTCTTCCCCGTTCTTTGTTACCTCGTTAATCCCGACTCTCCCTTTCCCACTCCTTTTTTCTTGCTAGTTTTTCGAATGTTGGCGCTATTTCGAAAATCTCTTCCACTATTTCCTTCAGCTCTAATGCTCTTTTCCACCCCCCCCCCCAATTCTTTTTTTTGTTGTTCCCTCCATTGTTCGAAATTTCTCAGTGCTTTCTTCGCCATTTCTTGCTTGTCCTCCTCACATTTCCAAATGTGTGCCAGCGTTTCCTCCATCGTCCTGCATATTCAGCAAAGATTATGTAAAAAAAATTCAATTGACCGAGTTATGACGATTTTTCTAAAGGTTAAGATCGCCTGCTGCCTACCTTTTTTTGCGTTTTTCTCGGAACTCTGTTCTTTGAAACAGTGTAAAGTCGTATCTCAAAATCTATTTTTCCCGTTGACTTCAACTTCTGAAAAAGCATAGTTTATAATATATTTTTTACGAGGTGATTCCCCTTTTACGCGCCCATCTTATTCCATTTATTCCCCATCTATTTCATTTACGCCCCATCTTGTGGCCGCAGCCGACTTCCCGTTCTGTATCACATTCGTCATGGCATGTCTGCCATGGGTATAGGGAAACTGCGAAAAACCTCTGCCAATACAACCGATCCGCGGTTTGCTTCCCAGTTTCGGAGCTAGTCACGTTTCGTCGAGGAATCAATCACGGACTACAGGCATACACACACGTACCGGTTTGAGGGGGTGACATCCATGTACAACTGGAGCTACGTCATAACCGTATTTATTTTTCTTCGAGACTACGAGCCTGGGAATCGCGACCGCCCGGCTTAGAGACAAGCACGCTAACAACTAGACCAGACATCGCATAGTTCATAATATTTTCTATCGCTTGACCGGAAGATTTTTCGATATGTTTATGCATTTTTTAATAACAAATGTGCAATGTGATAACAAATTTTTTATACAAATTTAATAACATTCAATAACAAATAACATTTTAATAACAAATTTTTTAATAACAAAGCTGTTTTTTTGGGTCAAAAATATAAATTTTCTTCTACAGCCTACCACTTTCGTAATTTTCAAAACTGCAAAAAATGTTATATATACTAAAAGTACATTTTTTATTTTTATTTCAGATCATCCTAGTTTTCAGAACCAACTACGCCGATTGGAGATGCAGCAACGGCGGCACATTATTTAAATAATAACTCATCAACATTTTTCTATATTTCTCAATAATAAAAAAAATTTATCGTTATTTTTACTAATAAAAAAATCTATATCTATCAATCTGTCAATATTTTTCAAAATAAAAAAAAACTTTAAGGGGAGAAAACCCTTTAGAATTCTCAAAAAAATCGATTTTTTACATATTTCGAAACTATAATATATATATAACAGATACTGTTAAAAGGAAAAATCGAAATATGAAATATTTACGGAGTACAGCTCATAGTGGAGACCGCCGAGACCGCATACCGCGAACTAGTGAGCCTGGTAACTCCGTTACTTGGTAAAGAGATGAAGCAGCATCTCTTACCAATTTACAAAGATTTGTCAAGGGAAGATTTACTCGAAAGATGCTTGAGTGGCCATACCCAAAACGCGAACGAGAGTTTCAACGCAACATTTTGGCGATTAGCTCCAAAACACCTCCATTCCGGGCTCAAAATCGTTGAAATCGCAGCCTATATTGCTGCTGGGGTGTTTAATGAAGGCTATTCCGCCATTCCAAGAAGTATGAATGCGTTGGACATAATAGTTAGGCCGTACGCCAGAGTTTTCGTCGAAAACTCCGACGAGGTACGGATAAAGAGGCAGAAACGGATGAGCCTTTCCTCGACAAAAGCAGTGCGTACAGCCCGAAAACAGCAGCAATTGGAAGAAGATCAGCTTTTCGAGAAAGTTGAAGGGTTAGTGTATGGGCCTGGAATCGCTGATTGATCGGTAAGTCACTAAAATTTATAGTTTTATTGTATTGAAACTTTAAACATGATTATCTCGAAACTACATTTTCAAAAACTGCTCACACTGTAGCTCAAAAAGTTATTGATCGATCTCGCTGAAATTTTGAGAGTTCTCTGTCTATGATATTGACGGAAGGATAAACCTAAAGTTTGATATAGATATCGCGTAGATAAATTTTTGTTGGGGGTAAAAACTGTCGAAAAAATGGTCGAAAAATTGAACTTTTGGTTAAAAAGCCTGCGTAATTTTCAATTTTATACTTTTTTATAATTTTATAGGTTTATCCTTCCCCTACATGTGTCAGTAATCGAAAAATATTTTTGTTTTCTGTTTTAGATGAACAGTAAAAATGTGAAAAATGGAGCATTTTTTGATGTCACAGGAAAGCCGCCTGGGGAAAAAGGCTATAACGTCGCCATTTTCTTTTTGAAAAAAATGTTTTTGAGCTCGTCAAACCTATAATAAAATCACATTCAAATTTAAAAATAATGCGATTATTTCATCACCCTCAAAAAAATTCACAAAAAAAGGCTCATTTTCGGGCGTCTAAAGGGTTTTCTCCCCTTAACTCGGCAAGGCTGTGTATTGTGTGTAAAATCTCGACCTCGGCATCTCAATACTCTTATCAGAAAAAATATTGAAATCACTCTGGTTTTTAAGCCCCGAAGCTTATGCAGACCCGTTTACAACCTTTTGTAACGCGTGACGATAAATATGTACTTAATCGCGCAGAGTTCAAAAGCGGTGACAAACACAACGCGAAAAAATCATCTACAGTACTGCTGGTCGTCAAGAGTATGATGAAGGACAAATACGCCCGGTGACCGTAAAGGTAGCTAATAAACTGGCCAAAAGTTAAAGAGTGTACGAATGGCGAAGTCAGTCGAAGGGGCAGCTAAACAAGTTAAAACTGCACATACAATGGCACGTAATGCTTCTTGTTACAGCATTGCTGAAGATCTCATCTCAAATCATAAAGGTTGCCCTTTTATATTTTATCCCCACTTTTTCGCATGACGGAATCGTGCTGTCTGCGCGATCGACAAACCCGCCGACGGTTCGGTTTCACTCGGTTCGCGCATGCGCATCACGCTATAGCTGTCGCACTGTCAAATACGACCAGATGCCGACGGCGGCGATTTCGGTTATGACTAAACGTTGTCATAGATGGAATAAGTAGTTACTTTTTTGTGTACATGTAATACATACGTATTTGAATTTTCACATAAAATTATTTCGTGCACGTGTAGTACTGTGTATCGTTTCATGTTTACGCGATTGAACTTTAAGCTCTGTCCCACATTAATATACGCGCAGTAAATTATAGTTGAGATTTTTTTTTATTAGTGTGACACCATTTAATGATACGCTACGGGTATCTAAAAAATACGATGCCCGAAAGAAAATATTTAATGCTGGTTTTCAAGACCACAATATACCCAGGTAGACATTTGTCGACAACGTGGTGGCAACACTACGCCATGCGAGAGCAAATTTCGACGACAAAGAGGCATCTTTTGCAGTCTGTGCTCTAGCAACACACTATTATGTATCCTCGCGTGAATGCTAGTGTTAATATTGCAGTACGAAAATACATGATATTGGGGGTACAGTTGGAGTATGTTGTGGCGCTTCGTTGCTGGTACCAATGAGACAGGTTATCGCAGCATTGAGACAGAAAATTTGGAATACGTTGTTTCTGCAACGTGAGGGCACATTGGAGGCACGCTGTGACGTTTCGTTGCCGGCAAAAACAAGCTACGTGTTTATATCATAGACATGTATGTTATATATTTTATTTATTATATATATATATATATATATGAGGCATTTCACGCCACTTCACCCGTGACCCCGACCATTTTTCATTTTCCTGATTTTTTTTTGTAAAATTGTACTCCCTGAAAGGAATATCCACACCAATTTTTAGATTTTCATTTCTTCTCTTTTGGGAGTTATAATTTTCCAAAAAATGTCGATTTGGAAAATCGACATTTTTGAAAAGTCGATTTTGGAAAGTGTCACTTTTGAAAAATGAAGTTTTGGAAAAGTTTAGACGCTTACAACTCCTAAACTAATTGAGCTATTAACAAATGTCAATATATATATATATATTTTTTTTCATGTTGAAGCATACTTCCATGAACAAATATGACAAAAATTACCAACTATACTGGACCACGTATTTTTTGCTTCGAAAGTGGACACTATTTTTTTTAAGATGATTGCCATTTTTTATTTTTTCAAAAAATTCTCAAAAATAAAGTGACCCGTTCTATGATTTTTAAGACTAGTCTCATCGTGGGCTCATTTTTCCTTCTATTTTTTTTTAATGAATCATATTTTTTTGAGAAGGTTTGTATCATTTTAATCTCCAACAATGCTATATATCTGCATTGTAATATCCAATAATGCTAACAATGAAACGGTTTATTTTTTATTTGTGCTGAAATTAACGAAAAAGATTTTTTTTGCAAAATGAATTTTTTTTTCACTAATAATAATATTGATCAATACGAGTACAATTTTCAATCGGATCTAATAGTCATAACTATTCTAGTTTCTATTCTTTTCGTAAATAAAATGAAATAAATTAAAAATTATATGGGAATACGTGTATTTAAAGAAAAAGTGAAATTTTGTATTATTATAAAATTACATATAAAAGGAAAAATTCCGGACTTTTTAAATTCAAGTATTCCCATATAATTCTTAATTTAGTTCATTTTATTTACGAAAAGGATCGAAACGAGAATAGTTATTACTTATTATTAGTGAAAAAAAAATTAATTTTGCACAAAAGATCTTCTTTTTCGTTAATTTCAGCACAAATAAAAATAAACCGTTTCATTATTAGCATTATTGGAGATTAAAATGATAAAAATCATAGAATAGGTTATTCTATTTTAGACAATAAAAAAAAATGCAAAATGGAATAAAATTAATCTTTTTAAAAAATAGTTTCCACTTTCGAAGCAAAAAATACGTGGTCCGGTATAAAAGATAATTCTTTTCATATTTTTTCATGAAAGAATGCTTCAAAATGAAAAAAATTATACATTGACATTTGTCAATATCTCAATTAGTTCAGGAGTTATCAGCGTTTAAACTTTTCCAAAACTTCCGAAATCGACATTTTTTCAGAAAATTATAACTCCTAAAAGAGAAGAGACAAAAATCTAAAAATTTGTGTGCATATTTCTGTCAGAATACAATTTTACAAAAAAAAATCAGGAAAATAATAAATGGTTGGGGTCACAGGCTACGTGAAATGGCGTGGAATGCCTTATATATATTCACATTATATCATAGACATCTGCTATGTCTATGATATAATCACGTACCTTGTTTTTGCCAGCAACAGAACATCACAGCTTGTCCCTAATCTGCCCTCACCTTGCTGGAATAACATATTCCAAATTTTATCTCTCAATGCTGCGATATCCTGCCTGATTTGTACTGACAACGGGGCGTCACAGTGTGCCTGCAATGTCCCTTTACCTTGCCGAAATGACGTATTCCAAATTGTCTGTTGCAATGCTGCAACGGAGGGTCACAGCGTGGTTCATTTGTGACTCAAATGTGCTGTAAAGATAATATCAGTCAAAATTTGGAGCTTGCTGCATCAATATCGTTACTGCAGCAGGTTATTGTTGCATAATTTTGCTGCAAACTTGCTACCCTTGCATTAAACGTTTATTTCTCCAAACCATGTACTTGTAGCGCAAATTTGCAGCCTAAATCGGAAACAAACTACAACATAATGGTGTCACAGTGTACCGCCCCGTGTTGTCATCTTCGTCTATCAGCCTGTTCGTCTATCTGGAATATGCAATCTTCAAAAAGTTTCGCCGCCAAGCAAATATATATGCAAGTGGCTTCCTCGACAAAGCCAGTTAACGCGGTGTCTTCACGTTTAACCTATAAGTTTCGTTAATGTCCGAGAACAAACCGTTCGACCTCAAAATTCACATATTTTTTCGAGTATTATTAATGAACGCTTTAATCACAGTTTGCTTAGTTTTTACAGCCCTATAACTGGTGTTTACGAGGTATCGTGTGTATTACCAAGTGGCTAAAGGTTCAACTTGAACATTAAAAAACTCCAAAACTATGTTGTGAAACCAATTGATTTTTGCATTTTTGCATTGCTAAAGTATCCTAAATTAATTTCTCGGCAATTTAAATTTCAACCGGCTACAAGCATTACGATTTTGGTGTCGAAACTCCTTAAATACAAATCAGCTTTCGTCCGTTCACTATTGTCGGTTCGTAGCTAACGTTGTATTTTCATTTCTCGCGCGTTCACAAGTTTCCCGAACAAGATTTTCATCTTCTTTCAGAAACGATGATCTAACAAACATTCTAATTTGAATATATAAAAATTCAAAGTCGCGCGCAGTCCGCCCGAGCGTTTACTCCGTTCATTCAATAGCCGCAAAACGCAATAATATTACTCACAGCTGTGCTCGTCGCGTTGAGAATCGCCGCCAGGGGGATCGCGAGAGTGGCACGGGCTGGGGTAGAGGGGGGGGGGGGGGGGGGGAGCACGAAGAACGGCGAAAAACAGTGAAAGAGAAGGGAGTAGATTCGAGAGATGCTAATACCGCTTTGTATTTGTATATACATCGACTGTGGTGGGGGGAGCTCTAGCGAACCACATGGTTCTCAATAGATTGCTGCGCCTCTGCCGCTGCGAAAAACATCGCATTTTTCCCTTGAGAGCCGTTCGAGCGAATTATACACAAGATTTACGCAGTTTACCGGAGAGTCGCGCATCGACGACGGCGAAAGCGTTGAAAAGCCAAACATTATCGGCGCAGGTTGTCTGTCACGTGGAATCGCGTGAAACTACGTCAGTACGTGCAAAAAAAAAAAGAGGAGTCAAATACGGGGAAAAAGCAGCGCGACACGCGCATCATTCGGCTAACTAATACATGTATACAATACATATAAAACGTTTACGTTGGAAACGAAGAGGCACGCTAAAAGGGAAATAGTGCAGGTCTTCGTGTGTGGGTTGTGCGCGAACGCTCTCCGTTGTAGCGCGCGGCCGAAATTAAACACGTTTGTGAGGAAACTCGAGAAGAGCGCTAGCGGCTCTCCGAAAGACACGAAACGTACACAAAAGAGGCACAGGGGGTGTTCGGTGCACGTGTTTTGAGTGTGTCAGTGTGTAGGTTCGCGCGCGCACGCGTCTGTGTGTGTGTGTGTGTGTGTGTCGCGAGACTCCCGCAGGAACGAGAGCGTGAATATTATTTTTTCCCTCATTCTCAACGAATTTCTCTCGTGTATAATTCGTGTCGTTGCAAGCCTTCGTTTATCGTAAAAATCGAAGGAATTAAAAAAAAAAAATCGTGTGTCGCGAGAGCATTTATAAAATGCAAAGTGACGGGAAATTTTAGCACGATAGAATATAACGCAAAACCCGGCTAGCGCGCTATTCTATTTTACTTTCTTTTGTTTCTCTCCCGTTGCAATGGAAAGACTGTCCAAATTCGTATATTTTTTACGTCGTTGCGACGAGGATGAGCTCCAACGTCGAATATCGGCTAAACCATCGTCGTCGACGTACAGCGACGACGAAGACGACGATGACGACGAAGACGAGAAAGACAAAGACAAGAACGCGAAAACAATTTCCGCTAAGGGATCGTCCGCTCGTTGTGGCATTTCCCAACGCGATTTTCAAGCGTCAACGAGAATTTTGAGTGTACTGGAGAGCATATTGCTTTGGGAAAATACTGTCAACAGTATTTCCGTCGTCATTGTTTTTCACGTTATTTTCTGGTAAGTATATTTTTCCACGCTTCGCCAACTGCGTAACCCCCTTTTCCAAGTGTTCCTCGTATACATATACGTAGCAAATCACTCGTGCGGGGTATCGTCTACACAGACGCAAGCGCGCGCGCGCACACACAACACACACACACACACACACACATATCTACGCGCGTTTACCGTGCATACACTTTTTGCCGTATATTACGACCTTATTTGTTTCGTTTTATACATATACGCGTGTCTTACATTGCGCTACAAAATGCAATTACGTTTTTCTCAAATTCAAATCACCGCGAATCGGAGAAAAATTGATAAGCTATCTTTTGCTCGATGATTCGGTAGAAATGCATTTTTCGCATCTGCAATATTTCCGCGGTACCGTCGAATATCCGTTGACCGTGTGTATTTTTGTAAAATAAGGAATTTTGCTTCGCGACACGCGAAAATCTCGTACTTCAATTTTGAACACGTCACGCACATACTGCTGTGATGTTTCACACGTGAAGAATTACAAGGTCATTCGCCGATTAGTATCGCGATATAGTTCCAGTGACTCGAGAACGTTCTCCTGTTGCAAGGTTCATACATTTGTACAGGCCGCTTGATTAATCAAGATTTTTCAAAAATAGTTCGATGTTCCTCCGAACGAAAATGACTTTTGTTATTACATAGTCTGATAGAGTTACCGATATTATTTTTGACGATAAACTTTTATTCGTTATCAAATATTTCGCTATGCTCGTTATAATAAAAATAATATTTGCGTCTTCGATCAATAATATGTCCTTTATCGCTTGAATTTCGAGACTTTTTCGAAGATTCCTTGCTGTCGAAGTGTTTCGGAATTATCTGCGAACCGCCCGTAGAATGAAAATACCTCGATATAGATATACGTGGATCCGAACTAAGTATAGCATTTTCCAGTCGCCTCATTTTTGGACTCATCATTTCCGAGGCATTGCTGCTCAGCGTATGTACAAATTTCAAAATGTCACGAGAAACGTAATAGAAGGGTGCAATCTTTGAATTCTCTTTCGCAAGCTTTTTTTTTCTTTTGCGTTAAAATTTCGAAAGAAATGTGTAGGCTAGATGTAAAATTGGATATTTGTTTTTTTTTTTGTTGATGATATATCTCGTACAAGTTGTGTAGAGAATTGAACGTACCGTTTTAACGTGCGTTCGAATAACACGAATATCGTTGTAGCTACACCTCGCGGTATGTTTGGCAAGCGAAAATGCCGAGGAGTGGGGAGTACACGAAACGTCAGTCATTGTCGATTTTTCATGTCCCTAACCCCCATCCGATACCGAAGAATGTATCGAGGCTAAATCGCGTCCATGGACGTTTTATTTACGCTCGAATTGTATGCGTGTGTGCGTGTGTATGCATCTCGTAACAATCGCTTTGGACCTGACTGAACGCGACAACAATTTTTTTTCTTCTACTCATAGACGAATTAAGATCGATTTGCGCCAACGTGACAGCTATGTTGTGATAACGATGTCTCGTGTATTATGCGTGCGCTTATTATCTGCCACTTTGCAAACTGTTTCGGCACTTGTAACGTATTCGGGAGAAAAAAAAAAGCCACCAGCATATACTCCTCGCGAGATCGTTACTATACGCATCAATATGGTCCGACGTTCGATCCCTGACCTCCCGTTTCCGGTTGAACCAATAAGTTGAACAACTCCTCGACGACATGTTATCTTAATGAGTTTCGTGTCGATGCTATTCGGCACTAGACCGAGAGCCTTTCTAATACCGAGATTCATCGAATGACACGATATTGTGTGTAATCCTGGTGGCCATATTGCATCGATTGGGCGGCCGGAAATATGACCAAGGCGGATTATTCGGGGCCACATATTGCATCCGAAAATTTGAGAAATTGTGAATTGCTGTAGGTTCTACTGACATGTTCTCGGTTGTAACTCAACGGGACATTAAGGCCTTAGGCCACTCTAGAGGCAAAAAAGGGCATATTTTGTGATTTTTTTTTCAGCGAAACCATAAAATAAAACGGAATTACAAAATAGGGGTTTTATTATACACGTAATTGACTATACAAAATTATTTTTTCACAGCGATTCATGCCAAAATGGCGACTGTGCAGCATTTTTCCGATGACGCCTTTATTTCTGGAAGGTCAACGGCCGAACCAACAGCTCATATAATTTTTCAGTTATGATGAGACACTAAGATTTTTTCAATTGTATATAAGAATGGCGATAGAAGTACGTAGGATTTTTTTTCAATATTATTTTTTTGTCAAAATGGCGCATTTCTAAAACAAAAAGTATAAAATGCCATGAGAAAATCATCAGAACATTTTTTACAAAAAAAGGAACTATGCAATATAAAAAAAAAAATCCTACGTAGTGCCTCAGAAAATGTAATTCTAAATATACAGTTGAAATTTCAAGTGAATCGGTTGGAATTTGTTTGAGTTATGAGTTCGGCCGATTTGAAAAATGTAGTTTTGTGGTAAACGCGTTTAAAGTTAGTAGAAAGTCACGACACGAATCAAGAGGGCTTCCGTTAGAATTCGAAAATCGAGTACTTAGAGATTTTTCACACCCATAATCTTTTGGAATTTAATTTTATAGGTACTAAGGTACATTTTTAATTAAAAAAAATCGATTTTTGGAAAATCTTAGAGTGGCCTAAGGCCTTAAGAACTGAGAAAGAAAGAGTTCGGATAACACTGCGCGGGCTCTGTGAGAAACCGGAAGTAACGAAATCACGCGTCTGGAATAAAAATGAACGATAGGATCATAGAATCTCGCAGGGGCGGCATACTTAGAAACAACAGAATTTAAAAAAATGCTCTTAAAGGATATCTTTTTTATTCATCAGTGCGCTGCTTCGTTTTGATAACGATATGCAGTGGGTAAAAAAAAAGTATCTATATACCACAACCATGTTTTCCTCGCTTTTTCGTGCGTGTAAGTAAATGGTACGTAAAAGGGGTATTTTACGTACCGGTATTTAAATATTGAGAAACGTCCCTGTAGAACAGCTGTCGTGTAAGAACGCGCCGAAAATCCCTAGACGCGACTACCGAACCTAAAAACATACGCTCAACGGATATCATGCTGTAGGGATTTTCGGCGCGTTCCCACAGTCGGCCGTCAAGTGCTGCCGTCAGTCGTTAGGTCGAGGAATTATTACGTACGTTGCGGCGTTATTTGCGGGAAGTAACACAACCTCACTTTTACGTGACACCGCGATAAAGCATCGTCGATCTCGCCGCGAAATACATCATTAATAAGAAAATTAAACAAACAATGAGTGATACGGAAAAACATAGCAGCGATGAATGGCTCGAATGCACGCCACCAGATCTATAAGAAGCCGCGACAAAAACGACACACGAAATATTGCTGTCCAAATCGAAAAACCTCTATAACTCAACGTACGACGCATTTTTGACGTGGAAGCGATAACATAAAAAGAAATTGTCATCTGAATCAATCGTCGTAGCGTATTTCAACGAATTAACCGAAATTATTAATAACATAGTATGTTAAATTTTTGTGATGCATTTCAAAATTACTTTTAGTGTCCACGGGGGGCTCCGCCCCCCCTGCCCGCGGGGGGCTCCGCCCCCTCCACCCCCTCGACGCGCGTGCAATACACCTTTCATATCCGATACACCTTCCATGTGCGATACACCTTACGTACGCAACACAGCTACGGCACATGGTTGCAGCCACATATATTTTACATTGCAAAATCTCGGAAAACATGGTTTTGGTATATAAATAATCGTGTGCACCGCGGAGACAAGGACTTTTACCACTCGCGCGCTGTTTGCAGTACTCGTGGTAAAAGACCCACTTTGTCTCCTTGGTACACAATGTACTATTGCACACCTCGTGTTTTTCAAATTATCCTTAAAAAAAAATAAAATGCTTCAGCATTTTATTTTTATTTTTTTGAATATTTTTATCGAACATTTTTTTTCGAAAAAAAAAAATGCTAAAGTTTTTGTTTTTTGCAGGATAATTTGAAAAACACGAGGTGTGCAAATACTTTTTTAACCATTATATATCTGAAGATGTGTACACAGAGTGCACGAAATCGCTAAATAGGTCCGTGATGTGAAACCTGGCGGTGGTATTGGCAATTAACCCTAGGAGTACACTCATATTACTTGGCGTCGAGACGCTGCCGCGTCTCTTGATTTTTCGCTACTTATACACATTGGGTCTGTGAGACCCGGCCAACTTTCGAATGATGTAGTTTCCTTAAAATTTGCGTCTTTTAAGATGTTTTTTTTTTATCAACGAAATATCACACTGTTAGGAAAGCGCCTTTGAAAAAAAAATCTGTGTTCGGTTCATATTTTGTCTGAGAAAGCTGTTTGAGCAGATAAAAATGTTTCGCGAAAGAGAAAAAAACGCGCTTTTTGCACTTTTTTTTTAAAATTCATAAGTCGGGAACTAATCGACAGAATTTAACTCTTCGTCTGTAAACGTGAGTATTTCGTGTCCGGGCCAAAACGGTTCCGGTTAATAATTTTCCAAGAAGCGAACGAGGAGGGCTGCTATCCATACCTAAAAAAACTTATCTAGGAAGGAGAACCGACCCCCAAAATTGAAGATCTCAGACCCTCCTGAAGAGTTGCTGAGAGCAGGTCAAATCCGGAGCGGACACGAAATATCTACGTTTACAGATGGCATATACCAAAATCGCAGGTGGGCGAACAATTTTTTTTTGTTTTAACGTGTTTTTTTTGCATCAGAGAACCTACGGAATGAGAAAAAAAAGTTTTTGTTTTTTCAATTACATATATTTTACATGAATGTAACATTTTTTTTTAATTTGTAAAAATTTTTTTGCAAATTTTATAATTATATGAGACAGGAAAACGTAATACTGTTGCGTAAAGTGTCAAAAAGCGGTCTGGAAAGATCATCGTCTTATGTGTTGTGCACAGTGCCCAGAATAGAATGGTCTTACTTGTGTCAAAAAATTTTGTTTAACCATGTACAATTTAGTATGTAACACAAGAGTTGGCAAATATAAGTTTTAAATTATTTAGTTTGTAAAATAGACGATAAAAGAAATTATTTTTGATGATAAAATGTGTGAATACTAATTCACACATTTTATCATCATAGATGTATGGTCTATTTTGACGAATCACTACTGTAAAAATCCAATATTTACAAGGGAATTTTTTATACATTGCATAACAGTATTTATATAATAAGATTGTATTGCTTGAAAGCAGAATCAACGGATATTTATTAAAAGTTAATAAGTTTTTTGGACAGGAATCCGAATTGTGATCCTCGCCATCTTCTTCATGTTCGTCGGTATCGTGGTCAGTTATATTTTCGACAGCGTCATTTTCTAAGTCTGTTTCATCGTCCAAAAACGTCTCTTCGCGAGAAATTCGCAGCTGCCTCTGGCTTTCTTGCACAGTTCGCGTGTTACTGCGAGTAATCTTGACGGTTGCTAATAATTAAATCAACTAATAAACATTTTGGTTAATTAAACACCCATTTATTTACTTATTTATTTATTGATTCTGCAACTTTACCTGCAATGCCGAGTATACATATTCTGTAATACATTTATCGCAAAATCACACTTATAAACAAACAAAAAATCATTAATATCGAAAGTCTATAATAATTACGTTCATATTTATTCAATATAATTTATTTAAAATCGTATTAGAGAAAAAAAGAAAGGATGTGCATACTTCGTAATTTCGATCGATTCGTACACACTTGGGTCTGGGAGACCCGTGCTTGTATTTCGACCTTCACAATTCAGCAACAAATCGATGACCGCGGGTCTGCTCAGCGGCAAATGGTAGAGAAAAGTCCAGAGTGAATTTACGTGACACGGTCGTATCTATAATGTCAAGGGCCTCGTGGTGTCAAGTCTTTGAAAAATTGGTCAGGTCTGTAAGACCCAAGAGTATAGTCCTAGGGTTAAAGTAGCCGTTATGAAGCGGAATGGAAAAGCGCCGAATAATATTTAAAAAATATTGGGAGTACAAATAAGTCTCCGCCGTTTAACAAAAGATGGCCCCACCAGGAGGTTATGGTTGAAATTGTCAGATGTAAAACGTCATATCGTAAAGTTGGACATCTGGCAAGACCATAACCATGAAATATTAGCGATTTTGTATCAGTAACACATAATGTTTTTCGTGCGAAAATGTTGAGTTTTGAGCCGAATAAGCGTCATTTGCGGGAACTTTTGCTTTACTTCTTTAATTTGAAGAAATCTGCAGCTGAGGCGCATCGATTGCTTATAGAAGCGTATGGTGAGGCTGCTTTAAGTGAGAGAAGTTGTGAGTGGTTTCAAAAGTTTAAGAACGGTGAGTTTGACGTCGAAGACAAAGAACGTAGCGGAAGGCCGAAAGTGTACGAAGACGCGGTATGGGAGCATTATTGGAGGGAGATTCGTGCCAAACGCAAGAAGAACTTGCACTTACATTAGGAGTGACTCAACAAGCAATTTCACATCGTTTAAATTCGTTGGGAATGATTCAACAGCAAGGAAATTGGGTGCTATATGAACTGAAGCCGAGAAACGTTAAACGCCGATTTTGCACATGTGAAATGCTGCTTGCCAGGCATAAGCGAAAGGGTTTTTTTGCATCGTATAGTCACTGGTGATGAAAAATGGATCCACTACGATAACCCAAAGAAGAGGAAATCATGGGGACCACCTGGCCATGCTTCAACATCGACAGCCAAGCCGAATATTCATGGAAAAAAACTCATGTTGTGTGTTTGGTGGGATCAGCTTTTGGTGTCGTGTATTATAAGTTGCTCAAACCGAACGAAACCATTACTGGGGCTCTCTAGCGAACACAGTTGATGAGATTGAGCCGAGCACTCAAGGAAAAACGCGCCCACTACTACTCCAGACACGACAAAATTATTCTCCTGCATGATAATGCTCGTCCACATGTTGCGGCGCCGGTCAAAACCTACTTGGAAACACTCAATTGGGAAGTTTTACCCCACCCGCCGTATTAACCAGACATTGCTCCCTCTGACTATAATTTATTTTGATCGATGACGCACGGCCTGTCTGAGCAGCACTTCAACATCATATGAAGATACCAAAAATTGGGTCGATTTGTGGATAGCCTCAAAAGATGACGCGCTCTCCCGACGCGGTATCCACATGCTGACAGAAAGATGGCAAAAAATAGTGGCTAGCGATGGACAATTACTTTGAATAAAACATAAAGTACCGCTTTTTTACAATAAATACCCAATTTTTGATAAAAAAAAATGGCGGAGACTTATTCGTACTCCCAATACATTCATATTTATTTAATATAATTTATTTAAAATCGTATTAGTGAAAAAAGAAAGGATATGCATACTTCGTAATTTCGACCAATTCCAGAAAAAACCAGAGTGAATTTACGTGACACGGCCGTATCTATAATGTCAAGGGCCTCGTGGTATTAAGTCCTTGAAAATTTGGTCGGGTCTGTAAGACCCAAGAGTGTAGTTCTAGGGTTAAAGAAGCCGTTATGAAGCGGAATGGAAAAGCGCCGAATAATATTGAAAAAATACAATTTTTAACTAATTGTACAATCGTACGATATTGTAGAACTCATTTACAACACGACTTACTATCAAAAAACTTTTGAACTCATGTTCCATTACATTGATATATTTTTGTCTATTTTTTTATTTCTTCATTTGTGTCGTTATCCAAAGCCCCCTTTCGGCAAAATTGAGGGCATACATTTCTGATAAAAATACGTAGATACGTTTGAATGATTTTCACAGCCAAAATCGACAAAAAAAATTTTTGTTATGAAAAAGAATTTTCGTTGCATTCCAAAGATGGAAACTTCATCGCCATCCAGTATGAATGCTTTGCGTACTATGCAGCCGTGATACAAACTATACCGCCTCTCTGCTCAATACGTTGCAACGGTGTCCACCATAAGAAAAACATGATATCGTTTTAAAAGGTATTTCGAAACATTTAGCAGCAGACTTTGACGAAATGCAGCAAATTGAGATCACGATCGCAAAAAGTGAAGATCTGCTGTACCAATAAAACCGCACACAATAAAATTGATCTATAAAATTCCGAATGGAAGATAATATTTCGGGAGGACAATTTCATAATCAACTTAATATTTTTTTCCTGACGATTTGGTGCTTTGTAATATGATTACTCATTTGATTTCTCAAGATTGTATTTTGAATTCCCCTTTAACCTTTCGTGGTCACCCTGGGTAGAATCGACCCGTGGATCAATTTTTGGCCTAAATATATAATAATTCCCGGCTTCGAATGGGACTGTATTCACCATTTTAACTGGAGTTTGAAGTATCCTCATACCATAAAATTTACCCTTTTCACATATCGGAATAAACACCATTTTTTGGAACACGCACTATGCTACTATTTTTTTCCCGAAAGTAGCATATCTGAGGAGTATCACGTCTAAATTTTAGGTAAAAATGTTGAAAATTCACAGAACTATGATTTTTTTTAGCGAAAAAGTGTCTTTTGCGTTTTCATCTCTTTATGATTTTTTTTAACGTGTCACCATTTTATTTCTTATAAATAAATTTTTCGTACATCATCTACAAAGTTAAAAGCATGTTCCGTAATTTTTTGAACCTCTTTGAAGGGATAGTTTGGTCACAATACTTTTTTGAAAACTGACTGAGTAGAATCGACCCAAGTGTGACCACCGCGATTGAATTTGGAAGTGTGACCACGAAGGGTTAAAAACCGATTACTCTAGAGTAAAAAAAGCTGACATGTAATTGGGAAATTAATTTGAGTGTAAGTTAAATTGAATTTACACATGAATTTGAATGTAATTTAGAAATGACATCGAACTTCATTTAAGGAGTTTCGGGTCAAATGACGACATGTCACCATTTGATTTAAATTGGCACAGCAGATTCTTTGTCATATACTAAATGCATCCTCCAAATTTTAAATCGATCTTCTACACCGTTTCCATAAAGTTTCCAATTGAAAAACCCCTTTCTAACACAGGGAAATGACTAAACTCATCACTGCTTGGCACTTTTACGCACGAAGTAGTGCGAAAAAATGCTAATAATGTTATGAAAAACTGTCAAACCACTCAGTACATAGAGGCAACATGTCACTAAAAAATTAAATGATCTGTCTACACCGTTTATTAATTATTGACATTTTTGTAAATGAAAATAATCAGATTTTCTCCAACCGACGAAACGTAGAGGCGAAGTGTGACAACGTCACATGAGTGCTAAATGGCGCGCCTGTTTGAAGACCACTAATCGCCGTTGCGCGGCTATACGTTCAATCAACACATATTTTCGAAGAGAAGTGATAGATTTTATTTTTGACACTTGACATTTCATCGTTAACAGTTGATTCGACTTAATAAAGAA
Organism: Ophion ventricosus; assembly: GCA_963932345.1. Lineage (NCBI taxonomy): Eukaryota > Metazoa > Arthropoda > Insecta > Hymenoptera > Ichneumonidae > Ophion > Ophion ventricosus. The sequence continues at coordinate 11,582,983 of OZ010716.1, read as the reverse complement.
ATGTAAATTTTTTTCTCAATTAACTGCGTAATTTGCTGCGCTCGGTGATGCGCGCGGTAGCATAATAATTGTTGTGAAATTTGAAAAAAAAATAGACTCGCAATACAAAACGTGGTCTGTCGCCAAATGTATCCAATTTTTTAAATATAATAATTGGAGAATACATATTGATATAACATTGAAAACACCATATTAACCTTTTAAGGACGGAGAAATTTCGATTAAAATCGACTTTTTTTTTTACATGAAAGATATCAATAAAATCGATGAATTTCTCAATCGGAGTCCCAAGCCTAACTGCTGGTCGATATATCGACCAGCCCCGTCCTTAAAAGGTTAATATGCTTGTGTAAAAATAATAATAATCTTAAATGTACAACTTGAAATTTATTACAGTAATCGTGTTGTTTTCGAACGAAATATCGGTGTGTCGTAGTTGGCGCCCTGCTGGAGAACAATATAATCCCCTCTGAGTAATCCTAAAAATAAGCGGTCCCAAAACTTCTGTAATCTGAATCTGTTGGTAGTTATTTATATTTTAATTTGTTTGCAGGGGTACTGTTGTATTGGAGGTTCGTGGCTTTGCAGCGGCCAGCAGTGCTGCGCTTTTCGCGGTTCTCGGTTACAGCACTCTGGAGGCTCAGGCACAAAGAGAAACTAAACCTCCAGATACCAATGAGTAAGCTTACTTCAATGACTTTTTTTGCAACCATTAAACTCTCTTTTCCTCGCAGGTTCCTTGTTAATACCGTGATAGACTGCATTATGAAATGCTATTTTCTGAATAATCCTTGAGGGTTAATGAGAGTCTCGCAGGAATGCTACTGTGGCAATAGCAATTTTATGCATTATTATTTCGTTTGTCCCAAGCCTGTCGGCAAATATTGAAAATGGTCCATTAACCCGCTCAAGAGTCATAGCACTTTTAACGTACAGTATTTTCGCTTGCGTTTTTATAGGTCTTTGTTGTACTGAAGCAATTCTACGAAATGTTTCAGATTCTTTGTGTAGGTGATTTATTTATAAAAGATTTTTTTTCGGAAATTTTCCCAACATAATTGTAATAAATGGCAACGTATTGAAATTCTAATTATTTTCTCACTTGGCTCTCTCATCCATGAAAATATTGCAAATAATTAAACGACTCGAAAATTGCGGCATTTGTGGGACAGGGTCTTACAGAGAGTTTTGCTGTAATGAAGTTTATTAATATTAACAAATACAGGTGTAACAATAATTGAGAAAAAAGAAACACTTTCAAGTAGCAATTCGCGGCTGAGTTTACTTTACGTTTAAAAACGTTTATTGGAAAATTTCAAATTTTGGGGACTTTTGTTTGAGGTTCTCATATATCCTTAAGATAGAATTCTAGTCTAGAAACCCACATTTCGGGCTTGATAAACATAAATGAATAAATATTTTTTGTATCAATTTTTTTATAGTCTTTTCATTGATGTTTAAGAACTTACAAATAAATTTTTGTGCAAAAAAAGAATTGGAAAAGTTATAGGCCTCTAAATATGGCTGTGAAAAAAAGTTCGAGGCGGTTGACATGATTCTAAAGCATCTATTCATCTGAAACAGAAAACAAACAAATTTTCTCGATCAATAAGAATGTCATTGTGGCAGGTACCAAAGAGAATTTAAAAAAATTCAATGACGACTCTGAAAAAAAGTTAATTTTTCGCCCTTATTCTTTTTAAAGTTTTTAAAATAGTAATGTTTAAAAAATAGTAATGATAATAATTTGACAGTGCCTGAGATAAATACGATAGATGGATTTTATGTCAACCAGGTTGAAAAAAGTAGTTTCGAGAAAAACGCGTTTAAAGTTTTAAGTACACTTTCAAACAACCGCAACTATCTGGATGGTATAATGACATGTTGCACGTAGGTTATATTAAGGTAGTAGTCTTGCCACAGCCACGTTGAAAAGTTCATTCTCCGCTCAATCGATGAAAGCTTCGAAATATTGCGAAATATCCTTATAATGTAGGTTGGCCATCTTATCGGAATGTAAAAACTTAGAAAGTAATGATGAAAACGCCTAATATGTTTAGCTAACCCTCACTTTTGTAATAGACTGTCCATTGCGGCTACTAATACGTAGATACTCTGCGTATACGGATATGCACACACTACTGTAATCTACTTCTAGTCTGCTCTAGTCGCTTCGTGGGGCTAGTGTCGCTAGACATTGCTTAATTTAAATCGCTATATCTCTGAAACTAGACGGTCAAAATTCATTTTTTTTACTCACTTCGTCATATGTTCCTCTGCAATTGAGAATTTTTTAAAAAATCTGTAGAAAGGTTTCGAAGTTATTGCGTGAAATGTGAAAATTTCCACTGCTCCCCATGAGAACACGTGTAAAACCATGAAATCTTAGATTGCCAATATCTCGAAAACGGAATAGTGAATCCTTTTTGAAATTTTGCAGGTAATCATTTAATAGTGTCCTGAATGAGTCTTCAAAATAAAAAAATCTATGGAAAAATGCCTTAGCGAGACTACTCGCTAAGGTGAGTAGTCTCGCCTCATTTCCTGCCTCGTAAAAAGTGTGCCTCCCTCGACTTCGAAATAATGATTTTCCGAAGCTCGTTCTTCTCTACGAGGAGTTCTAACTTTCTTAGAATCTTCTGATTGTCCAATTCGTGCCGATGCGGTCTCTCAATTCGGTCGTCCTCAAATCGCTATAACTTTGTAAATATTAGCAATTTTGAAATTTCCTTTTGAGGACACATTGTTAGGAATCTATACTTTAAGAAAATGCCAAAAAAAAATTGATTTTTAGACTAAATCAGTTCTGCAGCGACCTGACCTACACTTTTTTGCATTTCCCTTGCATTCCATACACATGGACGAACAAATATCGATTTTTTTGCAGACACATGGTGCTAATATCCTGTACATTGTTTTTCAGATCACCACCAAAGGTCGAACGGATCAGCAAGATTGTGAAGAAAGCCAAATCCGCCCTAAAGACTTTGAAGCTTTTCCGGAAGAATCAGCCAGGAGCGGTAAAAGACTTTCCTCTCAATCAATTATAATATACATTGGAAAGGACATATTTGTTATTACCGCAATGGAACGGGGCTAAAACAATTGTCACAAACTGCCATTACTATAATTTATTTTTAAAATGCGAAAAAGGGCATTTATCATTTTCTTTTTTTATTTGTAGTTTTGTGCAGCAGTATGCACTTTTTCAATAGTCCTCTGGCTAATAGGAAGTACAATTAACGGTGTTCTACTTACATACGCGATATGTATGACAGTACTGATCGGGCCAGCTCTCCTCCTACGGGTACCTTGCAAGATTTTTTCTCCAAAGGGTAATTTGAACGTTTCTTTCTTGTCGTTTTGAGAATTGATCGTTATTCGGTTTTTGTTGTGAAGAAATGTTTTCTGTGAAATGCGCAGAGTTGTGCCACGAGTACGCAGTCGAATGGGACAACGAAATAGAAGAGTTCTTGCCAGCCGTGACGGAGGACAATCTCGAGGTGTTGCAACGGGCGGGTGATACGGGAGAACATTCTCCGACTCCTCATGGTGCGGTAACGGAAAATCAAATTGGTAAGTTGGAATGTATAGTGCCTACGAAGGTCGAGCGATCCTCGGTAAATGGGCGCTCAGAACAATGTTTCCTTCCGAGACATAGGGATTGGTACTTAAGGTATTCGTTTTACGAAACCCAATATTTCACAATTAACTGATTTTCATCTATAATTAAGTGAAAATATATCCCAGTATATTGGTAAAATTTCAAACCAAATTATCAAACTTTCAACAAAAAATTACAACTTTAAAAATGGTCTAATTTGTGCATCACTTTGTGGAGATTACATGCTGGCCACATTTATATTTAATAATTTATGTACTAAACCAGCTTTTGCTCGCGTGGAATTTGATCCATAGGAACTTCATTACCAGTTGCACCCCTAATTAGGGGTTGTTTTGAAAAATCCTAAAATATGCGCTTTATTTTTTGTTTTGAAGAATATTTATACTAAGTTTCAAATTGATACAAGGAATACAATTGTCCACACAAACTTTTATACCCAATTTGATGTTTCTATCTTCAGCGGTTTGGGCTGTGCATTGTTTATATGTCAGCCATATGCCACGGAACTCTTTTAATGTATAGATAAGTCTTGATGTCTGATATAAACTGCTCAAAGCATACAAAAATTACTGAAGATTCCGTAACAACGATAAAAACCGGAGTTCATCGAATGTTTAAAGAAAATATTAATGATAAAACGTAGAGAAATGTGACTAGCAGAAGGATTTTCAAAACCGCGACCATTCAGAGAACATGTACAATTATAAAAATGTAAAGGGAAGGTTACCATCGAAAGGCATAAAAAATGCATGAACTTCGGGAATCTTTTTTTAATTTATATATATACAGGGTATCCGATGGCAGATTTCAAACTTCAAAAATTCGTAAAAACAATGAATAAACAAAGTAATTTAAAAATATTTATTAAAATGAAAAGAAATCAAATGCGGATTTCAATTTTTGAAAATAACATTGTTTAAATGATTTTCAAAAAAATAGGGCCCGATGATTCCGTTCCCCGAAATAGCGCACCAAACAGTGAATTTTTCAATATGCAGTGGCTGCTCGTGCACTTCTCTTGGATTTTGGAGACTCCAGTAACGAAAATTTTGCTTGTTGGCATAACTTCCAAGATGGAAATGTGCTTCATCGCTATAAAAAATGTTTCTTAGTCGTGTTTCGGTGGAAAAAGTCTTCAGCATCTTTTGAGCATAAATTATTCTTGTTGGGTAGTCACTGTCGTCGAATTTTTTAATTATTTGGATTTTATACGGATGAAATTTTATTTTTTTCTTCATAATTTCATGCAGTGTCGATTTTGGAATACCCAAAACAGACGAACGCACTCTCAATGACATTCGTGGATTTTCTAAAACAGAATTACTCAGACGTTGGATGTTTTCCGGAGTTGATACGGAGGCTGCTTGATTTTGGTGATGCCTGTTTACAGCCGAGCCTGAAGCTCTAAATCTTGCTACCCAACTTTGGATCAAATTTATCGATGGCGCGTCACTTATTCGGCGAATGTTGTAGCAGTTACAGAATTTACGCCGCGCCAAAGTAAGCGAAAAACGACTAGTTAAATACGCCTCCACAGCGAAAGCACGTTGCTCTCCAGACCAACGCTCCATGGCGACTAAAAAATCCGCAACGCGCGCGACCTCAGCTACCCGCCCCGCACTTCTCTTGCACCTCGCGTTTTAAAGTTATGATCATTTAAAGTTTGAAATCTACCATCGGACACCCTGTACAAAGCAAAGTCTTGACTGACGATTAACTGACTGACAGACACATCATCGCCCAGCCTAAACGACTAAAGGCAGAAACGTGAAATTTGGAGAGAGTGTTGATTTTATATTGGAGCCATCGTCTAAGAAGGGATTTCTCGACATTCAACCCCTAAGGGGGTGAAAGGGGGTGGTAAAGTTTCTATGGGAAACTATATTCCTTGCGTGTATCAATTGTAAACATGGAACATATATTCCTTAGAAGATATGGAAGTGTACTAAGAAAGGATTTATCGAAAATTCAACTGTTAAGGGGATGAAATGGGGTGTAATAGTTTGTATGGAAAATTATATTCCTTGTGTGTACCAACTTGAAACTTGGAACATATGCTCCTTAGAATCTATGTAGAGGTGCATTAAAAAAGGATATTTTGAAAATCAACTCTTACGGGGGTGAAATAGGGTGTAAAAGTTTGTATAGAAAACCTTCCTTGCGGGTATCAACTTGAAACTCGGTAGAAATATTCTGCAAAACAAATAATAAAACGTATAATTTAGGATTTTTTAAAATCCCTAATGCGGGGTTCTACTTCTAATTAAGTTTCTATGGGCCAAATTCTACGCAGGCGAAGCCGCGGGCAGAAGCTAGTATAAAATAAATACTTTTGGAAATGCGTTTTAATTTATTTTATTTTTCTATCAATGGAGAGTAAAGTCCATTTTTATTTATGAAAAAAAAATCCAAAATAGCGGCTCCAGCTCCCGTCAAATAAAGCCATGCACGGCGTGTTTTCGTCTGCGTGGAGCACTCCACAGCCTTACCAGATCATCTTAAACAAAAACGGGTCCAAAACTATTAAACTAGACTAAATTTGTCTTATCCTTTTTTTGTTTTCGGAAAAACCCCTAGATAACAAAATGGCAGCCGTTTAAAAAAAAACCCCCAATTTTTCGCCCGTTTTTTTTGTTGCTTTAACCAATGAAAAAAAAAATTCGAAATCAATTTTTAACAAATATCGCTTCCTGATGGCCCCGCAAATTGAATTTCCTTTCAACTGCGCAGAGATTCATGAGAATCGGTTTATTCGTTATGGCTGTAAGGCGCACCGCGCTCTGAAAAGTGCTGTTTCCAGGAAAAGGCATTTAAAGGTTTAGGCTGTAAATTCTATTGGGAATACAAATAAGTCTCCGCCGTTTTTTATAAAAAATTGGGTATTTATTGTGAAAAAACGGTACTTAATGTTTTATTCAAAGTATTGTCCAGCGCTAGCCACTACTTTATGCCATCTTTCCGGCAGCATATGGATACCGCGTCGGAAGAACGCTTCATCTTTTGAGGCTACCCACAAATCGACCCAATTTTTGGTATCTTCATATCCTGTGAAGTGCTGCTCAGACAGGCCGTGCGTCATCGATTCAAATAAATGATAGTCAAAGGGATCAATGTCTGGTGAATACGGCGGGTGATGTAAAACTTCCCAATTGAGTGTTTCCAAGTAGGTTTTGAACGGTGCTGCAACATGTGGACGAGCATTATCATGGAGGAGAATAATATTGTCGTGTCTGGAGTAGTAGTGGGCGCGTTTTTTCTTGAGTGCTCGGCTCTATCTCATCAATTGTGTTCGGTACAGAGCCCCAGTAATGTTTTTGTTCGGTTTGAGCAACTCATAATATACGACATCAAGTTGATCCCACCAAATACACAACATGAGTTTTTTTCTATGAATATTCGGCTTGGCTGTCGATGTTGAAGCATGGCCAGGTGGTTCCCATGATTTTCTCTTCTTTGCGTTATCGTAGTGGATCCATTTTTCAGACACCAGTGACTATACGATGCAAAAAACCCTTTCGCTTATGCATGACAAGCAGCATTTCACATGTGCAAAATTGGCGTTTAACGTTTCTCGGCTTCAGTTCATATAGCACCCAATTTCCTTGCTGTTGAATCATTCCCAACGAATTTAAACGATGTGAAATTGCTTGTTGAGTCACTCCTAATGTAAGTGCAAGTTCTTCTTGCGTTTGGCACGAATCTCCCTCCAATAATGCTTCCAATACCGCGTCTTCGTACATTTTCGGCCTTCCGCTACGTTCTTTGTCTTCGACGTCAAACTCACCGCTCTTCAACTTTTGAAACCACTCACAACTTCTCTCACTTAAAGCAGCCTCACCATACGCTTCTATAAGCAATCGATGCGCCTCAGCTGCAGATTTCTTTAAATTAAAGAAGTAAGTCAAAAGTTCCCGCAAATGACGCTTATTCGGCTCAAAACTCAACATTTTCGCACGAAAAACATTATGTGTTACTGATACAAAATCGCTAATATTTCATGGTTATGGTCTTGCCAGATGTCCAACCTTACTATATGACGTTTTACATTTGACAATTTCAACCATAACCTCTTGGTGGGGCCATCTTTTGTCAAACGGCGGAGACTTATTTGTACTCCCAATAAAAAACTTTAGATATAAAAATATCCTTTTACCCACGTGTTCTAAACACTTTAAGGATGCAAATTATGTATTAAAAAATCGACTTTTTCATCGTCATGAACGTTAACCTGCCCTAAATCTCCGAAATGTATGCGAAATTTTTCATTCCGGTTCTGCATTGGGTATAATGATTGACTGTAACTTTCTTTTTATTAAGCGCCACTGTAATCTACTAATGATTCAAAAGGGTCTTGTTTATGCGCCGTCAAAATACGAACCTTCGCGAAAGGAATACCTTAGACCCAGACTCTCAGTTTCGTTGATACCGTTTACAAATATATGCACTGCTGATGCAATGTTCCACGAATGTTAACTCGCTGAGTGATCGAGCTACGACTCTGTAAAGGTTAATCGATTTACCATCTATTTTGCAGATCCTCTGAATGAGGACGAACTGATTGGATTGAAAATGCCGTCCCACGAGGACGGCAGTACGGACGGTCTGGATGTTTCAGAGCTTGAATTGAGCACCGGTGATAACGACGGGGATTCGATAAAAATCCAGAGCGAACATTTCGAGCCAGGCTCATCGTCCGACGAGGAGGCTGAACTCGAGCCGGTATCGAGAAAATTGCCGAGTCACAGTGACGACGAGAGTGACAGCGAATTTGAGATAATCGACAGTCGGGAAATCGCTAATCTGGATGACATTTGAGTGGATATATATCTACGCATATTTATATTCTCCTTCCTCAAAATTTTATTTTAAGTCCATACCACCGCCGGGCTCGTGGAAAGCTTTATCGTTGTACAGGCACACTGAATACACGCGAAGGGACACGGCGATACATCGAGAGAGAAAAAAATCTAATTCGGAGACGGTTCAATTCGCTTGCGACACTATATATAAATATAGTCAAAAATTAGCATATCGATTTTCCCAGGAGAAGAATTGAGAACGTGTCTCTAGATTTTAAACCGCTGACGCCATTATATAAACACGATTAGAGGAAAGACAATATATATATATATATATATATTGACACGTCTGAGAAAACACGAGGGCGATCCACAGGCCATGTAAATAATACACACGTGCGAACGAGGAGAAATGTAAATTCAATGCCGCACACGCGAAAGCTTTTTATTTTGTCGATCACGCGTTTTGTTCGCGGCTCTGCGAAGCTTAAATTTACGGGCTCGTGTTTTTTTTCTCCGTCTATATCTCATATACACGAGCGACGAAAAAAAATATTTTCAGTCATTGCGTGTGCCCCACATTCGTTTACGGAGGAGGAATTTTTTCCGTTTCTTTTGGCAAGTCCGAGAGAGCTCGCGAGATTTATTTTCTGCTATCATTGACGGTTTTTTTGCTAATTAGATGTTTTATTGAGGACGCTAATTGTTTGTACATTATGAGAGAATAGTTATATTGTTTTTTTTGTTTTGTATTTATGGGTGGATTTTGGCGACAATGGGAACTGCCAAGGATCAGTAAACTTTCGCAAAAGGAAATAATTCTTCCACTCTGTTTTATTGATGCGATAAGGGATTTTCCCGCTGCGTCGTACACGTAATCAGCTTAATCGCGAATAAAAATGAACGCGCCCGTTATGAGCCATTACGAACAGAAAAGAGATATATACTTCGTATATTTTGCTCGTGTGGGAAGTCGCCCGAAAAATCGCGTTACCGTAAAGCCATCTGCGACGGCGTCGCGATGTAACTCGTTGTCGATTCGAGTTGTGTAACTGGCAACATTCTAAACAGGAAATAAGATATTTGGGAAAGAAACAAGGTAAAGGGTGGTAATCGAACACAGCGATTTGCCCCCCCTGCCGAACACTCAATTCGTCCGGCAAATTCTTTTTGAAGAAAAGAAACCCCAAGAGAGTTTATTTCGTGTCTAGTCCCCACACTATGTATTTTATTTCTTGATTGATTCATAAAAATTTTGAAAAGAAACAAGCAAATTGACAAACAGGTTTATCAATATTTTCATTACTCTTCGACGCAGTGACAGCCTCTTATGGTATTTTTACATGAATAAAGGACAAGAAAATAAAAACGAAGAACAAGAATGAGGAAGCGTATACAGTGAAGCTTTGAGATATTTGGCCGCTCCACAAGGACGCATCGCTCGATTATTCACACGTATCCAAACCAAGCGATATCCCGAGGACAATTTATTGATATCTATATTTTTTGTCCCATGTATATGAGATATGTATGTGCATATTCGAGCGAATTAAAAACAGAAAAAAAACCTTCAGCGAGGAAAACTGTGCAACGATTTTTCGATCTTAAAGAAAAAAACGAGTCAACCCGATCCCCGAAAGTTTCGCGTTGAAAATAATCCATGAATTATGCGCATTTTTCTTTTTAATCTTTTATAATCAGAATAGAAAGAAAAATGAAAATAGGCGCTTTGAGAAATCGGACGTTTACCGTGCACGAGTAGGAATAATGGCTACGGATATTATAAAAGACGTGACGAAAAAAAAATAATTTCTTATCCCTTTAAGCACTGACATTAGGTGACAAAAAAACCTCATGCCAAATTTCAACTCTCCAACACAAGTATCAGTCCCAGCGCTCGATAATGCTTTTTTACATTTGATTCAGACACTTCGCTTTCCGTGTTTAAACTTGAATAACTCAAGAACGAATTAATAACGGATTTTTTAAGCCGACTTTTACAGCTTTAAAAAACGTTTGTTAAGATCACGATATCATTATTTTATACAAATTACGGCCATTTGAAAAATGCCTTTTGTTTTAATAAGAATGTAGTGTTGCATTCTTTCAATGCACTATCCTAATGCATTGCTCGAATAGCTGTAATTTGTGTAAAAATAGAGATTTCCAAAAAAGCTTTTTGTAGTTGCAAAGCTAATTTTCAGGAACCTTCAACCGGATTGAGTCCGTGAAGTTTGAACGTGAAAAGTGAATTTTCCGCGTGAACCAAACGGGGAAAGAAAATAATCGCGCACTATTACTCAGACTTGAGTTATAGAGCTAAAATCTGGTATGATTTTTCTTATAACCGATATTATTGTTTTGTGAGATAACAGAAGAATTAATTCTTCGACATACCCTCATTAATGTATATAATTTAGCCATCCGATAAAAAGTGATCGCGTTACGATCCTTCGCTTTCCTCCAATCCTCTTCTTTCCGCTGTTTTATCGATGACTTCTGCTTCGTCACTGTTACTATTTACTGCGCACTTAGAGTCCGACTCCGAAGCTTTGTCTTTTATTGTTTCTTCAGCGAACTTCGCCTTGTCACTGTTATCTACCACCACGCATTTAGAATCCGTCTCTACTGCTTCTTCCATCGTTTCTTCAGTGACCTTTGGCTCAGCACTGTTACTTGTTACCGCACTTTTAGAGTTCAACCCCGACGCCGATCCTCTGTCTTCAATAATTTCTCCAGTGACCTTCGGCTCGTCAATGTTACTTATCAACGCGCAGTTAGAGTCCGGCTCCAATCCGTCCATCGTTTCTTCTATTACCTTCGCCTTGTCACTGTTACCTACCACCACACATTTAGAATCTGACTCTAATCCTCCTTCCATCGTTTCTTCAGTGACCTTCGGCTCAGCACTGTTACTTGTTACTGCACATTTAGAGTCCGACCCCGACACCGATCCTCTGTCTTCCATAATTTCTCCAGTGACCTTCGACTCGTCAATGTTACTTATCAACGCGCATTTAGAGTCCGGCTCCAATCCGTCCATCGTTTCTTCTATGACCTTCGCCTCTCCACTGTTACTTGAAACCGCGCATTTGCGATCCGACACCGATCCTCCTTCTTCCGTCGTTTCTTCGGTGATCTTCGCCTCGTCACTGGGACTTTTTTCCTCGCTGCTAGAATCCGGCGACGCTTTCGAGAGATCAATCGTCTTTGTTGATGAGACAGGCTCGGCTTGCTTTCTCACAGGCAAAACCTGCATGAACGCCTGTTGCCAGGTCCTCCCCTCGATCACCCTCAGCAGTATTTCGAAAACTGAAGTTGCAGAAGAAAAAAATGAACAGCATAGAAGAGAGCAACGGAACGTCGACATTTTTCACGGTTCTACTCACCGTGATCGACGGTAAGGACTTTTCTTGCTTTCATGTGCATAAGTGTATCCAACGGTAAACGAGCGTGTCCTATTCCGTGCTGCATAGCAAGTTTATGACAGTGTCCCTAATCAATCGTGAAAACCAAAGAAACAGTGATAATTAAGCGGATAGAGAAATTCGGGGGAGAAAAAATGGCAGGTATAATTACTTTGTGGCTATTGTGATCCACCATACCACCTATTACATATACGCAGTCCGAACGAAGAGTATAGAGGACATTTTCCGATTCGCTGGTGAGATATACGATCCTACGTCCTTGGTAAACCCTTAAATATGAGTCGGCGAAAAATTTTACCTGAAAAAATTGAGAATAATCCAGTCGAATGTACAAACGGGCAGTTTGTACATTCGACATTTGATTGGCGCTTCGCTCTATTTTAATCTAAAATCATACGAAGGCTTGGTAATTATACAAAAAGTAGGCCTCAGCGCGAATGAAATTTATCTTGAAATATGTTGTAAACGATGTCATCCTGAATAAGTGTATATATATATATATATATATTTAAAGTGCGGAAACGAGTCTGTGGTGTAGACCTTACATCTTTCCTGATGTAGACCTTACCTTTAGTCCCTTACAAGGTCGGATGAATGGATAAACGCCATAGAGTGTTGAATAAAATATAGACACTCTCTACACCGAAACAATCGTAAACAAACCCAGACACAAACAAACAGAAGTAAGCATATATATATACAAAAAAAAACAAACGCGGGTTTGTTTGAGTATCATTGAACAATTTCTGGGTTTTTTAGGTTGAAAATTCGGAACCGAACTGAAAATTCATTGAGCTCTCATTATTGCCTTTCAATATCACGAAAGCCAACCGGTGGTAACGCAAACATTGCTAGAAGCACCATTGGCTATTTCACATTCCTGGTTTGATGTTTACGATTTTGCTTTCTTCCTTGGTTTTTTTTCGGAATCTAACATTTAGTACAGGATTTTCAGTTCGATGGAATCATTCGTGACGACATGAAGCTCTGTAAATCGTTATGGTAATTTTTTACTCAAACATAGGAGAGCAAAAGAAAGTTCAAGTTAAAGTGCTAAAACTATTATAAATTGCGTACGTTGGTACGCAACACGCCGCGTCGCGTATATAATACTTCCAACACTAAAGAAGCAACGGAGTCGTTTGCGCCTTGGTATATAAGAGCAAAGTTGTTAGAAATCATCTAAAGAACAACATACTGCAAGGTCAAGGTCATCCAAGGTGAGGCCTACTTTCTGTATAATTACTAAAGGCTGTGTCTATTTTCTAAAGCATTGACGATACGATACACAGGTTTTCTTACGATTTAATTTACTCTCTGCCATATGTGCAAAAAAAGGATTTAGATTTGCTTATCGCAAAGCGTCAGATTCGGCTTTAGAAAGATCGAGTAGGTGTGTAAAATGAAAATTTAATAATCAAGGATGCATGGGAGATACATTCCTAGGAAAAAGCAGCCGAAATTTGAGAGGCTTGAATGTGCAGCCTAGATGTGAAGTAAAATCTGTCGTCAGTGACGTAATATATAAATCAAGCATCAAATTTCTAGTTGAAAGTGTTTTTTTAATGGTTGCTACAAGTATATCCATTTATCTCTATTAGGGCGAAACTACTGAGGCTGAATATGCCGTGGCTTGTGATTATCACAATTTTCAAGCCACTCGACTGTTTGAAAATTTGCTGTTAAGGTATTCCTTTCACGACCCCGAGTCTTAAATTGGTGAAATTTCAAATCAAGTTACTTTTAACAAAAAACGATGACTTTAAAAATCGCCTAATTTATGCAGCATTTTATGGAGATGGCATACTGGCCACATTTCTATCTTATAATTTATATACTAAATAATTATAGACGTCTAATATAAACTGCATTAAAGATATAATAATTCTGAAGATTCAGCAACGACCATAAAAATAGGAGTTCACCGAATATTTCAAGAAAATAAGAATGATAAAACAGAAAAACGTGACTACCAGAAGAATTTTAGTAACCGTGACTTCTCAGAGAATGTGTAAAAATATCTGAATCAACGAAATTTATGAGAAAATTTTTATTCCCGTTCATCATTGGGTATAATTGATTGTAACTTTATCAAGCACAACTGTAATCTACTAATGATTCGAAAGGGCCCTAGCTTATGCACCCACAAAATACGACCATCCACGAAAGGAATACTTTCAGTTTCATAAGGATGTATGGGAGAGCCAAATGAGAAAATAAGCTGAATTTTGTTACGTCATAGTTAATTACACTACAATTATATAGCCAATAATTCTGAATTTTAAAAGTTTCTTTCGTACTTAAACCATCCATACGAAAAATCTAAAACACTCTGTACCATTTTTTTTCATTTTGCTTTTTTTCACATCTGAGAATGAAACAATCCCCTATAAAAACAAGCACAAACCTACTGCAAATGTAAAACTTAATATATATTTAAGAGTTCAGTGCATCGTTCCTTGAGGTAGGATATTAACAACGATCAAAAAATCGAAAAGCAAGAAGAGATGAAGTACTGGAAGAAAATGAATATTATGAAAAAGCTGAAGACTTAGTTTATGTGACTGATATCGCTGACCAACCCGTAAGTAATTTTAATCATTGGTTTTTTCACGTGTCAAAACTCTGAATGCATTATTCTCAAATTGCATTTTTAAAATTACTCAAAACAGGATTACTCAAAAACTATTAAGTAGATTGAGTTGAAAGTTTCTAGAAATATTGATAATATTACGTTCTAGTGGATGAAAAGTGTTTTTGAAAAATAAGAATAAAATTAATTTTTAAAGCAAATTTAACAGACATTTTGATTTTTAAAAAATGTGTGCCATTCTCTCAACCTTGCATTTTCTTAATTTTAATTGCTGTCAAATGAAAACTATACGTTGTAAATTTTTTTTAATTTGATTTTTTTTGCATATCAGAGTTGGTAGCAACCTTGATGTAACACATTCCGCTATTTTGATAATAAATAAATTTTGAAAAATTGTTTTGTATACTCAAATATACTATAAAAGTATACCTCCAGTTTGATAAGAGTAGAATAATTATTTTTCAGTTTAAAAAATCCCTCAAAATTTGCCTAACTTTTTTCCATCTAAATGTAAATCCCGCCTTAATTTTGCACACAGACTTGGAACAAACGCAGTAATACTGTATCCAATTTTTATGGCAGGATTCAGTTTAATCCCATAATTGATAAACGCACATCCCAGTGTTGATATCCGTTGTGTTTCTGCATCTCTTGCTTGGACCTGCCGCCGAAAGCAGTGAGAGAAAATTGTACAGGCGAGACGGCTCTCCTATTGAGGGTGTAACATCGCAAAATTTGTTTGGTCAGTTTGGCTACGTCCTTGTCGAGCATGAGATCATCGTAGGACATGTCGATGGTGACGGCTACTCTGCAATCGCTGGTTGCCATAGTACACTTTTTCAAAGCCTTCCTCGATGGTCCAAGATCGATATTGTTCGCACGTGCGTGTGCACGTTTTTCCTTTGCCTTTTGTCGCTCGAGCACTCTATCGCATTGAGAACGTACAAGGGGTATTGAATCGTGGAAGGACTGGCAAAACTTCGTACTTGCGTAAATTTTTAGTGTCGCATGTGATGGAAAACAGTGACTAACCTCTTTTCGCCTTTTCGCTCGAGCCACTTTTCCTTTCTTCTTATTCGTTTCATTTGCCTTTTGCTCATTGCCGATTCATCGTTGTTTTGCACCGACGAATTTCCACCGTCTGCATTCGATGTTATATGGCTCGGAGAATTCATAGCTCGTCTTTTAATAAATACGATTAGCGTTTTAAATGATGCACATATTATCGTTTATCACACCAGATCGTAAAGCGTTTTCAAACAAGTAAAAACACCGTGGAGATTGAAAAAAAGACGCGCTCGGGCCGACACGTGAGTGTTCGATGTAAACATTTATCGGCAAGGAACAAATGCCGCACTAGAGTAGATCGTAGATGAGAAACTTGAGGATCTTCGAGTCAATGTCACAAAATCGAAAAATAAAAATAAACGAATGGTTCGATTATATTGTACAAAAAAAACACGTTTACAAAGCTGTTGATAATTTTGTGACAAATTAAAAGTGCATTGCAAATGTTATCAACATCCAATTTCGACAAGACCGTTACATGACCACTTGAAAAATGTCCTCTCCACGTCTGAGAACTTTACCTGCCTCGCGAAGGGCATGACTCACGGTCTTATATACAGGTCTGGAAACGAAGGCGAATTTCAGTGGTGAGGAATTTCAGTGGTTTTATCTTTTTTGAAATCAAGGTTCTTGCATCGAAAAAAATTGTTTTTCAAAAAACAATAATTCCGCCTTATAGAGGATACTTTGAAGTTTTCAAAACCCTCCTTCTATTTCCTGTACGATCATTATTTCCCGAGTAATGAATTATCAAAGCCAAAAAAAGTCATTTTTGCATTGAACGACGATAACTCAGAGAAAAATCATTGCACAAAGCTCATGAACCGCTCAAAGTAAACAGGAAGTATCAAACTAAGAGAGCTTTAAGGTGAAATTGCTGACAAAAATTTATTCAAGCCCGTGGACGTTTTGGAAGACAAGCAAAAATTTTGAAATTTTTTTCCGCTGATTTCTTTAAGTTTACTCAGGTCAACGATAAATTACTTGAGTCAGGTCAACGATAAAAATATTTGATCTCCAGATCTAAAAACTAAAGACTTCAAGCTCGAATTTGCTTTTTTTTTATTGCTCTACGACCATTTTTCGCGAAGTGAATCTTGAGTGAAAGTGAAAGGCAAATACGAACAGAATCTAGCTTTTTGAAAATCATCTAAAAATTCAGAAATTTTTCTATATCCTTTAATTTTTGTGTCTAGTGATTTCGTTATTTGAAATCGCTGTTTTTTTCTAAATATCTTGGGTTTGAAATTTCCTCTATTTTCGCTACGGAATTACAAACATACACGCATACATATATGGCCGCAGAGCATGGGCGTGCAAGGATCACGTGCCAAGTGATAAGTGGCGCTCCGAGTGGCAGAGTGACAGACTAATAAATTCGGAAATTTCCATAGCAAAAATACCAAGTGGTGTTATACCCCCGGCCAAGACCAACCAGAGAGTGGTCAGAATCCACGGAATCCACCTCTGCGTTCGTGTTGAAAATGATACAAGAACAAGATGCTTTCTAATTAGCTTTTTATATCGCGCCGGTCGTCGCGTCCTGCGCGAAGAGGAAAGAATTTGTTTGTCATACCTTCTTCGATGTTGCTTAATAAAAATTGAGAATCGATTGATCAACCCCTAAAAATATCGACAAAATATAATCGATTATTTCACAGAAAACATCGACATGAGGTCATATTACCGTAAAAAAATTGGTTCCGCGGTATAGTTATCGAACAAGACTTCGGGCGCGTCTACATCGCGTGGCTTTCGGCACTGTGACAGGTCTATTCAATGAGCGGAAACCTTTATGTATCGGATACGTGGGCTACCCGACTATACGGCGTCCCGTTCGAAAGAAACGTGAAATTTTATTTTTCCATGTAAGTAGTTTTCTCAAAATGGTACATCGATCAAGGACAAAACGTTTTCTTCCTTCATACGCCTATCACTTTGAAGCGTGAACGTACGGTACTGTCAATTTCGCCGGTCTGCGAAAACACGTCACCAAATATCGCGCCGATGTGCATTTCTTTCAAACGATCATCGGTACTGTACAGAAAGATAAAAAAAAAACATGTCGTCATTGTCGATTGTATTTTTGCTTGTGAGCTACTGTTGCAAAGCTTACTCGTCGATGGCGTACGAAGTTGACATCGACCCAGCGAGAACACACTTTTGGGGACCCGGCTTGAATCCTGAAAAGATTACTATGCGTGCACGATACTTTTTTCTGCAACTCTACGACTCCGATGGTAAAAGGTCAGTAGAGAGTCAACTCCTAAGGCTTCTCCGAACACCTTTACGGGCTCTTGCGACCCCATGCCTTTTTTGTTTGTTTTCAGTTTAGAAAGATCACCTGGGAAAGGTGTTGTAACTGCGCTGATAACAGGAGAAACTGAGCCCAATCACAGCTGCCATATTTGGACTCAAGTCCTGGACTGCAACGACGGCAGCTTTATCGTTCGTTACAAGGTCCACAACACTTGCTACAACCTTCGTTTGAATGTCAAAGTTAAAAATCAAGACGTTGATCTTGGGACTTCCATGTTCAAAGGTAGGCAAAGTAACGCGAGAAAACTGAATCTTTTGCTCGTTTAGCAGGCAGGACACTACAATGTACTGGGCGCCAAATTTTGAGCATGCGGCATTGATATTTCGTCGAAAAGAAATACTTCTTCAAGAGTCATAAAAGTCAATTTTCGATTAAATAATGGCGCTATAGCGATTGGAAAAAAAAAATATTTTTTTCTACATATTGGAGCTATGGCAATCTTTTCATGGTTTCGTGTGTGCACTTGCGCGTGTTTGTATGGGATAAAGCTCAGAAAAAATCCATAATCTGATCCAGCTGAAATTTTGCACAGACCCATTGAATTTTCAGAGTTATTTATTTTAATGTGTTCCTATTATATCTATACCTAATAAACTAAGTTCTGGCTATATCTGTATACCAGTGCAGAAAACTGTTGAACAGTCGCCAGATTCTACCACATCCATATAGGGATCTGATAGGGACGCCACCATTGGTATAGCCAGTATTTTTTTTTGGAGGAGGGGGCAGGCTGACAAAAACTGCTTGTGATCACAATAATCTTTTTTATTTAATCAAATTTACATAATAGTCAATAATCACGCAACACACATGTAATATGAGAGTTGCTTTAATCACACGTTCACGTCAACGTTAATATTAAACACTTGCAATACCTGAAAAAAAATCAACTATTTCTTTATTGTTCTTTAATCCATTGACCAGTCTTTAAGCTTCACTTTCAGTAGGCACTCAATTAAATAAGACTTAGTTTTCTATTTTTTTCTACAAATCTGCTCAACACTTTTCAGCTGGAATTTTTTTTAACAGTGTGATGCCCAGCAGTGACGTATGAGAGAGACGTTCCTGAAACATTGTGCTTCTAAGCCACATTTTTTAACGCCTCAAGCCAGAAAAACTTCCCTCACAGCCGGCGGAGCTTACTGGAAGTACTATTGCTACTTGGAAAAATTTATATAAGTTAGGGCAGTACGCCTTTTTAATATGCTTTCGTAAATTTTCTAAAAGATCCTAATGCTGACATATCAATTATTAAGATTCTTCTATAATTATTGATCAAAACCTCTCTGCTCTTCATATCCAATTTTAAAAAATGCATCAATTGTATGAGCTAACGGTAGATTCTCAAATTGGCGTTTCAGATTTACAATGATATTATCTACTACTTGGTAGTAAATGTCGATCTTCCAGTATTTTTCGCGTTGTATATCGATCTAATCTATTACTTTTGCCTACAGTTGACTTAGTTGTGAAAATTGAATATCTTGTTAGTTTACCCAATGAAATGGTTACTTTTTATACAAATTAGAAAATCACGATGAAGGCAAGAGTTCTGGTTTTATTAAATTCTTTCTTTATGCCTGCTTGGGTGGAAATGAAATGAAATTAATCGATTTGACTTTTATTATTTTAGATGGACGTTTTTCTGGGGGGAGGGGGGGGGGGGGTTCTAGGGGGTCATGCTTGCCTCCCAAATTGGACTCCAAGTGGATTTCGCACTTTTTTCCGATTCAGGTCTTTTGAGTATTTTTTATGTGAAATTTTTTTACCGAAATTTGTTGAATCTCCCAGAAAAGATAACTTTTCGTGATCCTGTATTCTCTGCTTCGCGCCCGAACCAGTATTCCACACACCGCACGGTTTTACAACGTTTCCTGGCCCGGATAGGGCCATTTCAGTGGTTTTTGTTACGTGTGTGCGCATGTGAGCGTAAATGAACCATGAAAAAAATCGCCGTAGATCCGAAATCTAGCAAAAAATTGTTTTTTTTTTCAATAGCTATAGTTCCGTTATTTGATTTAATATCGACTTTTATCACTCTTGGAAAAGTGTTTCTATTGGCCGAAATAACAATGTTGCACGGTCAAAATTTGGCGCCCCGGATATCGTAGTACAGCCGCGTGTCAAAAATATTTCAGTTACGACGACCGAACCTGAGAATCTGCTGGTCTATTGCAGATTTTTCTTTTCCACAGGCCCCGTGTTTGAAGAGGAATGCTATTGTCCTCATCCTTCCGTCGATTCGTGGCTGAGTAATTACGAATGCTCTCCGAGCTATGATCAAATTGACGAAGATTTGAAGCTTTTTCCCAGTGTTGATTTCGAAAAAATACGGAACGATTTAATCAACGAGTATAATAAGCCAAACAGCGTCAGCATTTGTCACTACGTCATCAAAAGTAACAAGGTAAGCTGCAATTCTTGGATTTTTTGTCAATAAAAGTTGACCATGAAAATGGAGTGACTCGTTCGAATGAAAAATGTAGCTCTTTTTTTATTATATCATACTAAAAGTAACGAGCTAAAATATTAACGGGCCTGCATAAGCTTGGGGCCCAATAAAACAGGACGGTTTTCAATATTATTTTCTGATGAGATCTTCAGAATGGCGATGTCGAGATATAACACACAGTTAATACGTAGTATTAGCAAGTTTGAGTGTTTTTTAGTACAAAAAATATTGATGAGCAATGAAGTTATTATTATTTAAGGTATTCCTTTCACGATACCGAATATTTAACAACTAACTGATTTTCGTCTACAATTGAGTAAAAATACATCGCAGTATACTGGTAAAATTTCAAGCCAAGTTACCGAACTTTTAATAAAAAATTACAACTTCATAAATTGTTCGATTTATGCAGCTCCTTATGGACATGACATGCTGGTCACATTTCTATCCAATAATTTTATACTAAATAACTCTAGATGTCTGATATAAACTGCGCTAAGTATCTAAAAAAATCTGAAGATTCCGCAACGACAATTAAAACAGGCGGTCAGCCGAATGTTTAAACAAAGTACAGTCGGACCTCGATATAACGAATCTCTAGGGAAGAGCGAAAAAGTTCGTTATATCGAGTTTTCGTTATATCGAGGTTTTGTTATATCGAGGTCATGTTCCAAAAAAATCGTTATATTGAGGTTTTAATAAAAAGGACAAATAAAAATTGCTCTAATTTAAACCATTATTGCTTTGAAAAAATAAATATTCGTACTATAGATACAAGGATATTTTTTAAAGAAAGAAAGGTTTAAATTAGAGCAATTTTTATAAGTAATTAGCCATTAGAGCATAACGTATATAACATATTATTTTAAAATTACACAAATATTTTGTTTAATTTTAAAAATTTGAAATTTAGACAGGCTCCGTAGAAGCAGAGAGGGGGGGGGGGAGAACGGAATGAAAGGGAGTTCGTTTACCGAACACTTCGTTATACAGAGGTTTTGTTCACAAAAATTCCCTGTATAGACGTGAAGGGCCCTGCAAATAAATTCGTTATATATATAGTTTTTCTTCGTTGTATCAAGGTTTCGGGTGTCTATCGGAAGGGAATGATAAAACTTAGAAAAATGTGACTAGCAGAAGAATTTTCGTAATCGCGACTTTTTGGAGAACTTGTAAAAGTGTCTAAATCTACAAAATTTATGCGAAATTTTTCATTCCAGTTCATCGTTGGGTATAATGATTGATGGTAACTTATTTTTATTTATATACAATCTACTAATGATTCAAAAGGGCCCTGGCTTACGCGTCCACAAAATACGGCCATCCGCGAAAGGAATACCTTAAGCAAAGTGCTTGGCTGCATGGTTAATTGGTATTGGTGGTTCTGGCCACTAGGGTAATATGAATGGAAGATAAAAAAATGTACTCTTGGTATAATAATCAAACTATTGTATGAACGGATACTTTTTTTTTAATATTGACAAATATGAAGATGGCAAGCCGAAGAACAAAAAGTTCACCGAAGCGCAGTGGACGATCCGACCCTTCACGAAGATCGTCAAAGCTCGGAAAATTTTTGGAATTTTTACAAAATCTCCGTCGCAAATTAATGGCGCGAGACTATAACACTGCATCGAAAAACATCAAATTGAAATTTCAAGCTTATACAGACCCCTTAAGAATGGTCCGTTATTCGCAATTTCCGAAGTATTATCATTTTTAACATCAACATTTATGACCGGCTCGCTACAATAGAAAAAAAAATACGTTAGAACAAATACTCGAAATTTCTTCAAAGCATCCTTCGATGCTCCAGTTTGCAGTGAACTTTTGAAAATAAGCGGGTTAACGAATCAACAGTAGACTCAAATGATGCAATTCAATTCAGATGATATGCTAGATCTACAGGCAATGTTATGGACAATACGTGGGCTTCAAGATATTCATGGATTCCACGCTTCTGTCCCTCGCTCGTAAAGTCATCTTGCCTGATGTAGAGTTTTTCATGAATCTCGGCGATTGGCCCCTCGTGCCTAATCACAAAAAGCTGTATCCAATATTTTCGTGGTGCGGCTCGAAAGATTCGCGGGACATCGTTTTACCGACCTACGAGATCAGCGAATCCTCGGTCGAGAATATGGGAAGGTGTGAATTCCAAAAATAATTTTTTTTACGTGCATATACGAACGCAAGAGATACATGAATATTCGATATTATTGTCGACAATAGGGTAATGTTCGACATACTAGCGGTCCAAGGAAACCTAAAGATCCCGTGGGAAAAAAAAATCGACAAGTTGTTCTGGCGAGGACGAGATTCGCGACGGGAGCGCCTCGATCTCATCGACATATCGAGAAAACATCCTCATCTCTTCAACGTCTCGATTACCCATTTCTTCTTCTTTAAGCAAGAGCAAGAGAAGTACGGTCCCGGCGTACCTCGTGTATCTTTCTTCAATTTTTTTGAGGTGAGAGTCTTTCTCCCATACAAGGGAAACATCGGGATAAAGTAAAAAACCAATGGATTCTTTTTCTTTCAGTACAAGTATCAATTGAACGTCGATGGGACTGTCGCGGCTTATCGTTTCCCGTACTTGCTCGCCGGTGATTCCCTCGTGTTCAAGCAAGACTCGGATTATTACGAGTACTTTTACCGGCATCTGTCGCCAGGCGAACATTACGTGCCCGTAAAGAGTGATCTCTCCGATTTAGTTGAAAAAATATTGTGGGCCAAGGAAAACGACGAGAGAGCGTATGAAATTGCTAAGGCTGGGCGCAACGCGATAAGGAATTTGGCACTGCCTCGCGATCCTCTCTGCTATCACGTATCTCTGTTAAATGTGTGTTCATTTTACGTAAAGTATCTTGGTAAAGTTGTTGAAGGGTAAATATTAATTCACCAATTTTATTTTTCAGCAATGGAGCAAACGCCTAAGCTCCCAAGTGAAAATATTGGACGGCATGGAAGAAGTTCCACAGCCCGATCATGCCTGTCCATGCAACGAAATCTCCAAGACTGATGAACGCACCAATTCCAAAGAAGAGCTCTAAGTATCCGATCAATATCGACGGACGACAATAAATAGAGCGGTGGGACACTTCCAAAGTACATTTATACATACGTATATTTGCATTTTTTTTTTCATCACACACGAGTGATTTTATCATGAAGATTCACGGATAATTTACTAGATCCGACAGTGAGAATTCAGTTCTGCATCCCCACGATCTTAATGATAACTCATTTAATACGTAAAAAAACCAAAACGAACATTATGCGTAATTAAATCTATATCGCGAGGAGCACAAAACTTACGCGAATTCATTTCAACAGTCGTTTAAGTTTCTTCTTCGTCCTTCTTTCTCTGTAATATTTTCGTTAAATTATTAGAAAAATATAAAAACTCACGACGCCCGATTAAAAATTACGGACGATAAGCACAACATAACAATGCACATTGCGTTGATAAGGCGAAGGTCGAAATGGGAATGTAAACACTATGATTGGAGCCGCGACACAATTTCGTTTTTTTTTTCTACCACAGGAAATCTATAGAGATCACTTTCGATTTACATACCCCGCAAACGTACAAACAAAATTATTTAAAAAAAGAAGAAATTTCGACAATTACGATATAGTCGATGAGTTCGTTTCTTCAAAAACTTGCAAAAAGAGAAGCATCTATTCAATCTCGTATCGTTAAACCTTACCACATTAATATTCTTAACATTACGGACGATAGTGGTAAAACTACAAGTATGTCTCGTTGAGAAGATCGAATTTGCGGATGCGTCACTTCGTTTTCAATAAAAGTATATCCATAATGAGAATATTAGTACTGAATTATATATGTTGTATCATACTATACACAAAAATAAAGTATTTTTACAATTAAGAAAAAAATTGAAGTCTTGCGGACAGTACCCAGAGAAAAACCAATAGCTCGAACCGAAAAACGTACGAATTCCAGATTTTTCGATCGTTGGTTATAAATCATTATTGCCTAATTTTAGTGCCGTATAATTGTCACCATTATCCTTTTTTCGCCGAATTAGCTCAATCGCGACTCCTCGATGTCGGACGACATGTATGTATGTATGTATTTGTGTGTGTGTGTGTGTGTGTGTGTGTGTGTGTGTGTGTGTGTGTGTGTGTGTGTGTGTGTGTGTGTGTGTGTGTGTGTGTGTGTGTGTGTGTGTGTGTGTGTGTGTGTGTGTGTGTGTGTGTGCGTGTATGTGTGTGTGTATATATATATATTACACCAGACAAAATAAAGTATGCACCTTGCCCTTGAATTTGCATTGTTCTTTGCGTACGTTATTCTGCCGAATAGTATGTGTGTGTATATATATATATTAGTAACGAGGTTTTTTAGAATGGGAAGCTGCTTGGGCGAAGGATCGAAATGCGATGTTTCACTGAGGCGGTGGTTGATAACCGCCATATCCACCGTACTGATTGGGTGGCGGAGGTCCCTGAGGGCCGGGAGGCGGTGGCATGTGTCCACCAGGTGGGCGAGGCGGATACTGAGGATAGCCTTGTCCGGCGGGTGGCGGTGGATAATTTTGTGGTTGATACTGAGGATGTCCGTAGTGTTGTCCACTCTGGGGAGGATGAGGAGAGTACACTTGGGGTTGTCCACCGGGACTAGGCGGAACGTAAGTCTGCGTGGTGGCCGGATGCGATTGCGGCGGTGGTCCGTAGCCGGTTTGAGGCTGTGGCGGGCCGGGTGGAGGCCCCGAAGGTCCTTGAGGAGGTCCCGAGGGCGGCTGAAAGCCGGTAGGTGCAGGACTCGGGGATTGTTGCTGCTGCTGTTGCTGTTGCTGCGGTTGTTGCTGCGATTGCGATGGTGTTTGAGGCTGTTGCTGGGACTGTTGAGCCGCCTGATGGGGAGATTGATGGGGGGCAGCTTGATGGGAGCCTTGATGAGAAGGTTGATGAGGCCCACCCTGATGGGGTGGATGAGGAGGCTGATGAGGCGACTGATGGGGCGGCGGATGAGACGGTTGATGCACGGTATAGCCGGTTGGCGAGGGTCCCGGTGGAGCGTAAGTAGCGGCGCCCTGAGAGGACGGTGGTGGTCCACCGCTACTCGGTGGATAAGTCTGTGTCGAGGCCGACGGCGTATTCGTTGGTTGACTGCTCTGGGCGTAAGTGTTTGCACCGGTGACCGCGGTCGCGCTGAACGGCGGCGAGGTCGAGGTGCTGCCGTACTGCGACGGACCCGGTACCGGACTCGGTTGATTCACGTAATTCGGCTGCGGGCCGCCACTGGTCTGTTGTGGCGGCGGGGCTCCCGATTGCGTTGCGTTCGAGGTTGGCGGTGGAGGATAATTTTGTGCCGGCACGTTGTTCGGATAACCTTGGGAAGACGGGGGTGGATAAGATCCCGATTGGTTCGCACTATAAGCGTTCTGCGGCGGTCCACCCTGTGACGGAGGTTGATAATTCGGCTGTGGACTCGGACTACCGTACACCTGGCCCGGTGCTTGCTGCTGGCTACCCGGTGGGAACGACTGCTGCGACGCGCTCGGCGGTGGGTAACCCTGCTGATTCGGCGGTGGCGGACCGTAACCCGCTGGTGGCTGACTTCCACCCGGTGGTGGATAACCGCCCGGCTGCGGACCGTAACTATTCACCGTCGTCGGGGGACCGTAACCAGTCGGTTGATTAGCCGCCGGATAGCCCTGCTGCTGGGACGCGTTCGGAGGACCGTACTGATTCGGCTGACCGGGCGTGTACGCCGAACCCTGGGGTCCCTGGTAATTCGCGCCCGGACTTTGATTCGTGTAAGCGGACGGGTAACCCGGTTGACTCGGCTGTTGTGGATATACCTGTGGACCACCTCGGTACTGCTGAGGTCCCGGACCTGCGGTCGGTCCTGGATCCCGGATTTCAATATTCATCAATCAGTGCGGGTCTCTTTCACATCTCGACGATGCGGCAATGACATTAAATTATCCTGAGGCTGAGCCTAGAGTTATGACGTCATGCGGATTGACATGAAAGGCATTTGCAAAATGTACGATCCTATTATTATTTTTGTCTACTTAAGGAGGTACGATTACTTCCTCGGGGTCAACAAAGAGACTAAATTTATGTTAACCCACAGGTGTTGTGATTTATGTTAACTTATGTTGAATATTCGTATTGTCGATCCCAAAGTGCCAAATTGGTGGTAAATATTTTTTTTTGCATATTTACTAATAAAAACTGAAAAATTAGATCATCAACGACTCTGGAGTCTTCACGACGATTTCCAAGCAGTAGCCCGATTCTGTAACTCGGTAGCGACAGTTTGCGTTATCGTTAGCTAGCGACAGCCCTATCTTCTGTGAGCGAACATGCGATTGGCTGTCGCTAGCTAGCGACAACGAAAACTTTCGCTACCGAGTTACAAAATCTCGCTACAGAGGTAGGTTATGCTCGGCAAACGAATCAGCTGTTACGCCCGACGTTGGCAAGTCTATGGGTGCTGTTTTGTCATTATGATAATATTAAACCGGAAGTTGAAACCGTTTTATAATGCAGTGCTTGAACTACACGGTGAAGTTTGAATTTTCGATTTTTTACAATATCTATTATGTATAATTTATCAAATTTCAGTTTTCTTACGACCTTAGTTGGATACGTGAGCAGCAAAACCGTGATCACCGCACTTCCGGTCGACCGTCTCCATAAGACGACGTGCTTCACTAGCTCAAAGTGCTCGACTTTGCAATTTTATTACGAAAGAACTGAACGGTCAATATAGCTCAAATTTTTCCAAAGGGTACATAACGTATTCGTCAAAATCGTATAAAAATTTTAGGCCCGAAAGTTGGATTCTTCGTAATGATTGTACCTCCTTAAAACGTCGTATCAACTGCTATGGTTAATCGCGACTGGCTCTATTTACGGTCTTCTAGTGGATTCTGAACCACATTAAGTTATTCACGTCCTGCCGATCACTATTGATAAATATCCGACTAGTTGTAGCGATGTTTCGCGGATGATGCGAAAGATGCCTGAAACTATTTCGGGATATATTTTTCGCTAGTGAAACGACGGTACCGCTATTCGAAATGGAACTCCCTTTCAGAGGGTGGTACTGTGACCACAACACCAAAGTCATTAATTATACACTTTTGAATCAACATTACGTTCATTAGAACTTGTTAAGTTGAATGAATGTGTACGCAGAAAGATAAGATACAAACAGAATTCACTCAAATATCTATACAAATAAATACAAAGACGTCTTTTTCATTTGACCTCGGTGAGTGAAAAAATCCTAACAGGATTCTCCGTTAAGTTGTTTTTTTGATTGTTTTAAATATTTCGATGTTTGCTTTTTCTTTTTTTAAATTAATACTCTCCAACGCATTCTGGAGACTGTACAGAATGAGAGATACGCACGATTAATAGCAGGTCCCTGGCTCGGCATCACGGGTCCTCTATAGCCTCCCTGGTTCATTGGCTGACCTTGAGAAAAGCCAGACATGGGCAAAGGTTGTTGCGCATTTGGGGGCATATCGCCGCCTGGCCCAGCAGGCACAGCTGCATTGCTTGGCGGACCTTGAGGCCCCTGAGGTCCCATCATATTATGCTGAGGTCCGTTCGCCATGGCCTGCATTCCCTGAGGTGGCTACACACAACGCCCCGCAAATAGCAATTATAATACAGTCGACAGGCGAACACTGGACATAATTTCCACACGCGGAAAAAATATTTCAAACAAAAAAGAACAATTTAAGGACACAGAAATTAGTTCGTGAGACAAAAGTAAGCTGATTTTATTTTCCAGTTTTGCGATGGTGAAAAATGAGAAAAAATAATATATATATATATAGACTACCCGCTAGCACATGGACACTTTTTTGATATTTTTTCGAGCAATTCATCACGAAGTTTTTTCTAACTGCATAGATTTGAGTCGGAGGACATTTTCAAAAACTGCAGTATTTTACAAAACGTCGGATCACCTTGCGAATAAATGAGAAAAAAAAATTATTTGGGAGCAATTTGAGGTAAATCTCAACAGTTTTGAATCCTTCTCAGAAGAAATTTTCAATTGTCATTTCGCAAAAAATGACACGCATGTTTAATAAAAGTAGAAATATTGCAAGAAACAACCACTTCTAAGGTTATCAGGAAATACAAAAACGTAAAGAATACGAGAAAGAAAAGCATATTGGAGTTTGTTTTTTATTTTTTGAATAGTACCTCGCAAATCTCTGTGGCCATTTTGGCAAAGATATGTAACTTATGTCGAGATGAAAAATATGTATGGTATACTCATATTTTTCTCTAGACTTGTATGTGTTCGTTGCAAGATGTCGGAAGCTTCTTAAGGAATTTTGGGACAAGTGACGAAATGTTACCATTTGATTCAACTTTATACAGTAGATTCTTCGTCATATATTGCATGCACCTTCCAAATTTTAAACCGTTCGTCAACACCATTCCCATAAAATTTACAATAAAAAAAACACTTTTTATTCCAGGGAGATACCGACGCTCGTAGCTGATTGGCAGTTTTACGCACGAAATAGTGTCGACCGAGATTAAGAATATTATGAAAAACAGTCAAACAACTCAGTACATTATGACAATTACTTCACCCAAAAATTAAAAAATCCATCTATACCGGTTATTAATTATTGACATTTCTGTAAATGAAAACAATCAATTTTCCCCCACCTACAAAACGTAGAGGCGAAGTATCGCAATGTCGCATGAGTGCTAAATGGCGTGCATGTTTGAATACCACTGATCAACGTGGCGCAGCTATACGTTTAATAAAACATATTTTTAAAGAGAATATATTTTATTTCTGAGACTTGATATTTATCGTTTACCATTGATTCGTTTCAATAAAGATATATAAATGTTTTTTTCAACGGACTGTATCAGTTGCCGTGCCTGCTGATGCTGATGCCAGTTGACACGGTATAGTCATGTTTAACCTACAAGTATCGATATTGTTCGAAAACAAACCATTTGAGCTCAACATTAAATCTTTTTTCGAGTATCATTAATGAACGAAGTAGAGAAACCACTCGATTATGGCACGATATTCCTAACACTAAAATCACAGATTGTTCAGTTTTTTTATTTGAATCACGGTATTGTTTTGTCCCTACAGCCCTATAGTGGTGTTTACAAGGTTTCATGTATATCACCAAATGTATAAAGGTTCAACTTGAACATTGAAAATCTCTGAAATTATGTTGTGAAATCAATTGATTTTGGACAGTTAACGCATTCTAAATTGATCTCTGGGCGATATAAATTTCAACCGTCCACAAGCATTTCGATTTTGGTGCCAAAACTCCTTAAATTTGTTATAATGACTTTTTCGATTGTTTCGGTAGGAAAATGTCAAGAGTATTTTTGTTTTTCTTCAGAGAAAAAAAGTAAATTACCATGTGGAATTTTTGGTCAAGATTGCTTACCGGAAGCAAGGCCTGAATATTCTGATTGGCGTCAGCGATGGATGCCAAATAGACCAAGTTACGATGTAACATTTGCTGGTACCTGTATGACACGTGGGATAAAAGCGTGAGTTATCGAACGAGAAGGAATCTAAAAAAAAAAAAAACGTTAACAAATTTAAAACACTGCATACTCACTGGATGCACTCTTGGGGTTTTCCTTTGTTCTGACATTCCTGAATGCTCTGAATGAGGTGACTGTTCTCATCCAGCATCTGCAATGTAAAAAAAAATCGTTAATCTCATGCAAATATTTCTACAAGTCTATCAGTGAAAGACAGCAAATTTTTTTTGTCCGCTCTCGAAATACGTGAAAAAATTCGTGAAAGACCGCGTGATAAGGAAACAAAAAAAAACGTCTTTTTTTTTGTCCGTGGCTCGATATCGCGAGAGGCAACGAACTCGGCGAAGGGTTTTCGTTACCTTTTGTATCTGAGCTGGATTTGGCGGCCGAGCTCGCTGAGCAAACGTCACGGACATTTTCGTTTCTTTTGGCTGCAAAGTTTTGCGTCTGTGGGGAAATTTTGCAACGCTCTCGTGCAGAATTCTCCTTGCGG
Source organism: Ophion ventricosus (assembly GCA_963932345.1). Classification (NCBI taxonomy): domain Eukaryota; kingdom Metazoa; phylum Arthropoda; class Insecta; order Hymenoptera; family Ichneumonidae; genus Ophion; species Ophion ventricosus. Next base: position 11,552,665 of record OZ010716.1, on the reverse strand, counting down.
AGAAAATGAAACACGCGCACGCACGTACACAAACCGCGCGCACGCACACACAGCACCTGCGGTCACAAGTCTGTATATCCAGCGACGATGGCGCACAGGTTTCCTTTTTTCAAATCAATATCACGCCATGGCATTCGCGAAGTAAATTGAGTAAAATTTTAATCCAACACGGGTCTTTTTATACGCGCGCGGGAACGCGAGAGGAAGTTATTACTCGCGATAATAGGAGACTTGACAAATTGAAAATTAAGGAAGAATGACTTTGAAGCGTTTCGAAATATGGGAGAGGAGAGAAACGTGCGAAAAATCGTGGAAAGATATACTTTTTACGCATGAGAATAACGCGTGTACAGTGTGGTTGCCATTTACGAAATTCTGGAGCTTGGGATAACAGCGCCGCGAAGCGGCGATTGAAGAAAGCAGCAGACTTGCTGATAACCGAGGATGCAATTTATTTGACATACAATCCGCGTCACTCTAACGAAATATTCTTTCATGGCGAATAAATATTTCTTCCATTCGAATGATAACAATCGATTTTATAGAGACACAGGTATTATCGTTACAAGTATCGTATACAAATAATTCAGTTAATCGTACAAAATTGTACTAGAATTGTATCATACATTAACTTTTGACAACTTTTTCGTTTAGCGAAGTTTACGAGAGCGTATGACAAATTTTCCGTAAAAAGTGGGAAGGGAACAAACCGGTTTTCATGAAAACCGGTCCTTAGATTGCGCTGTTCGCATCCTCGCTTGATCCCCACTTCGACCGTACTCACACTTGGTCATTAACATCGATTCGCGGATGTTTGCCAAGAACAATAGACATACCAAATCATAACTGTATATTAATTGCATCTTCTTGATTAAATGAGAAGTCACTCACGTGACGTTATCTATGCAGTAAAACGATCTCCTTCAATACTCATTCATATGGTAATTTTTTTACATTTGAATAGTGTATTATTTTGTCGTCGTGGCGGCGGCGAAAAAACAGAGTAAAGTAGGCGTGGCAAACCCTAATGCTATTAATCCTGTCCAATGATGTGAGCACGAGGTTATGCTTCAGAACATTTAAAAATGCAGAGACGGCTTTTGTTTTTTTATTGGGAAATTTAACAGAGGTTTAAATAGCGTAGAGCCCAAGAAACAAAGAAAGCGTCAATTTCGTACACCTTTGTGATTTGTTTTCCCCGTTTTTTCATTAATCAACAGAAATACCAAAATGGCTGTCTTGGCGAAAAGGTAACGTAGAATAGAAGGGTAAAACCCCGCACTACTAATATACATTAAGGTAGTACTTTCCGAAAATGGTCTCAGACAGAAAGTTTTCATTTTTGAAAATGATATTGTTCAGGATATCCAGAATAAGTTGGTAACATTTAAATCACATTGACCATCCCGTTACCGAGATATTCGCAATTGAAAATGACATTTTTAACACCCTTTGCATAGGGCACGAGATATAATTTGTCACATATCCAATGATAATCAAAAAACGCCGAGACAAAAAAACGATAAAAAACTGAGAAATTATAAACAAGTACTTGACAATGATAAAAAAAATACTACTTTTTCCCACAACTTCTCAAGTTATAAATGTTAAAACTCTGAAGCGCACGAGGAAACGTGACCGCCCGAATGAGTCGTCGCGGCCGACTAGGCAACGTTGCAAACAATGCGTGTTCGACGGAACGAACTATATATATCGTTGTTGATCTGAATAACATTTTGCACCATTTTTGGTTGTGTGTATTTTTTCAGTGAGAATGACTGTGCGTTTCGCGCATTTTTCACATATCATTATGAAAAAAGACGTCAATCCGAACCGTGCTTCATTCTCAATATTTTTTTAAGGACATCTCCTTGCAGTTGCAGCAAATAAACTTTGTAAGTTCGTTCACTTCCGCAATGCGTCTCCAAATCGGTTGTTCACGTTGTTCAGCGCGAACGTCGCCGGTGTCTCATTTTCTGTTTTTTTTTCATTTCGCTATTTCGAAATTTCATTTCGCTAAACTTTAATGGTTTTTCTAAATATTTTTTTCTTATGGGACGTCCTTTATAACGCTCTCGATGTTGATTTATTTTGTAAAATTGTTGATTCGTACAATGCGCATAAGACACGAGCGGTCAACGAAGCGACTATAAGTAAGGTTAGAATGGTATAACCATGGGGACCATGGGTCATTAAGTCCCGGGACTGACACACAGATGGCGCCGCCAATGCCATGTCGCTTTTGTTTTTCGCTAGTACCAACCTTCAAAAGATGCGTGTAAAAATTTCATGACATTCGGTTCAGTCGTTGTCGAGATATTGAAGGTTAAGTGACGCTATATTTGTTTTTGCTTAAACGATGGATAAAAACGAATTTCGTGTGTTAATCAAACACTGTTTTTTAATGGGAAAAAAATACCGTTCAAGCTCAGCAATGGCTTGAAAAGTGTTACCGGGAAAAGTGCCCATCGAAAACAACCATTTGCCGATGGTATGCGGATTTTAAACGCGATCGAACAACCACCGAAGACGCGGAGCGCTCAGGTCGTCCAATTGAGGTGGCTACGCCCGAAAACATCCAAAAAATTCGAAAAATTGTTATGTCTGATCGTAAAGTGAAGTTGCAAGAGATAGCTGACATCCTAAAGATATCAAAAGGCACGGGGTTCAAAATTGTGCATGAAAATTTGGGTATGAAAAAACTTTTGTCCAAGTGGGTGCCGCGTTTGCTTACAGTGGAACAAAAACAACAACGAATTGATGATTCGGAGCGCTGTTTGAAGCTGTTTACGCGTGATAAAAAGGATTTTTTGCACCGGTACATAACAATGGATGAAACATGGATTCATCACTATACGCCGGAGTCGGAAAGAGCGTCAGCCGAGTGGAGAGGAGAAGACGAAAGCCGGCCAAAGCGTCCGAAGACACAACAGTCAGCAGGCAAGGTCATGGCCTCTGTATTTTGGGACACGCACGGAATTTTGCTGATGGACTTTCTTCCGAAGGGCCAGACGATCAACAGCGACTACTACATTGCATTATTGGATCGATTGGATGGCGCGATCAAGCAGAAATATTTTGGGACACGTACGGAATTTTGCTCATCGACTTTCTTCCGAACAGTCAGATGATCAACAGCGACTACTACATTGTATTATTGCAATGTAGTTATACTACTACATACTACTGCAATGTAGTTATACTACTACATACTACTGCAATGTAGTTATTCTACTACATACTACTGGAATGTAGTTATACTACTACATACTACTGCAATGTAGTTATACTACTACATAGCATTATTGCAGCTGGCGAGCGGCGTTGCCACGCTTACGAACCCTATGCTCGATGTATGAGTGCTATTCATCCGTATACACAAACTTTCTGAGTGTTGATAAGGGCATTGGGTAAGCGCTGCTAAAAGCTTTAGACTGCAGTCAAGAGGACTGTTCTAATAATCCAGATTGTTCTGGACAACAATCTGGAAATTGCGACCTTGGATGCTGCTCTCGTTCTCTCATTAGTTTTAAAAATGAGAACTCTGGCAAGCCAGTAGGGATATCAACGATATCTTTCCCAATATCTACCAATTCAATGGAATCCAAAAGATTCACGTTTTTTTTTTCGATTCTCGCATATTCACGTTCCGCTCACGTACTTCTGAAGTTCACAGATCTTTACGTGTGGCTGTGGCGGCTCGTCTGCAGCTCGGACACCAGCACCCAAACCGTGGGCGAGAAAGCAAACGCTCGTGCCTCGCACGATAGACGAGGTTTCCCCTCTAGTAATAACGAGTGATGGATCATATTTCGGGCAAAAGAATAGAAAGTTTCTTTTCTTTTTTTTTTTTTTCAACAATCAACTGTTTCAGATATTATTGGGAATCTGCAAATCAGCTATCTCTCTCGCAGTCATGGCGGCTCGGTCGGTGTGACACTTGGCCTTAAGTTTTCCTTCTGTTGAAATAAAGTCTTTAGTTGATGTAGTAATAAACATTCACGATATCCGTTCTCACGCATTAATTTTTCCTTACTAATTGGGCAATTACCCTATAATTGGTGATCCCGAGTTGATGCTCGAAGTGCGGCTCCCTTTGGTCTCCCTTGGTCTCCTGCTGTCTCACGTATGTAAAAATTTTGCACTATGGCAACTCAGCACACTCCGGTGCATAGCAAACTTAATGACAATAATCGTGGCAGTGAGCAACAAGCTTTACCAACGCTCGACTTCAATTTTCTACTCTCGACGAGCACCGTCGACACGAGCACGAATCGGACCACACAATTTTTTGCTCCCCGCGTCACCACAGTTGAGGCCATCCAGAATTGCAAGCTTCCGTTTTTCTAGAAAACGAATCTGGACATGTGGTTTCTTCAAGTGGGATCAGTGTTCCAGTCCCACGGCGTATGGTCCGACGCCAACAAATACCACTTAGCTGTCAGCGCTTTCACACCGGAGGCACTCCTCGCTGTCGACGACATCATCAAATCGCCACCTCCGACTAACAGGTACGAGAACCTGAAAACTGATTTGATTAATCGCCTCTCTGAGTCGGCTGATCGCCAACTGCACAAGTGTCTCGCCGAACTTGAGCTTGGTGCCAAAAAACCGTCCGAGCTCCTTCGAGAAATGAAGTCACTGGCTGGTGATCGAGCTTTGGAGGACATCTTGAGGGTGCGATAGCTCGCCTTATTCCCACCGACGTTACAGAGCCTTCTGAGGGTATTTCAAGTATCGTCGTCCCTTGAGGAGTTGGCCAAGGACGCTGACACATTCCTCAAAAATTGCCTGGATCATTCCGTCATGGCCGCTGGGTCATATTCTCGGCACAAATATTCGCCGACTCCACGATCCCCGCCAGATGCAGCCACGCTCGAGCTGAGAGACATCCGGGAGCTGTTCACGCAGCTTATTTCACTGAACAAGAACGTCCTGTGCGCAGTTAACAAGGCGAATAACAGGTACCGCGGACGCTCTAGGACACGTTCGGCGACTCCCGCACACACAGCCACCGGCCTATGCTTCGATCATGAGAAGTTCGGAATGAACGCGCATCACCGTCAAGAGCCATGCTCTTTCACGAGTACCGCAGTCAGGCAGTCAGGTAACTGAATACGCTGTCTTCTATCCAGGCGGTAGAGGATGGCAACAACAATGCTGTTCCCACAGAGTGCCGCCTGTTTATCCACGCTCGTCATCTGAACATCCAGTTCCTGATCGACTCGGGTTCGGTGCCCAGATTCGGGCCCTTCCGCAACGTCAAGCCCACAAACTACAAGTTGTACGCGGCGAATGACACCGTCATCGACACTTACGGACTCACTGCTACGATTATTGTCAGTAAGTTTGCTATGCACCGGAGTAAAGAACATATATTACATCGAAGCACAGGCCTTATAGGAGCGTTGACACGATTTCTTGGGGTGATTTCGTAGTTATCACCCCAACCACCTAAAGCGGTACCTGCATCGATGTGCACAAACACATCCGCAGGCATGCTTGGCTTCACCCTACTCCCCCTCCTCCTATAGTAGAGCCCATTACGGTTGAGGTGATGTCGCGTCTCGCTCACACTCTTGCAGTAATTTGACAGTATTAAAAATGAAGAAAATGCAAATTTAAAACAATGGCACGCATTTACAAAGAAAAATTAACGTTTCACGCAAAAGTTCTGTTAAATTTGGATTTAAAAAGTGATTTTTTTTCTAATTTTTCAAAAACAATTCTCGTGAAGTAGAGGATAGCAATATTATCAATATTTCTAGAAAGTTTTGACTCAATCGTTTTAAAAGTTTTTGTGTAATCCTATACGCCAAATTCGAAAATGGAGTTATGAAAAAAAACAGGTTTGAAGTTTACGCCCGCGCCGAATCAGACCGGCGAGACACAGCGTTGACGGGCTATTACGTTTGAAGTTTTTCGAATACCGCTTTGAAACTTCGGGAAAATATTCTACATATATAGATCTATCGTTTAAAAAGAGAAAAAGGAATCGATTTTTTTATCGTTGTAAATGTTTATCCCGCCTTACTGTAAGTTACAACGATGCGCTGCTTCTTACCAAAGCGCCCAATGCTTGGTCGGCCATTAATACAAGCGCTATAGCCCGATAGGCATACGCTAGAGAGAGACAATCGCGAGAGGCGTGCCCACGGTCTTACTAGCCCAGTCGAATTAGATCAAAAAAGGGGCTAACACGGAAAAAATTCCGAGTAGCAATTTTCCTTCGGAAATCGTTGGGGGGGGGGTCACTGGCAGTCACTTTTCGTGTAAAATTGAAAATAAACGTGATAATGCAATAAACAAAAATTCACCCCCTCTTTTCGGGTCTAAATCGAAAAATATCGATCCTAGGGAAAAATTGATAAGGGTTAAAATTGTAGGAAATTTAATTCCAAACAACTTCGGTAATAACCATTTTTCGCGTAAAATTGAAAATAAACGTGATAATGCAATAAACAAAAATTCACCCCCTCTTTCCGGGTCTAAATCGAAAAATATCGATCCTAGGGAAAAATTGATGAGGGCCAAAATTGTAGGAAATTTAATTCCAAACAACTTCGGTAATAACCATTTTTCGTGTAAAATTGAAAATAAACGTGATAATGCAATAAACAAAAATTCATCCCCTCTTTTCGGGTCTAAATCGAAAAATACCGATCCTAGGGAAAAATTGATAAGAACCAAAATTGTGGGAAATTTAATTCCAAACAACTTCGGTAATAACCATTTTTCGTGTAAAATTGAAAATAAACGTGATAATGCAATAAACAAAAATTCACCCCCTCTTTTCGGGTCTAAATCGAAAAATATCGATCCTAGGGAAAAATTGATAAGAACCAAAATTGTGGGAAATTTAATTCCAAACAACTTCGGTAATAACCATTTTTCGTGTAAAATTGAAAATAAACGAGTTATTCAATAAACAAAAATTCACCCTCAAAATCCAAGATGGCGGATGACGCAACAGGGTGCGAATCCCGAAAACCGAAATGTAGACTGCCAGTGACCCCCCCCCCCAAACGATTTCCGAAGGAAAATTGCTCCTCGGGATTTTTTCCGTGTCAAATCCTAATTCGACTGGGCTATACATACAGGTCTGGCAACGACGGTAGTGGGGGTAGGCACGCTAAGCAGCTCTGGTTTTTATTCCGATTTCTACCGCTTGGTGCGTGACGGCGAATGCAAGTAGTGTGCGACGACGAGAGAAACAGCTCTTCTGTCTCTGTCCCTCTTGATCGCAGCGCATGCGCCGTTCGACCTAACTTTACTTACCGTATTGTCGTGTGAGCTGCATAATATACGAAAGCAATACAAAATAATGTGCCGATTCAAAAGAAAGATGAATATTTTTATATAAAAAACTGAAAACTTTTTGATTACATTAATTCATAACACCAGTTATTTATTCATTTTGCACTATATTTTATTTTAGGTGTTTGTTGATGTAGATAAGTAGCAATGTAAAAATTGTTTTCCGCTGTAGGTACACTTTTTTCTTTGTGATTTTACAAATGTATATCAGAATTTAGATGATTGCGGCATTCGGCTGAATTTTTATTCCAGCTTACTCATCTTAAAGAGGTTGGAGTGGTCCAGTTAAGTCAAATGACGTTTTGAGTTCTTTTTCTTCAATAAACCTCACAACAATGCATGCACGGTATAGATTTATTCTGTAGATGCTAAATTTTCATAAAATATATAATTAAAGGGCAAAATTATGCATTTTTATAATTTAATTACGTGAAAAAGAAAAACTGTTGTGTTACAACAGACTTGACAAAGAATAACATTATTGATGATCATTATGAAAGAGTTGTAATCTTTTATTAGATTAAAAAGATTTAAAGTATTGAAAAGATTAAAAGATTTAAAAGATTCGTAATCTTTTATTAACCCCTGATGGTTCAATATTGAATATATATGGTTTCGATAGGCAAGATGGGTTTTGTATTGTTCGACGTTTCTTAGCACTTGAAACACGGAGCATTTTTGCGTAAAACTTTAGTACCCTGTTTTACACTTGGGAACTGCGCAACCCTTATACCCGTGCAACATGTCACAATTTTTTCACAAACCCTATTAAGAAAAAAAATCACCTCTATTGCATAAAGGTTTATTGAAGAAAAAGAACTCAAACTGTAATTTGAATTAACTGGACCGCTCGAAGCTCCTTAAGATGACTAAGCTGGAATAAAAGTTTAGCCGAATGACGCAATCACCTAAATACTGATGTACATTTGGAAAATCACAAAGAAAAAAGTGTATCCACAGCGGAAAGCAATTTTCACGTTTCTCTTTACCTACATCAATGAAGATCCAAAATAAAATATAGTGCAAAATGAACAAATAGCTGCTGTTATGAATTAATGTATTAAAAAAGTTTTCAGTTTTTCTATAAAAATATTCATCTTTCTTTTGAATCGACACATTATTTTGTATTGCTTTTGCATATTATGCAGCTCACGGTCGGTAAAGTTAGGGCGAACCACGCATGTGTTGCGGTCAGGATGAAAACAGACAGAAGAACTGTTTCTCTCTTCGCCGCACACTACTTGCATTTGCCGTCGCGCAACAAGCGGTAGAAATCGGAATAAAAACCAGAGCAGCTAAACGTGCCTATCCCCTCCTCGAAAATTTAGCTTCGTTGCAAGATCTGTATATAAGATCGTGGGCGCTTGAATCTCTGTCATTGTGCGGCACACCGATACGTCGTCGCGCTGCTACCGGCGCAAATATTCGGTGAAGTAAAAAGTTCTGAGCGTTTTCCGCTAGATGTCTTTAGTAAGCCATATCTCACGATGGATACATCGCATCGGGTCATACTATAACGGCGATTTAAAGTTGACATTACGCTTCAAAAAAAGGTGTTTGACAGTACTGTGTTTGGTGAAGCCAGTTGTGTGTTACAGCGTTCCAAAATGAAGGTAAAAAAAGAGAAAATTCGATACATTCTTCAGTACCACTACACCAAGGTGAAAAGGCGGAGCAGGCGGCCAAAAAAATTTGTGCTGTTTATGGACCCGATACAGTATCGAATGCAACAGCAAAGCGGTGATTCCAACGATTCCGTTCTGGTTATATGGACGTCGAAGATGAGGCACGCTCTGGTAGGCCAATCGTCGAAAATGTCGATAAAATCATGTAAATCGTCGAGTCGGACCGGCATGTGAGCACCTGTTCCATTGCCCACGAACTGAAGATTAGCCAGAAAACCGTTTAGAACCATGTACATAAGGCTGGTCTCAAGAAGAAGCTCGATGTATAGGTGCCACACGAATTTAGGTAAAAGAACCATTTGGACCGAATTGATGCCTGCAATTCGTTGCTGAAACGTAACGAAATCGACCCATTTTTTAAGCGGATGGTGACTGGCGATGAAAAATGAGTCATATACGAGAACAGCCGAAAAAGATCGTGGTCCAATCACGGTGAGCCGGCCCAAACGATCGCCAAGCCCGGATTAACAGCCAAGAAGGTTTTGCTGTGTGTTTGGTGGGATTGGAAGGGAATCATCCACTATGAGCTGCTCCCATCGGGCCAAACACTCGATTCGAACCTCTACTGTCAACAACTGACCAGTTTGAAGCAGGCAATCGACCAGAAATGGCCAGAATTCCCCAATAGAAAGGATGTTGTGTTCCATCAAGACAACGCCAGGCCGCACACATCTTTAACGATACGCCAGAAGCTCCGAGAGCTTGGATGGGAGGTTCTATCGCACCCGCCGTATAGTCCAGACCAGGCACCAAGCGATTATCACCTTTTCAAACATTTGCAAAATTTTCTTTATGGTACAAAATTGGCCTCAAGAGAGGCTTGTGAAAATGAGCTGGTCAAGTTTGTTATCAATAGGGGCGAGGACTTCTTCAATCGCAGAATCATGAAATTGCCTTCAAAATGGACAAAAGTTATCGAACAAAACGGTGCATACTTTCTAAATCGGATGATCTTAACTATGTTAATTTCATCGTCGAAATAAAGCGAAAAAACGCTCAGAACTTTTTACTTCATCCTATATATACTACTTTTTTTGTGCCAGATATTAACACGAGTCCTGTGGTTACATGTAAAATATGTCCTTCGACCAGAGTGTGCTGAGTTGCCATGGTACACAATTTTTGCACACGCGAGATAGCAGGAGACAAAGAGACAAAGGGACCGGCAATTCGAGCGTTACGGCATGGCACGCCGCGCGTCTCGATTACACACTGTTATCCGCGGAAATCAGGGTCACCAATAATGGGGTAATTTCCCAATGAGTAAGAATAAATAAATGCGTGAGAACGGGTATCGTGAATGTTTATTACTAGATCAAGTTTATTTTAACACAAGGAAAACGTAAAGAGAAAAGACGCTACAGCTTTAGCGCGTAGTCTAGGAAGTATTCGTTTTCACTAGAGGGTAAATGTCGTACATCGTGCGAGGCACGAGCGTTCATTTCCTCGCCCGCGATTTGGGCGCTGGTGTCGTGTGACCGACATGCGATATATCGTCCGAGCTAGTGAGCGGCAGACGAGCCGCCACACGGCAGTCTCGCGAGGTGCCATCTAGCGTAGGCGAAGCGTATCGATCGAGCGACGATAGGGGCATCTTGCGATTTTTGCGGGATGCACAAAGCTTTGCCTCCAGCGACCGATGCGTATACTTCTGCATTACCGAAAATTCGTTGATCTTGTATATAGAAATAAATTTTTTGGTCGAAGAGAAGAAACATGTTGAAACGTCTTGTTCGAACGCGACAGAGTAAAAGGATCGAATAATACGGATGTTACGAGAAAATACGTATTTGAAAGGAGTCATTGACTTTTGTTTACAAATTCGCACTGCAGTGCGATCCAAAGAATAAGAGACAATGCAGTGTAAAATCGACGACCTGCCTGACGAGATATTGGAGTATATCCTAAATCTTATACCGCCCTACAAGGACCTCCAGGATTGTATGCTAGTTTGTAAAAGATGGTGTCGCGTTACAAGAAGTAAGTTTGTTTTTCGTTCTCTTAAATTTAACGAATTTCACAACGCTAGCAAAAAAAAAACAGAATTTCTCGTTTCTACTTCTCTAATGCGCTCGTTGCGCATACAGATATGATAGAACACAACGAGGCACACTTTCAAAAGTCCGTCGCCTACGGCTCTTTGTACTGGAACTCCTGTCCGCTCGTACACCTGCGACATCAACCTATAGGCAAAAGACATTCGCATTCTGCTTGCGCCTATGAAAATTCAATGTGGGTCTTTGGCGGTTGTACCGCCACTTGTACCACCTTCAACGACTTATGGCGTTTGGATTTGCACACTAGAGAATGGATCAGACCAATCGCGATGGGAAGCTATCCGTCGCCTAAGGCCTGTGCCACTATGCTGTATCACAACAAAAGTTTCATTCTCTTTGGCGGCTGGTCGCATCCTTCTCCTTATCCTCATCATCAGGTTTGTCTCTGTATACAGTAATACCTTGATTTGCGCTACCTCGACTGAGAGCGATCATTGATTTTTTGGATTAACAACAGTGCCACCCGGTAAACCAGTGTTTTTGTTAGTCCTTTGTCTCGATGGAAGAAAATTTATGTTTTTATTTGCAAAGTTGTACCCCTTTAAGAGTTTCAACACCAAAACCGAAATGCGAGATTGAAATTTATATCACCGAAAGATTAGTTTAAGGTGCGTTAACTGTCCACAAATCGATCGGTTTCACAATAAAGTTTCAGAGATTTTTAATGTTTACGTTGTACCTTTATCCATTTGGTAATGCACGTGACACCTCGTAAACACCAGTTATAGGGATGTAGGGACAAAAACACTACTGAGATTTAAATTAAATAAATTTTGTTTTTTTTTTAATATACCACGTTTTTAAAACAGACTAAAAAGTATAAAATAATTTCTCATAGCCCTATACAGATTGTCCTGAAAATTTGTGATTGTGAATTTTCAATAGTTATGAAAATACTTGTAACACGTAAAACGAAAACCCTGGGGCGCCTGCAAAATAGATAATTGATGCATGAATAATTCACCTAAGTCACTAACAATTTTATTGCACTACAAACGATATGAACTGTTGTGTGAGTGTTCTCAACAACAGCTACTCCCTATACGCCTATACTCCCTATTGCTGCCGCCCCACTTTTTTCGTTTTAAATCTTACAAGTATTTTCATAGCTATTGAAAATTCACAATCACAAATTTTTAGGACAATCTGTATGGGGTTAGAAATCGATATGGGGCTGGGAGAAATTATTTTATACTTTTTAGTCCCTTCTAAAAACGTGGTATATATATATTTTTTTTATTATTTTTTATTTTTTCTCTTTCGCTAAACTATATTTTTTTATTTTTTTTCACAATTTTTTCCTTATTTTCTCTCTTACACACTTAATTCTTCTATCTGAAACCTGTTGCAAACTTAAATATTGTATATACTATTTCAATATACACAATATCTATTTGTATATTGTATTATTTATTTTATATATAAGGTGTAGTAAAAAGAAATCCATTATTTTTGCATGAAATTGAAGGCTTTATTTAGCATAGTTAAAATGATCCGATTTAGGTCTAATATGCACCGTTTTGATCGATAAGTTGTTGCCACTTTGAAGGTAATTTCATTATGCCTTTCTCATAGAAATCCTCGTCCATATTGGCAAAAAACTGGGACAGTCGATTTTCACAAGCTTCTCTTGAGGCGAATTTTTCACCAGCAAAATCTTTCGCCATAGACAGGAACAGGTGGTAATCAACTGGTGCCAGATCTGGACTATAAGGTGGATGCATAAGAACCTCCCAACCAAGCTCCCGGAGCTTCTGGCGAGTCACTATCGATGTGTGTGGCCTGGTGTTGTCCTGATGGAACACAATTCCTCTCCTATTGGCCAAAGCTGGCCGCTTCTGGGCGATTGCTTCCTTCAGACCGTCCAATTGTTGACAGTACAGGTCCGAATTAAGAGTTTGGCCTTAGGGGAGCAGCTCATAGTAGATGATTCCCTGCCAATCCCACCAAATACACAGTAAAATCTTCCTGACCGTCAATCCTGGCTTGGCCACCGTTTGCACCGGCTCACCACGATTCGACCACAACTGTTTTCGCTTGACGTTGTTGTAAGTGACCCACTTTTCATCACCGGTCACCATCCGCTTCAGAAATGGGTCGATTTTGTTGCGATTGAGCAGCGATTCGTAGATGGAAATTCAGTCCATGAGGTTTTTTTGCGATAACTCGTTGTGGCACCCATACATCGAACTTCTTTTTGTGTCCAGCCTTATTCAAGTGGTTCCAAACGGTTTTTTGTGCAATGTTTAGCTCCTGGGTAATCGAAACAGTGCTTACATGATGGTCGGACTCGACGATTTCCATTATTTTATCAACATTTTCGACAATTGGCCTTCCAGAGCGTGGCGCATATTTGACATCAAAATTACCGGAACGGAATCGACGAAACCAAAATTGCGCGTGATTGGCTGTTACAGTATCAGGACCATAAACACTATTCACATTTTCAGCCGCCTGGCTTGCGTTTTCGCCTTTATCGAAGAAAAACTGTAAAATATGGCGTATTTTCACTTTGCTGGTGGCCATCTTTGACGCGCGCTCAAAAAATATTGAGTCAAGCAATCACAAAACTGTCTGAGATGTTTATTTTATAGTACGAAATCTTATCTTTCTAACGCCATCTAACGTTATCCGATCGCACTTATACAACGCGAGATACAGATTACTAAATCCATCTATTGCAAAAATAATGGATTTCTTTTTACTACACCTAATATATATATTTTTTAAATTTATATTTATCTTGTCTGTTTGTTTGTTTGTTTGTCATTCAATTCTGAGCTATGTTTAAAGTTTCAAGTCTCTAGCTCATCCGGAAGTTAGTTTAAAAATTGCATTGTCATCCAGTTCTGAGCTATGTTTAAAGTTTCAAGTCTTCAGCTCATCCGGAAGTTAGTTTAAGAAGTTACGTGAGTTTCGAAGCCAAAAAAAGCATATGTTCTCTATTTTTTTTTAAATATAATATATAAATTATTTTATTCGAAATTTTAAGCACATAAAAGAGCAACAATTCAACATTTTAAAAAAATTTCATCCAAAAATTTGGGAAATTCAGCCGGTGGGACCTGGTCTCCAGAGACCCCTAAAAAAAAGTGTCCTTGTGGTGGTCAGGATAACTCATGATAGCTTTATCTAAAATTAAAAAACCAAATTTTTTCTGTTAGTAGATAAGTATAGCTCGTGATTGAACGAAAGATTTTTTTAAAAATTGAAATTTGAATTTTTGGCAGAGTTGTATGCAAAATAGTTCAATTTTTGGTACAATTTACACTACGTATAGCCTTGAAATATTAGTTTTAATCGAAAAAAAAAACCTTCATTCAATCACTAGTCAATGCTATTTTGAAGAAGTGTGCAAAATTTCAATAAGATCGGTGCATTAGTTTTTGAGAAATCGTGTCCACCGACTTCAAAAATAGTGTTTTGAGAAAAAAGCGTTTTACCTACGTCGCTCCCGGCCAGTATTTTCCAACGGGGGGAATTCCCAAAGGCTCTCTCTCCTAGACTTTTACTTCGATTGACTTAAAACTATTAGATAATAAAATTGAAAAATAAAAATGAATTTTTGATATATTTTCAAACCCACGTAACCACTTAATAAAAACGTGGTAAAAATGGAGGAAACCGTGGTTATATTGTTAGGAATATTGTGTTAAATAATCATCGATTTTACTGTCTCCTGATGAATTTCATAGCAATTATACCTCTGTATAATGAATGAAAACTGTTATATAAGATTATCATTCGAAGAATGGCACTGTTTGAAAATAATCTTTGAATGAATGGCACTAAAGCTTTAGGATTATTGGCGAGACAAATGTTAACATTAATGACTTTGAAGTTTGTATGGTTGGAATGAAACGAAAACGAATTCTTGTTAATTGCTCACTTTTTTGCCGATTTAGGCTGTGCAAATCAATCAAACGTTTTCACATTCTTGATAGAGATTTATGACCGCAATTAGCAAAAAAAAAGCTTTGGGAAATGATGAAGCAAGAAGAAAAAATCATTGCATTCCAACGATGCAAATTTCAGCGACATTATCATTAAGCGTTATTGATGCCAGAACTCTGCCCTGATTGGTGTCCGAATAATAGAGACAGTTGAAATATTTATCGTTGAACGCACATGTATGTTTTTTTTTGTAGCAGGTAAAGCTTTTCGACGAGCTCCACGAATATTGCATAAAGTCTAATAGATGGAGGGCCATAAACACTCTGGGAGGACCTCCACCCACGTCGGCGCATTCCGCTTCTATTCACGGCAATCTCATGGTCGTTTTCGGTGGTGTTTGCAATACAAATATGTATGGATATTTACATTAAAAAAAAAATCGACGGATCATTCGCGTAAATCGCAAAAAATATCACAATTGCCGTTAATGCTTGTTGTATGATACATATTTTTTTTGCGTATTTCCTTTGAGTTAGTTCCAATGACATATGGTGCTTGAAACTGGATACTTACTGCTGGCACAAGCAAACCACGTCCGATCCTATGCCGCACCCGAGATACGGTCAGTCGCAGATCGAACTTGGTGAAAAGCATCTTCTCGTTTTGGGCGGTTGCGCCGGTCCAAACGACGCAATGAACGACGTATGGCTACTAACGATGGAAGGCACCAGCTGGACGTGGAGGAAAGTCAATATACGTCACGCCGAGTGGGCACCTACGATAATCTGGTGTCATCAGGCTTGCAAAGTACTTTTTTTCCCCATTGTTCCTTTGTATGAGCTTTCGGCTTTTTACGTTCCACTCCGTAGTGGACGCGCATCTCAGTGCTCGGCGGTGCGGTCACCCATTCAAGTTTTGGCCGTGGTCAATGCTGCTTAACGGCTCTGCATAAAAAAACGGGTCAGTTTTCAATATTTTTTTCTGCTGAAAGTATTGGAATGATGAATTTAGAACTTTGAATACAATTAATACATAGTCTTGCAAAGTTTGAGCTTTTTTTATTGAAGTATATTGAGAAACGATGAAGTTATTATTATTTAAACAAAGTGCCTTCGTTGCTGCGTGACCAATCGGTGTAGGTGGTTCCGGCAACTAGATCGATTTGAAATAAAATAATAAGAAATGTACTTTTCGTATAATAATGAAACTTTCGTATGACCGGATACTTTTTTAAAGTTTTGAAATTATGCTGTGTCCGAATTTGTAGTCGATCGAACGAATAGATTTTAAGATACGACTTAAATCGTTTCATAAAACGTAATTTTGAGAAGAACGCAGAAGAAAAAAAGGGTATCTGACCATTCACACGAATCTATTCTACTGTGATGGCTCAAAAAATAAGCTATTTTTGATAATTTTTGTTCAACTGTTGCATATATCGATACAATTTTTTTTCGCTTAAAGGTACACTCTTACAGAATAGAAAACAATTTTTTTTGTTGCATATAAATGTATATTTATTTAACAATTGATAATCGTGTAGAGGCATGAATAAAAGTGTGTTGCTGGCGTTGATGATTTACGCTCTCCAGGTAATTTGAAACAAAAAGATTCTTAAACTGTATGAATGTCACTAGAACGTCCGAACTAGAATGATTATTTCATATTGCAAAATAACAAAATGGCGTCGTTTTTTGCAAAAGTGTTCGAAAAACACGTTTTTTTCGTCAATTCGGGCAAAAGTATAAGTAAAAATTAATATTTTTAAATAATTCTAATTCGGGCGATAGCGACACTCATACAGATTAAGAATCTTTTTGAATTTTTCGTTTCGGATTACCAGGAGAGCGCAAATCATCAGCGCCAGCGACATACGTTTTTTTCATGCCTTTACACGATTATAAATTGTTAAATCAATGTACATTTATATGCAACAAAAAAATGTTTTCTATTCTATAAGAGTGTACCTTTAAGCGAAAAAAGTTTGTACAGATACATGCAACAGTTAAAAAAAAAATGTATTAAAATATAGCTCATTTTTTGAGCCATCACAGTAGAATAGTCCCTTAAGACCCTAGATTGAAAATCGATGTAATGGAAAATATTCTTTTTTCGATATTTCAAGCTTATGCAACCACCGTTTAGGAGATCGCGAAAGCCGCACACCGACTGCGTGTCCATTACGGTCAGTGGTTGGCAAAGTTATGCACGACGATTTTTTTTTGTTCATCCCTCTTTGTAATTTCCTCAGGCATACGTACTTTACAATGCTTTTCTTGTCTCTATGTTAGGTAGGAAATTACGTAATCGTTCTCGGTATAAAAAAACGGCAAGCCCGAGCTAGTGATATGAGTATATCAGCGAGAGCGGCCTGCCAAAGGCCCGCACCGGCACAAGTTCCAATCCCTACGCCGCAAAACGAAAGGTTCGTATAAATACAAATGATGGAAAGATATACAAGCTCATTCTGCCAATCAATTAGAGCTTGTTCGCATTATTGGCTCATTCGTTTTCATTCAACTGGGGATGAAAATGCTTACCGGTAGCAGTTTTGCCAAAATAACTATACAAAAAATGCATTGGTCGTTACTTTAGTAACGAGTAACGACAATTCACGTCAGTATCCATTATTTTGGCAATACACAGTGGAATCGCGATGTATTGTTCATTCGGCTAAGAGCAATGGTAATGCAAACGATTATTCATCGCTACGGCAGTGACCAATCGAATCGAAAGCTCCTATCCATTACTTTGTTAACGTGTAATCGACATTCGAATAGCATTATCGAATTAATGGATAATTGACGAATGAACGCAACTCAATGATTTGCAACGCTGATCGTTGATATTTTCACAAGATAAATTATTCGCGCTTACTTTCAGGCAAAATAATCAGCCCCGCGTAGATCGCGACGAGAACGTAAACGGCCGTCACGGCTCATTTCGAAGATTGTTCTCACCACCGGCACGACCAAATCTTCGTGCCCTAAGTCCTTCACCGCCGACGATACCCCTGTCTTACTACATCGACAATAGTCTGAGTATGGCAGCTTTTCGTGATGAGCCAACTCGTACCGGTCCAACCTTGAATCGTCAACGACAATTGGAATCGCTGCGACGCATGGAGGAGAGAATTCAGAGTCGCAGGAATCACCAAAAAGTACCGAAAAAACGTGAAAACACACTGGCGATATTTGTTCTCGACATAACAAACGTTTTGTGCGACGAATGCGTCGCCTCGTGGGTACAATTGAAGCAAAACGATCGCACCGGTCCCGACGAGAGGATACTATACTCCCTCGTTCTCGGACGTGGTGAACTCATTGTTTTCGGTGGCATAAGAAAGGAACAGGCCACTGTGCAAGGACACACCGACACCGACGACTCCGAGGTTTTTAACGATCTTTACTTTCTCAATCCACCGCGATACATTATATAAAAAGAAACGAAAAAAAGAGAAACTACAAAAACAAACATCAACGATATCGAAGACTCATAAACCTTTCCCTTCCTGATATATTTGCTTTCCTACTCATGCCATGTGTCGCAGTGGCTGCTTCTGTGCTACGTCAGCTCTAACGAGACAAACGAATACGCAAAAATTGTGCATAATACGAGTATATCGGCGGAACATTTAGCGTAACGATTTTTTATTTTTATTTTATAAACTTTTTACGACGAATCTCCATCTTACGAAGAAAAAAAAACCAAAGAAAAACAAATAAACTCTCGTGGATTTTATTTTATTTTATACACAAGTCCAGCCGTACAGGTCAATCATTCGAGTCTCGTAACAGAAATTACGAGTTTCGTCCCGTTGATCCAAAGTTTCACGAACCTAAAAAAGGGCTTTTCGGCCAATTGAACGCTCCTCCGTAATTTTGCATAATTGCGGCGCGCTTCTGTCTATTGTGACAGCCTTCATTTCAATCGAGTCAACTTTCGATCCTTAATGCGCAGCTTTCTATATATGAATTCACTATTTAAAGGGAAGGTTACCGCCAAGGTGCATAAAAAATACATGATCTTCGGGAATTTTTTTTTTATATAAAATAAATACTTTTGGAGATTGGTTTTAACGTATTTTATTCTTCTATCAATGGAGAGTAAATACCAATTTTATTTTAAAAAATCCAAAATAGTGGCTTCAGCTCTCGTCAATTAAATCCACGCACGGTGTGTTTTAGTCTGCGCGGAGCGCTCCACAGCCGTGCCAGTTCATCTTAAACAAAAATGGGTTAAAAATTATTAAACTAAACTCAATTTGGGACCCTTATCGTTTTTTGTTTTCTGAAAACGCCTGGATAACAAAATAGCAGCCGTTTGAAAAAAAAAAAACAATTTTTTTGCTCGGTTTTCTTTTTCCAACGGACGAAAAAAAAGATTTCTAAATCAATTTTTGACAAAAATAGCTTCCTGATGGCCCTGCAAATTGAATTTTCCTTTCAATTGCGCAGAGATTCATGTGGATCGGTTCGTCCGTTGCAGCTATAGAGCGCCCCGCGCGCTGAAAAATTCTGTTTCCAGAAAAACTCATTTAACGTTTAATGCTTAGGCTGTCAATTCTAAAATACTTTAGATATGAAGATATCCTTTTACCCACGTGTTCTAAACACTTTAAGGATTCAAATCATGTAAGGAAAAGAATCGAATATTTCATCGTCATGAACGGTAACCTGCCCTTAAGGTATTACTGGATGGACCGTCGGGCTAAAAGTTAGTCCAAAATAGGCGAATCGTGAATTTACAAATGTAGATCATGTCGTACATGTTTAGCCTTACAAATAGCTAATTTAATAATAAATGAACACTAAGAAATGTTAATTTTCCACTTTTAATAGTAATTGAAGTCAAATTCGACGAAATTGGCGTGTGTTTGACTGAGGTTTTGTCAGTGAGTGTGTACATCCGGTTCAATTGTCGAACAAAAAAAATTTCAATTTTTAAATTTAATAAATACGTTCAGATCATCTTATAATTATCAATAATTGCCCACAAACTCAATATACAGGGTGTCCCAGAACTAAAGGTAGTCCCGGAAATGGGGGGTTGGGGGTAAAATTCTGACTCGATTGATATAAGCATGCATGGGTCTCAGATCAACCCTTGCATTATAATTAATTTTTAAAGGTGGGCCAATCAAGCGCGCCGGATGAGCGGGCGTACGTCGGTGAGCGATACGGGCGTGTAGTGGTGCCTGGCGGTGCGGTGCCCTCACCATGGGGTAGTGTCTGCTGCCTCGCTGTACGTTCTTTCGTGGATGGGTGGGACTCAACGCCCGTCATCGGTGTGAACGCTTGAATGTGTAGTGCTCTTCGTTTACGTGCACTCGTCATATGGGTGCGACGGAGAAGGTACTATCGGTGTGAGCTTTCGAATGAGGTAGTGCGCTTCTCCGTGCGTATTTTATTTCTTTTATTTTCTTCATCGTAAAATAAAGATGAATGCGTTTTTAAATAAACATCCAAAGAAACAATTAAACAATTGAAATTATTTTAAATTACCGAATTAGCCCAATACATTTTGAGGGGAATTTGTAATTTTTATAATTTCAATTCGAATGAACATTTTAGTAAAATGCGACAATTTTTTATTTTTATTTATTCGCAGGAATTTGTTCGAAACCTTGTCTGTCTTATCAGGCATAAAAAAAGTAACGGAAAATGGCGGATTTTGTTAAACCCATTTTCTCGAAAAAATTCTTTGCAAAATAGTTAATCAAAATTGACAATGAAAAGAAAATTACTAACCGAAAATTGATACCGTATTTTTTTTTTTTAATACGGGTTCCAACAAAATTGTGGAGTGTAAAAGAATTAATAAGCACTGAAAAAAAAAACACAGTGTTTGGTTCATAAGAAAAAGTAATAGTTGACATAAGGTTTGTTGAAAAATGTTTTTTAATCGATTTTCTACATGATTAAATGAGTAAATCGTTTATAAGAAATATATCTATTATTTGAAAAAAAAAATAAGTAGACAAGTCGGGATCTCGACATTACCGCACGGCTGCCTTGGATCATGTAACATGTAAAAAGGTTACAGGAATGAAAAAGCAATTTCAATAAAATTGTTCTTTTTGTATATTTTTCCTGTAAAATAAATTCGTCTACTCGTCTACTTTATTTTTTTTATTTTCAAAATAAAAAAAAATCCTTATAAACGATTTACTCATTTAATCAACTGGAAAAATCGATTTAAAAACATTTTTCACCATACCTTATGTCAACTATTACTTTTTCTTATGCAACAAACACCATGTTTTTTTTCAGTACATATTTATTTTTTTACACTCCACTATTTTATTGGAAACCCTATTAAAAAAAAAAAAACCGAAAAATACGGGATCAATTTTCAGTTATTTTTCTTTTCGTTGTCAATTTTGATGAACTATTTTGCAAAGAATTCTTCCGAGAAAATGGATTTAATAAAATCCGCCATTTTTCGTTAGTTTTTTATGCCTGATAAGACCGAGAAGATTGCGAAGAAATTCCTGCGAATAAATAAAAATGAAAAATTGTCGCATTTTAATAAAATGTTCATTCGAATTGAAGTTATAAAAATTATAAAATACGCTCGAAATGTATTGGGCTAATTCGGAAATTTAAAACAATTTCAATTGTTTAATTGTTTTTTTAGATGTTTATTTAAAAGCTTATTCATCTTTAATTTACGATGAATAAAATAAAAGAAATAAAATACGCACGGACAAGCGCACTATCACATTCGAGAGCTCACGCCAATAGCGCCTTCTCCGTCGCACCCAGATAATTCAGGGGTTGATTTGCCACCCATACATGCTTATATCCATCGACTCAGAATTTCACCCTCAACCCCCCATTTCAGGGATTACCTTCAGTTCTGGGACACCCTGTATATTGAGTTTTCCAATTATTGCTATTAATGCATCGTTAAAAAAGGCGATACTCCTTATTGCTTTAATTAATTTCTCGACAATCACTCAGTCGATTTATTTAAAACATAGTATAATCATTCGCTTGATCCTAAATCTTGATATATTTTCCGAATTTACGGCCATTTTGTTTCATTCGTTTTGCAACCGTTAACGTCTGCGGAAGCTGTTTTACTATAAGCGACCGTGTTAAATTCATATGTTTTACTAAATCATTTAGTGAAAAATTCTAAAACAATTCATGTATTATTGTTCTATCGAGAACTATCATTCCCCAAATTTTCAAGAATTTTGGCAATTTTTTAATATCCATCCAGTAATACCTTAAAAGCATTATTTGAAAGACAACTCTGAGACTGCGCATATTCGATATATTTCGAAAACCGGATGTGGGCTGTCAGATGGCGGGCCCACCAATCCGGATTTAAATCTTGTTTACATATATATATATGTATATGACGGGGGCGGCGGTGGTTCTTCGCGCTTGCTTGAAATACCGTACGATAGATTCTTTTTATTACACACAAGCCACACAAGTGAGAACGGACGTCGCACGAGAATCTCCGGTAATGTAACCCTCAATGTTACATATCGCCGAGTTCCGTGACTCTTTCTTGACCCAACTGGTGTGCCTGAGCATCCGGTATAGGCCATATACACACAACATATATATATATATATATTGACATTTTTGTGGGCGGCAGTGGGTGTGCGTGATTTTTCGTGATGTTTCGGTCCCGCGGTGGTGATGTCTCTGGGTCTCAGGACCAATACGTACGAAAGAAAACGAATTTACGCAGATAAAGTCTGGCAGCTAATATGCAACGGGGATGAGACGTTCGTAAGAGGAAAAAAACGTCGCAGAATTAAGCGATTTATTTTCTCAAAGTAGGTGCAAGCTTCGTAGCTGAGCGCCGAGAAGCAAAGGTGGGTCTCTCTCTCTGTCTCTTTCTCTGTCCCTCTCTCCCGCGCGCTGTCTACCTCTCTCTCTGTCTCTCTCTCTCTCTTCTCGAGGAAAGCTAACTGTAAAATGTCATCGACGACGAATTAAATGTGTGTCATCGCACAAAGCGTGTCCCGTGATTCCAGTTTTCGAAACCTTCCAATCTTCTAAACTATTTCAACCGTTAATTTTCTTTCATCTTTGAGTCCTCACTTCTTTCGAAAATCGTATTTTTTTCTACGTTTCATTTTTTTTTCGCCTTTATTGACGAAGGTGCTTGATCATATGCCGGTACGTAGTGTGCATATGTCTTGTAGTACGGAAGTTTATTGTCGAATTGTTTCACGAGCTTTTCCACATTATGTCACGATGTGCTTTTGTTTTCTCCTTGACATTTGAACATAGCTCGAATGAAAAGCTAACAGCACTGGCCTACAATTTGTAATGATTCCAGAGACTAAAATATTTTCAAATTTTTTTCTTTACATTTCATTATTACTGCCATGGTTGTTGATATTGTTGCGACCACGATTATTACCGTTTTGTTGTTGTTTTGTCGTTGCTGAATTGACGTTTTGCATGAATTCCTAATTCAAAATAATTTGATCTTTCAATGGTAAATATTTATTGTTTTACTTTGTGTCTATTCTATCTAAAGAATATTTTTATGTATAATAAGCAGAGTTGGCAAGGGCTTGGATGCGTGGCAGTGATATTGTGTTTAAAAGATAGGATCGTGAAAGCTTCTAAGCACATACAAAAAAAACATTCGAAATAAAAAATAATATAGGTAATAAGTATTATAACGTAAAATACAGTAGAACCTCGATTATCCGGACATGGTATAGTTCCGATAATAGTAACGTGTAATCATGGAGAACCGTTTAACACAATGCATATTGAAAAGATAAAAAAGAATGGGTATTTTCAGTGACTTTACGTTAGGCTTGTATATTTCTAATGTTTGAAGCCAAGATAGTATATATACTTTTAATATAAATATTCGACAACTACTTTAAGGCTTTTTAAATCTGGAACTGGACAATCTTTTATTATCTATGCAAGGTTAGCGGCAAAAATGCATAGGAGCTCGTGCAAAAGAAGCTGCATAGGGCAGCACGGTTGTTTCTCGTACCACTTGAGATTAATCTCGACGGCCAAAAACGCCTCGACATGCAAAATTTCTGCGCTTGGGCCTGCAAACTAAAGTGTACGAGGACGTGCAAGCTCGAGCGCACGCGTTAGCAAAAATGTAGCTCGAATTGATAAAAATTTATAAAATTGCGTGCCATAATTTGAATAATGGAACATTCTGATGAACCGAATCATTCTACAATCGAGGTTCTACTGTACTATATTATAAATAGATTATAATAATGTTTCCTTTTTTTTTGCAGGCTCTCACATAGTCGAAAAATGGAGGGACCAGAAGTGACGTTTCTCTTTCAGTTCGGTCTCCTTCGAGACACAGTTAGCGTGGAGGCTAGTGCCTTAACGTTGAAAGCCCTCAAGGAATACGCCTGTGATTTCATAAACACCAAATGTCCGGACCATGGCTTGACACAGTTATTCGATAGATTGTTGTTGTTCAAACACGACTACAGTTCGACAAATATACTTCAGCTAATAACTAACGCCACAGAGGTGGTGGACGAGACTTTGGTTGAGATAGTTTTGACCGGTGAGAACAAAGAATATCTGAGAAAAACAATCGTCTGTCAGTCATGTCGAGCAGCTCGATGAATCGCAAAAGAAATATTGCATCCTATTTTGTGTCTCATTTATTCCTGTTTACATAGCCCAAGTGTCGAGCGACGAAGTCGTCATTCGGCCTCACGCACTCACGGTACATTCGTACAAGGCACCGACGTTTTGCGACTTCTGCGGAGAAATGCTCTTCGGCCTTGTGAGACAGGGTCTAAAATGCGAGGGATGCGGAATGAATTATCACAAGAGGTGCGTCATCAAGATACCGAACAATTGTCTTCAGGACGCGAGCCAGAGAAGACGAAGCTCGACGCTGCTCAACGTACCGCGCTCGCCGAGCCAAGGCTCCACGAGCAGTTTGACAAGCGCCAGCGACGATAACCAGAGCACCAGCACGACGAATCTGACCAGCCACAACAACAGCACCTTGGTAGGATACAATGTTTGCAGTTGAGAAAACCAAAGCCTCTGAAGAAAAAAAAATCATTTAAAAAAATTTTTTCCTTTTTGGGTAATGTCAAGTTTCGAACGGAAATATCTTTGACATTGATTTTTCGTCGGAACAATTAGAAATTGAGGAATTTGTCTAGGTCATACCGTCGATCATAGCGCCGAAACAGTCGCGATCACCATCACTGGGTGGACGACCGGTTTGGGTCGAGCGCGAGCTTGCGACGCGCATTAAAATTCCTCACACTTTCGTCGTTCACACTTACACGAGACCGACCGTGTGTGGCCTGTGCAAAAAGTTGCTACGCGGCTTGTTCAAGCAGGGCTTGCAATGCAAGGATTGTCAGTACAACGCGCACAAGAAATGTATCGAAAAGATACCCAAGGATTGCACGGGGGAAAATCCCAAGGATACGGCAGGTACATTTCTCTCAGACTATCTTGCTACGTAACCAGGTATTGGTTTAATTTTTTCCGCTAATGGGCATTCTTGTTTTTTTTTCTTAAATTTATCCATTCAGGAATCGAATATCCTGACAGTGACGTAGGCAGCGAGCACGAGGGAAGATATGACGGTAGAAACGAGGACGGTGATGGTGATAGCGACGCGGAAACACCACTCGTTACCTCGCAAATCTCCTACACGTCGGAAGAAAATAAACTTAATGGAGAGACGGTGCGTTTTTTTTACTTCTCTGCATTCTTCGAAATCATCCAACAAGACTAAAGATTGTCGCTCATTATCGTACAGAATGTCTAATAAAAATGTCTCCATTTGCCAATATTTGATAGAAAAATTTGTACCCCGTACAACTTGTTATCGTACCATTTATTGTTAACGATACATTTATTTTTTCATACAGGATTTGGTTCCGATCCGTGACGACGCATCGTCCGACGATTCACGCAAATCTCGACCATCCAGGTGGGATCTCGCGCGAATCACGATTCTCATTTCTTTCCATTTTTTATTCCATGGTGTTCTCCTATACGATGTTTAGTTGCAGCTCAAGCCCAAGTAATAACATTCCACTTATGCGAATCGTCCAGAGTGTCAAACACACGAAGAGACGCGGCTCCAAAGTACTCAAGGAAGGGTGGATGGTTCATTTTACGAATCGTGATCGCACGGTGAGTACGAATTCCGTTATGAATTATCAGCAAATTGCGCATTCAAAAATGACCAGTATGAAATACTTTTCTTTAGTTACGTACAAAATATTCTAATACACGTGTGAAAAATCGATACACACATGCCACGCTCATATCAATATATGTTTACAAATTGATCATGAGCCGTTCAAGTCAAGTTCATATATAAAAATCAAACCTCAGGCATATTGTACCAGGTAAAATTGAACCTCAGGTAAATTGAATCAGTAAAAATCTATCCAGAAGTAAATTCAATCAATTGTTCACGAAATTCATTTATCAAGAAAAAAAATCTTATAGCGAACGCACGTGGGCCGAGCGGTCATGAGTGCGAGGGAGATAGCTGATTTTACTGATATTGCGGAACTGATATTGCGGAAAAAAGAGAAGTAACACCTTTTGCTCTGTTAAGGTAGTAGTCGCGCCACAGTCGCGTTGAAAATTTTATTCTCCGCTCAATCGATGAAAGCTTCGAAATATTGCGAAATATCCTTATAATGTAGCTTGTACATCTTATCGGGATGTAAAAACTTATAAAGTAATGATGAAAACGCCTAATGTTCATCTAACCCTCACTTTTGTATCAGACTATCCATTCCGGCTTCTAATACGTAGATACTCTGCGTATACGAATATGCACACACTACTGTAATCTAGTTCTAGTCCGCTGCAGTCGCTTCGTGGTACTAGCATCGCTAGACATTCCTTAAGGCCAAGTGTCACACCGACCGAGCGGCCATGAGTGCGAGAGAGATAGCTGATTTGCAGATTCCCAATGATTTCTGAAACGGTTGATTTTTGGGAAAAAAGAAAAGAAACACGTTCCGCTCTGTTGAACGACGAATAACCGCTTTCTCTTCTTTTGCCCGAAATATGATCCGTCTAGGAGAAATCTTGGCAGTAGGATTTTTACCGACTGAACGTGTGACACATGGCCTTAATTTAAATCGCTGTATCTCTGAAAGTATACGGTCAAAATACATGATTTTTTTTTACCCACTTCATCATATGTTGCTCTGTAATCGAGAATTTTTTTTTATCTGTAGAAAAGTTTTGAAGTTATTGCGTGAAATGTAAAATTGTCCACTGCTCCCCATAAGAACACGTGTAAAACCGTGAAATCCTTGATTGCCAATATCTCGAAAACGGAACGGTGAATCCTTTTGAAATTTTGCAGGTAGTCATTTAATAGTGTTCTGAATGAGTCCTCAAAATTAAAAAAAAATCTATAGAAAAACGCCTTGGCGAGACTACTACCTTAAACGACGAACAACGTCTATGTCTTTGTTTGCCCGAAATAGAATTAGTCTGGGAGAAAACTTTCCCACAGGATTCTTACCGACCGAATATGCGACACATGTCCTTCAATAATAAAATAATATGCTGTACTATCATTAGAAGTTTACCTTTTTGCAAAGAGAAGAATATTTAACTCTCATTGATGATAACTCTATATATTTGCTACGTATCATTTTTTTTAAATCACCATTTTAAATTCTAAGTATCACTGGATTACACTTTCACAATGAAATAATTGAGCGTACATTCAATCAGACCAAAATAAATAATTGAACCCGTAGTTATAATACTATCAACAAAAACAATAATAAATAGAATTACACAAATTGACGACTCATATCCAAACAAATATACAACCTAAAAGGTCGGAAGGCTCGTAGCCAGTAATACTTAACTTTTCTTACCATCTCCGTTCTTATTATTTCACACGAACAATTCATCGAAATATTCAAAGAAATTGACTCAGGCTGACTTATTCAGGGACAACATTTTTGAGGTTCAAAAATCCAAAGCTTACGATATTTGGGGGACGAATTAATTAGTTTCATATTGACCTAGGTTGAAAATATTCAGGCGTCGAACTTCCCAGGATGAATTTTTGAGATTCACTTCATTCGGTGTAAAGTGGTTCGCTGATGCCTCTATTTGGATAAATCTTTAAAAAGTGCGCGTTCAGAATACCTGGTCTCTCGCGCAAAATCGAAAGCCGACTGTTTTCAGGCAAACTTTAGTATTTATTCACATTCTTTTACGTTTAAAATTGCAGAAACGAAGACATTACTGGCGTTTGGACTCTAAAGCGATCACGCTCTTCCAAAGTGACAGTGGATCAAAGTATTACAAAGAAATACCCCTCGCTGAGATATTGGGCATTGAAACTGCGAGGCTCCCACATTCGCGTATGCATCTGACATTTGCAATAAACAGACTATCCAAAAATGTCATAAGTGTTAACGATATCCCTTTGGATTTTACAGAATCTACGCACTGTTTCGAGCTGCGAACGGCAAATATCGACTATTACGTCGGGGAAGAGGTTAGTGGCGGCGTCGGTGGCCAAGTTCCCGCTCCCGAGAGCGGAGTTGGTGCTCATTTGGCAAGATCCTGGGAGACGAGCATCCGGCAAGCTCTGATGCCGGTCACCAATGCTCTAGCGAGTGAGTTTCATAGTCGATCTCCACGACATAAGAAAAAAACGAAAAAGTGTTAGATACGAATGATTAAAGGGCACACTTCCGTAAAATACACGAAGAGCACGCTGGGTGTTAAACACTTGAGGATATTTACATGTGTGCTGGTGCTGACGGTGGTGGACATTTTTTTACAATAAAAATTAATGATTGATGTTTAATCTGTCTACTTTAAGGACAAGAAGGTTTCATGAAGATTTAAAAAATTTAAAGTAGTTAAAAAAATCCTGTGTGAAAAAAAAATTCGAAAAATTAGTTTTTTCCACTCTAACATTCATATGTTTTTACGTTTTTCATATTTTTACTTAAAATTTTACTTGAATACTTTTGACATATGGCACTTAAAAAAAAAGAATTAGTCCTATAGTGCTCGTTTCGAAAATGGTATTCTGGAAAATTAAAGCTTTAATTCCGTAAAAAAATGGAACACCGTACTTTGCATATTTAAACTATTTTATTGACATTCGAATAGGTATAAAAGATTATAAAAATAATAATTAATGTAAAAATGGTATAAAAAAAAGTTTTTAATGTAATTTATTACTCGGCAAAAGCACATTGCGTGCAGAGACCTGAACAGCCTTGGTTGAATATAGGCCGCTCGCAAGCCGGCCATTGTGATTTTGTCTTTTTATCTTTTTTGAAGTTGCACAGAGCATACCGAGCATAAGTGTTTCCTATAACAACTTTTCCATCAATCTGAGTTTCTCCTCGTACATTGATTTTCACAATTCTAGTCAACGCGTATCGGATTTCATTGCGCAACGTAGGAATTTTGTATCTCTTCTTTACGTGTGGAGTGACAAGATACTTTATGACACCCTTCATGCAGTCACGTGCCTTCCACGCGCTTTGCTGAGACACAATCGTTTGCTGAGCGAAGCATTTTCTAGCTCTTCTTTGAGCTCTTCCTGACCATTTTCGCTCTCGAACTCTTGATCAGAGAACACGGAAACATTGTTCTCTTCACTGTCGCTCATATTCCCGCCAAACATTTCTTCGTCATCCTGCTCTTCGACAAGTTATCCTCGCGACGTCCGATTTCGTAAATGGTATGGTATCTAATGATGCGAAAACTATGAGATGATGCAGGAAAAAAGTCTGTCTACTTTTGATAATTTACTTACGTTGAAAGTCAAGCAAATTACGCGAATCAAATGAAAAGAAAATGCTCCAAAATCACTTTAGCAATCGATAAAGGCACACTGGATGTCCAACACCCGACGATCTTTCAGCCTTTACCAAAGTTCAAAAACAGCTGCTAAACATACACTAATACTCGGACCCCCAATCTAACTCAACGGACCTAAACTTGAGATGTAAATTCAACACCCGATGGTACCCTATATTCGATTTTCTCGAATTTAGTATGGTTTACTAGAGTCCAAAGTGGTCGCTGGGTGTCAAACACCCAGGGTGCACCTCAAGGATTAATATCAAACTTTTGAAATATTTTAAACGATTTCATCTAATTTTGCATCATTATTTGATCCAGTTATCAGTCTTTAAATTTTACTTCCAGTAGGTACTCAGTTAAATAATATGAGAGAATCGTTCGTGAAGCATTGTGCTTCTAAGCCACATTTTTATCATATTTCATATAAGTTAGGGCAGTATTCCTTTTTAATATGCTTTCCTAAATTTTCAGCATTTATTCTATAATTTTTAAATCGAAGTATGCTTTTCATGACCATAGCTCCAGCTTCTAAGGCTGACGTATAAATTATCAAGATTTTTCTATCATGATTGATGAAATCCTCTCCGTTCTTCATATCCAATTAAAAAATGCATCAACTGCATGAGCTAACGGGAGATTCTCAAATCAGCGTTTTAAATTTACAATGATATTATCTTCTACTTGGTAGTAAATGTTGATCATCCAGTATTCTTCTGGTTGTGTATCGGCTGGCAAATCCAATGTATTACTTTTGATTATAGTTGACTTAATTGCAAAAGTTGAATATCTATTCAATTTACGTAATGGAATAGCTACTTTTCATACAAATTACGAAATTACATCGAAGGAAATAGTTCAAGTTTTATTCAATTATTTCTTTATGCTTGCTTGAGTGAAAATTAAATAAAATTAAAGCATTAGTCTCCACCTATTGCACATATTTTGAATAGTTTTTTTTCATAATAACATTTATCTCCATATTTATATCTTTTTATACATAAAAATAGAAGTTTCAAAGTACAAGGAAAAATTTAAAAAAAATGGTTAACTATTTATCTTGGTGATCCGGCTGATGTTACCCCTGCTTTTACCTTGTCGACACGAAATCTTGACTTTGGAGCATCTGAAAACAAAAAGTCGAATATTTTATTATAAAGTGGAGTTGTAGTTATGACCCCTACTAAAAACTTACACCCCCGATAAAAAGAAAACAAAATGGCGCACTTTTGAATTTTTCGACTGTTTTTTACAACTTAAATTGTATAAAAATAGCATTAAATATTAATGAATATTTATACCGTTAGTAGGGGTCGAAGAGCTACATGCATAGAATAATCCCTGTACATTTGGGCCCAATCGGTGCAATAGTTTTTCCAAAATCATGTCAAAACCACGTTGTTTTGCGAAAAAAGGGTTTAAAGTTTTTCTTGTAAAAATGTATATAAAACTTAAACAAAGCCTCTTACCCTCAATCACCGATGCCTGGTCTATACATTATTCCTTCACCCAATCCGAAACAAAAAAGTTCATCCAAAAATTTGGGAATTTCAGCCGGTGGGACCTGGTTTCCGGAGACCCCTCAAAAAAAAGTGTCCTTGAGGTGGTCAGGATAACTCATGATAGCTTTATCTGAAATTAAAAATCAAATTTTTTCTGTTAGTAGATAAGCATAGCTCGTGATTGACCGAAGGATTTTAAAAAAATTGAAATTTGAATTTTTTGCAGAGTTGTATGCTAAATAGTTCAATTTTTGGTACAATTTACACTATGTATATAGCCTTGTAGAATTAGTTGTAATCGAAAAAAAAACCGTCGTTCAATCACTAGTCAACGCTATTTTGAAGAAGTATGCAAAATTTCAATAAGATCGGTGCATTAGTTTTTGAGAAATTGTGGCTACCGACTTTCCCAAAGAGAGGAATTCCCAAAGGCTCTCTCTCCTAGACTTTTACTCCGATTGATTTAAAACTTTGGGAGAATACTCTAGACATATTGTAATATTAGATATTAAAATAAAAAAAAATGGATTTTTTGAAATTTTCAAACCCACGTAACCCCTTAATAGATCATTTGACTTAAATTGTTTGGGTTTGGTTGTTTCCTGAGGGGGGGGGGGGGTCACCGAGTTTTCCGAGGGCACCCCAAGCCCCTCTCCCCCCCCTGGTTAAGCCAATGTCGACTTGTGAGAACCGCAATGTGCCCAGTAATTCTTAAGTTTAGCCGCAATAAACGGAGGGTCGGTCGCCTACCGTGAACTCTATTTTATACTACGTGTGTAGTTTCTTTCGCTGAGTGATTCCAGTTGATTAATTTGCACGTCGCTTTTGTTTTCAGATCAAGAACAATCGACTGAGCCCGAGGAGAATGTGACCGACATGTCGCAGCTCTATCAAATATTTCCGGACGAGGTGCTGGGTTCCGGGCAGTTCGGCATAGTGTACGGAGGCGCGCATCGCAAGACCGGGCGCGCGGTAGCGATAAAAGTAATCGACAAGCTACGCTTTCCTACGAAGCAAGAGGCTCAGTTGAAGAACGAAGTGGCGATACTGCAAAATCTCTCGCACAGCGGCGTTGTCAATCTCGAGAGAATGTTCGAAACACCCGAGAGAATATTCGTCGTGATGGAGAAGCTCAAGGGTGACATGCTCGAGATGATATTGAATTCGGAGCGTGGTCGATTGAGCGAGCGCATAACGAAGTTTCTCATAACGCAAATTCTCGTTGCTCTTAAGCATCTTCACAGCAAGAACATCGTCCACTGCGATCTTAAGCCCGAAAATGTATTGCTGAGCAGTGACAGCGACTTCACACAGGTGAAACTCTGTGATTTTGGTTTCGCCAGGATAATCGGTGAGAAAAGTTTTCGCCGAAGTGTCGTTGGTACACCGGCTTATCTGGCACCGGAGGTCTTGCGCAACAAGGGTTACAATCGTTCACTCGACATGTGGAGCGTTGGCGTAATCGTTTACGTCTCGCTCAGCGGTACTTTCCCGTTCAACGAGGACGAAGATATAAACGAGCAAATACAAAACGCCGGTTTCATGTATCCGCCGAATCCTTGGAGGGAAATATCCTCGGACGCGATTGATCTTATAAACAATTTGCTACAAGTTAAGCAGAGAAAACGCTACACCGTGGACAAGAGTCTTCAGCACGTTTGGCTGCAGGACTATCAGACCTGGTGCGATCTAAGACAGCTCGAGGTACAAGTGGGCACGCGTTACCTGACACACGAGAGCGACGATCCCCGATGGTTGGCTCATGCCGGTCAGCGAACATGACACAACTACTTGCCTAACGTAAACATCGAATCATCGACAAATCCGGAACCGCTGCAAAAAGGATGGGCCCGCAGCGCCCGTGCCACGTTACGCCGCTTCATTCGTGCCTGATAAGAAGAGAGAAAACAAGACGGGAAACAATACTTGGAGGCATCATTGGACACGAATGCGATTCTTCTGAATCTCGTACAATACTCGAAATACCTCGGACAGCCGTTTACTTTCGTTGTCACGTGAAAGAGTTTTTATTAAATATTATGAGGAACGAAGGAGAGGGAAATATAAAGCCGACAGAAAGCGTCTGTTTGGCTCGAGTCGAGTTAGATCTGAATATGAAAAGAAAAACAAGAAAACAGTATATTAGCTAGACGGTGATCGGTGCGGCTCTGGAGAAGCCCTTAAAACTTCGCCATTCCTTTATTACGGGCGGTTTTAAACTTATCAACTCGAAATCAATAATTTTCGAAGCTTTCGCATCTTTGGAATTAAAATTAATAATATCGGTCGGATAATACGAGTTACTCACTTTGCCCTTAGTTATTAGTCAACGATTTTTACGATCATTAGATTATCATGGGCCTTGTACGTGAATTTTTCGAGGTTTTTCTAACCGCGCCTCGTCACGTCGTTGAATTGCGTCTCCAGAGATGAACGAATTTCGAACATCAATGAATCGTTAAAAATTTCATTTTACAACGAAATGATTATCGTAAGGAAAATCGCGTTGTTTGGAATACTGAACGAAGCGTGGCTCTTTTGTTAACAAAACTCGAGGATAATTTCGAACAATTATGCCTTCAAAACGGCCCTACGCCTTTTTTTCGTTCTAATTATTTCATTGCAAAACCATTTTTAAGGGATTTCATTTTTCGTTGGAAAGTGCGCCCATCTCTGTTGAAATTTGTTCCACGGTGAGAGCCGAGATTGCTTTTGGCTTCATAGTCTTCCGAAATTGAGTATCAAAATTTCGTAATTAACATTAGTCAGCGCCGGCGCATTGCATTCCGCGTTAATGTTGTCCATTTCAAACATTCCACATTCGAAGCGTTTCCGCGTTCGACCTTTCGCTGTTCAAAGTCACACCGCAATTGTTCGTCGGACCGGATTTAGTAATGACAAAAGACAAAAGACAACTGTTGGTTTTGAGTTAATTTTTAGGCTTTCGTAAAAACTCGAATATGTGACTTTCGGGACCCATTGTACTTAGTCCACTGCCACGCTTGCGTAAAAACGTATGAATTTTTGCCTCTATGAATTTACCGCTCGTGCCAATTTTTGCAGACTGAACGTAACGTTTCTCGCAAATCGTTTTTGTTTGATTTGTTTCCTGCTGGTTGCCCTTTTGTTTCGGAATGCAAGAGGACCCAAAGCAAGCGACCGATAAAATTTAAGCCCATTTAAAGTCCAAAATAGTTTATACGATACGAAATATAAAAGAACACATATTGTTTGCGCGCAAAAAAAAACGCTCGACATTCGCACACACCGTTCGAGTGAAAAATTCTAGGAAGATTTGTCCAACTTAAAAATTTCGAATGATAATTAATGTTATGGAGAATTTATTTTAGGATCATTTTTCTTATGGAGATACTTCTATCTCGTCGCAAATAATATCGGTGGTGGATGGAATTGCCGGTGCAAAACATATTTATTTACTGTCCCAGGGCTCTTTTCCCATGACAGATATTTTTTTCGTCACGTTAAGATTCAAGTATCCCAGTAGCGAAGTCGCAATTGATAATTAACATATATTTGATTATTACATACACATTATTGACAATAATAATTTCAAACATTTCTTAACTTGCTACGAGATTTTTATCACAATTATTCATTGCTCTACCGTTGGCAAATTGCTTCAAGTGTTTTTTTTTTCACTCGATCGTAATTCATTCCTGGACGACCTGAAGGATTGTGAGAGCGAAAGGTTCTTCTTACCTTGATCTTTATCGAATAAACCGTTTAGTCTACGGTACATTATGATACGAATGTCGCCAAGAACAAGTGAGGTTGTTTTTTTATCTCGTCGAGTACAGTCTTTTTTTTACACATTAGACGTGTACAAAACAAAAAGAAAAACAACTTAAGAAGCTCAAATTTTTTGATAATTCGATGTGTAGTAGAATTTTTACAGTTTTGCTCTTTGCATTAGAAGCAAAGCATTTTTTTTTATTGCGAAATACTTTTTCGTGTAAGGTGCAGCTATGCGTCCTCGAATCGTCGGGACGATGATCGAATAGACTGATAGCTCCACTTATACCTGCGTTACAAAGTGGAACAAGAAAAGAACAAAAAAAAACGTGCGTACAAGAGCCGATAACGATACGAACAAAAAAACCGCGTAGGTTAATGATTTTATTTAGTTATCAATTACAAGTAATTAATCGATAACGAAACGTACAATATGTGACCTGGTTGTGGGATCTGATTAATTTTACGCGAATACTCTTTACATTATTCGATTTTTTTTTTGCTTTTTGATCAACTATTTTTATTTAAACGTTCGTTACTACAGAACGAATCAAACGTTAATTCATTTACACACACACACACACACGCGCGCGCGCGCGCGCGCGCGCACGCACACACACATATATATATACACACACATCTTTGGAGATTGAGCTTCAAGCAATTCTTAAATAATTCGCATATGTTTCATTCAAGAACATAATTTGCTTAGTTTAGCTACAGTTATGTTGCTACATAAAAGGGATACGAAGAAATAGTAAAACTTTGATATACCCCTTGAAGATTCGTTAAATTCGGGCGCGGTTTTTCCGTGTCTGATCTTCGCAACAAATCATGCAAAATGATTTTTTTTTCTCATACCCGTCATAAATCAGACATTCCATGTAACATTTTTAGTAGCTCTGCTGTAAAAACAAATGTTGTCGTTCATACGCCGAAAAATCTCAATTGAAATTCATACAGACAGAATATTCATATATATATATATATATATATACACACGGGTAATTGTCAACTCGAAGTTGTCGAGTCGATGCGATACATCTCTGTATGCACTTTGGACACGGATTAGTTTTAAATGAATTATAAATTTACCGAGATTACTCAATTGTATTGAAATACACAACGTATATGTTATTTACTCATCTTAATACTACGAAATATACATTATTTTTATAATCCATAAAAAGTTGACACGAGAATCAGAGTGTTTTGTTGTATACGAAAAAAAAAATTGGGCAATTCAATGCGTGCAATACCGTTTTACGAGAGGGGAAGGGACGAGAAAAAATTCTGTGACACTTTAGCAGAACGTGTGCTCGAAATAATGGGCGTTCAACAAACCGTGTCACAAGTCTCACGTATAATACGGTCAGTAGACAAAATTGGAGTAAACGACGAACACCTAGTGCTCTCTACGTTTCTGCCTAGGATTGCTGAAAAATAAAGAAAAACTTAAAATAAATAAAGATACGGATATGTTTGATAAAAGAGCTGTTCTGATAAACCTGATATTTGTTATCGTGCAGGAATCAACTTTCGCCGAATGGGTGGAAGTTCCTCAATTCTCAGACTCGGCAAAAGTATACAGAATACCATTCACGAAGCCCGATCGTGGACAAACGTATAATATTCCGGGTAACCGAGACGGACCGAAAGTTTACGGAAATGCGAGTGCTACGGATGAGAATTTTCGTCGACCGTTGAAACAACATTACGGGGTTGTTACGACAACGGAATCCACGCCGTTGTTAAACGTTCACAATTCCGGGATCCTTACGACCAGGAAGAGCCCGCATCTTTTGGACGACGGTGACACAATCGTTACGATAAAACCGCACATTAACGAAGATCACACGGAAGATGCGATCGCCGGGGACGAGAAAGAAGTTGTGATCGTACCGACTATTAATTTCGATGATAAAATAATTGTTGACAACGATCAACCCTATGAAGCGATTCCCGCTGCAAACCAATCGGAGCATGAAACCGTCGAGCCGGAAGTCGATGAAAACGATAAAAAGCCGAGCTTCTTGGCCTTCATACCGATCGCATTGTTCAAGAAGGTTCACGCTATTCTCAAATCGCAATCGACAACTGTCAAAGGAAAAATTAATTTTTTGAAACGGTTCGAACAGACGCTGCTTCGTGAAATAGGTGGGCACTGCATTTTTAATTGATTCTTTTAAGGGATCATTACAGTGTAACGGATCGAAAAATAGCTGATTTTCGCGATTTTCTTTCGATGGTTAAAATCCGTCTGATTTTTTTATGTCAAATCAAAGCACCCATGAAGAACAGAAAATACATTTTCAAACGTTTATTTTTTTTACCTTTATTTTAACGGTTGAAAATGTCTTCGAAATAAAAGGGGTCCTCACGGTGTACACGGTTGTGGCCGTAAATATTATCCGAAACAAAATTTGTAAAAATATTATTAATCAGTATGAAAGCCGCTATCTTGGTAAGGAGGTTTTTGTTTATAAAAATTATCAAAATGGCGACAGTTTGAAAAAAAAGTCTCGAATTTAGCATATTTTTCGACAGTTTTACTCTAAAAAAAATATGAAGATTAAAAAAAAAAGCTTTCATAACAAGATAAAGAATGGCGTGAAGAATTTTGTGTCCAAATTTGAGACGGATAGCTTGAAAACTCTTCCTTTGAAAGTGTACACCGTTTTGAAAAATGACATTTCGAGAAAAACGCGTTTAAAGTTTCGCCAGGTCTCACGCCGCCGCTCGGATCGCCTTCTCTGAGACCGAAATTATTCGAATATCGCCCCAAAAATTGAACAGCATGTTTATAACCGTCTATAATGTCGGATAATGCAAAAAAAATCGATTTTTTGAACATTGTACACTGTGATGAACCCTTAAATTTGTTCAAGCGGAAAGTAAGCCGAGGGAAAATCGTTATAATTTCTATCTCCATAAACGTTTCCATAGGCACAATAGAGTGTTTCCCACAGCCATTCATTCCTAACGCATTACGGTATCGCAGTCGAATATTGTCGGTTCGATACTCCTCATGAAGGCATTCCTTTCACGAACTCGAATATTTAACAATTAACTCATTTTCGTCTACAATTAAGTAAAAATACATCCCATTATACTGGTGAAATTGCAAGCCAAGTTACCGAACTTTTAACAAAAAATTACGACTTAAAAAATCGTTTAATTTATGCAGCACCTAATGGAGATGGCAGGCAGGCCACATTTCTGTCTGATAATTTATAAACTAAATAATTCTAGATGTCTGATATAAACTCCTCTAAGCATATAAAAATTCTGAAGATTCCGTAATGCCAATGAAAACAGGAGGTCACCGAATGTTTAAAGAAAATATTAATGATAAAACTTGGAGAAATGTGACTAGCAGACGAATTTTCGTAACCGCGACTTCTCAGAGAAATCTGCAAAATTCTGCGAAATTTTTCATTCCATTTCATCTTTGAGTATAATAATTAATTGTTGCTTATTTTTATTAAGCGCCACTGTAATCTACTAATAATTCAAAAGGGCCCTGGCTCATGCACCCACAAAATATGGACCTCTGCGAAAGGAATACCTTAAGGCGGGATATACATTTAGACGGGACAAAATTAGGCAATTTTGAGAGATTTTTTAAACTAAGAAATAATTATTCTACATTTTTCAAACTGTGGGTATACCTCAATAGTATATTTAAGTATATAAAACAATTTTTTAAAATTAATTAATCATGTCTCGGGAGTTGCGAATCGGCGTGCAGAGTAGCTTCCCGTAGACTTGGATTTGCAAAAAAAAAATCAAATTTCTTTTTCAGTTGGAAGATGTCTAGTTTCTCTTGGATAGTAATTAAAATTAAGAATTTTTAATTCAACATTTCACGCAAAATTTCTGTAAAATTTGGATTAAAAAAGTTTTTTTCTTAATTTTTCGAAAAACAATTCTCGTCAACTTGAGGTTAATAATATTATCAATATTTCTACAAAGTTTCAACTCAATCGGCTTACTAGTTTTTGAGTAATCCTGCTTGAAAATGCAGTTTTGAGAAAAACGCGTTTGAAGTTTTGACACGTAAAAAAACAGTGATTAAAATTACTTAGCGATACCAGGCCCATATGATAAGCCTTCCGCTTTTTCATAAAGTTGATTTTCTTCCATTAATTCATCTCTTGGTTTTCGATTTTTTTATCGTTATCGTTGATTTTTATTTTCTTTTTTTCGTAGATTTAAAATTTTTTTTTCTTGCTATCGTTGATTTTTTTATCGTTATAGGCGGGATATACCCCGTATTAGGCGGGACAAATAAAGATTAATATATTGAAAATGGTCAATTCTATGAACACATTGTATTAACTGGGACTGTTATCTTTTAGAAAAGAGGCTTATTCCGGTATTCAGTCCCGTGAGAAAGAAGCGTGAATCTCGGGGCGACCACGGTTGGGACGATCATGAAAAGGGCATTGGTTTTCCCTCGCTGGAAGGTGCTCTGATGACCATTGCTTTTCTAACGTTCGCCGTTTACCTCGTTCAATTGGTCATGGTAAATCATTCATTTAATTTATTCATTTATCCAACATACATCATTATCCCTAGAGTCCTGAGGGTAAAGGAATTGAACGATGTGCACTCTTTCGATAGATGCTGTTTCGAAATTTGGGCAACAACACGAACATTCCGGGCACAGCGACCGTTTTATTCAACAGAAACAAAAGATCCATCGACGAGTTGAACGAAGATACCGCCAGAATACTCGGGTATCTTGACGAATTTGCCAAGAATCGAATTCACCCGTGATCCCGTAACGATTATACAAAACTTTGCTCAATAAATTCATACGTATACATAATTTTTGGCGCCTCGTCATTTCAAAAATTCATAATACCGCGTTTAGTTCGACAACGCTCCGCGACGGTGGCGCTACATGGCTCTAAAAGCGCGCGCCGCGTCGTGCAAACACCAGCCGACAATATGCACCGCGGCATCGTGGACGATTGGGGGGGGGGGGCGAAAATATCGAAAAGAGGAACGGAGAATTCTTTGGTTATGAAATTGCTTCGAAATCGCGGGAAACGGCGTTCCGTTGGTGTGAGCCTCGCTCCGGAGAGACGGCGCCTGTAACAAACGGAAAAATAAATAAAACAGTCAAATAGGAGAAATTCATTTTAATTTTAATTCACGTGCAAATATATACCATCGCCAAATTTATGATTTTCGATGGAGAATTAGCATCTTTTTTTGTCTTTCCGTCTTTATCACACCAACGTATTTTACCAAGTGTTTTGTCGTTCGACGCGGGGTCATTCGTTCGAAGCGTCTGTTGCGTGAAACTCTGAGAAAAAGGTAAGTACCTTCAAGCTTTATTCTCCCGTTTGCCTATTTTCGTTTCACCACGATAAACAGAAGAATTTTTTCGGTTTTTTTTTTCTTCAATGTAGTGCTGTGTAGGTTGTTCAAGTGTGCATTTGAAATTTTTCATCCGTACCCACGTTTCGTATCGTTCGACATTTTTCGTCGCCGAATATTAGCTCAAATAACGCGTCATGTATCACTGAATCTCTGAGAGCCATGAGTCCATCGTTAGTGAGAAGTAGCGAGAGCCAGAGAAAAAGGTTCTCAAAAGTCAAGTTGGATGAAGCGTCGCCCGAAGACGAAGCTCAGAGAAACGCCACGGATCGGACGGACGAGGTTGATGGCTCTCCGGTCACGAGCCGCTATGGCAGAGCTATAAAACCCAAGTCACCGAAAAATTTAGAGGCTGATGCGATCCAGGTACGCCATTGAAGAATGTTTGTTCGTGCTTTCCTTTTGGAAAAAATTTTGTCAGCGAATTAATTTTTGATAATGATCCAAGGACTAACGGTCGTGTCACCTGCTTTATATTTGCACGTCTTCCGATATCTATCATTCCTAAGCTTGTTTGAATAGTGTTCAATCACAGTATGATATATTTTGGCATTGGATCTTATCTTCTTCGTATCCTTCCAGACTGCAAAAATGCCAAAGCTACGCAAGTCGAGTCAGTTGTCGCCAGTGACAACGGAAAAAAGCAATGGTATTGTTAAAGAAGAGACTGCGACGGAAGTACTGCCCAGGCCGGAGCCGAAAAACTCTAGCAATTCGACGGATGATTCAGTCGTTAATGGTAAAGCCTTGACCCAGAATAAAGAAATACCGAACTGCCGTTTCACAGTGGGTCAGTTGGCGTGGGCTCAGGTTGGCAATTATCCTTACTGGCCCTGTGTTGTCACCATAGACGCGACGGAGCAATCTCATGCAAAATTCAGATGTAAGGAATCACAAAAAAGACAAGACAGTCAAAGCGGTTTAATAATTGTTCTTTTTAACAATTTATACTGAAATGATATATATATACACATACATATCGGTACTTTTTGAAATTATAGTTTTTGGAAAATTCACATCGATCCTCGTTCACGTACAATATTTCGGGGACAGCTGTCGTCACGGCTGGGTACCTGAGATCTCGATAATACCGTTTACCGGAATCGCTGATTTTCGGAAACTCGCAGAGGACTCGAATTACGAGGCAAAAAAGAAGAATGGAAAGACGATTTTGCTTTACACCGCGAAAAAGGCGATTAAACGAAAATGGGAAATCGCTATAGAGGAAGCAACTGAAGTACTGCCAATGACGAATGAGGAGAGAGCCGAACACTTTAAACCGAGGGAGGAAAAAACGAAGTACGAAGAACTGCTGGAGTTGGCGACGAGAGGTAGGGGCAACAAGAGAGAGCGTTGGAGCGATTCAGCTGGCCCTAATCCGAAACGGGCGAAACGGGAGGAAGTGAGTACGAACGAGAGGAGAATTGATTTTTTTAATACCGAACAATTCCGTTTTTTGATGGAAAATATTTATTGTCAAGCATTTTGATGGCTGACCACTTTGCTCTGAAAACATTGACCCTCGAAAATTCGATCCTTAAATATTTTGAATCGTCCCTCAAACATATTGAGCTCTGGTTGTGGCCAACTTCAGAAATTTTAATTTTTCAAAACATTTTCATTTATTAATCTTGATAAATGCTTGAGTACTTGGGGATCGTCCGTTTGGCAATATGAGTTGCCATGTGTGTGACTCGATTTATTTAATTGTTGGTATTGTCATTTCATTAATATTATTGATATAAGTACTTTGAATTATTTCTTTTTATTTGATTGTATGTAACTTTAAATTTACCATTATGTTAAATTTAATTTAAATTTCAACTTCAATTAATCGTATATTAAAGCATCATAAATATCTAAATAATTTATATATCGTGTTACGAATTGTTGTATTGTCTGAAAGTAACTCAGCATATATGTTGAGTTGGCGCCAATTAATAGTCGGCCTCCTCCACAAAGAAAAATATTGTGTACTTTTAGTGAGTTTAGAATACGGGGTGTGTAAATTAGGTAATGAGACTTATTCAAAAAAAAAATTATTCGAATAGAATTACAACTCAATATTGTCTCTCTCAAAATAATTTCCTTGGGAAGTCACACAGCACTGGAGACGGTTCTTTCAATCTTTGTAGCAGTGCTGGAACTCGGATACTGGAATAGCCTTCAGCTGGTCGATTACAGCCGTTGGAATATTTTTGAGTGTCCCAAAATGACGCCCCTTGCGGTGTGTTTTTACTGGCCAAAAACCCGTTTGTTGAAATTACGGTACGACAGCAATTTTTCTCATTCCCAATTCATTGGTCAAAATCTGATGAACGGTAGTGTGAGTAAAATTTAACTCTTCTCCGATCATTCTGACTGTCAAGCGACAATTTCAACGCACAAGATTCCCGGATTCTGTCGACATTTTCATCGGTTCTTGAAGATGAAAGCCTTTCCCTGCATGGTTCATCCTCAATCGATTCTCTTCTTCCTAAAAATGCCTTAAACCACCGAAAAACCTGGGCCCTTGATAAAACACTGTCTCTGTAGGCCTGCTGAAGTTTTGCAAAAGTTTCCGTTGCACTGTGCCTAAGCCTGAAGCAAAACCTGATAGCACCCCGTTACTCGAAATTGATGTCACTCATTTTTAGAACGCACTAGAAAAAAACTGTTTCACGAAAAAATCGCTACAGGCAACGAAACGAGTCTAGCCAGTTCAAACTCGTACTGAAGACGTATCACATGTTCATCTGCCGCGCCTCCAAGTCCCGCGTCTCAAGTGTTGCCATATCGAACGTTACGTTCTCAGTCTCATTACTTAATTTACACACCTCGTATGTTATTTTGTTCTTTGATGCATTTTCCTTTTGAAACATGAATTTTGCA
The DNA here is from genome assembly GCA_963932345.1 of Ophion ventricosus. Classification (NCBI taxonomy): domain Eukaryota; kingdom Metazoa; phylum Arthropoda; class Insecta; order Hymenoptera; family Ichneumonidae; genus Ophion; species Ophion ventricosus. The sequence goes on along the minus strand of OZ010716.1, from coordinate 11,509,367 downwards.
AACAATTTAATTTTTCCGATTTATTTTACTTGTAAATCGATCTTACTCGTTCAATTTACCTGAGGTTAAATTTTTTCCGTTATAATTGACCTGATGTTTTTCCATATTCACCCTCTGAATTCTTAGATTTTAATTTCTCTAGATTAATTTACTTAGGGTCAAATTATAAGAACGAAACGATATCAAATCGTGTTTATCAATGATATTCACTCGTCAGCATTTGACTGAGTGTCCGGCCGGAAAGACGCTAAGTCTTAAATGTTTTCGTAGGCGGGTACAGCGTTACGAACGGAGATAGAAACGTCAAAGAAGAAGACGCAAAAAATCGCTACGGAAGATAACGAGAAAATGAGTATTAACTTGAACACGGAAACTCCGCCGACACCGCCATCGAGTCACAAGGATTCGAGCGACGAGTGCACCATTATAAAGAAGGACAAGGTCAAGAAACGTAAGAAAGAACTGGACGGCGATTTCGAATTGTACTACGACCGCAATCGAGACATGATAGAGGACGCGCAACCGGACGCTACGGAGTCCGAAATTCGCACTTATCTCGAGAAAACGTGGGAGAATATGAGTTTGATTCTCAGGAGCAAATATCGTTCGAGAATAAAGCCAGCGAATGGTGTACCATCGAAGGAAGAGCCGATAGATCAGGAGGACGTTTCGTCGGTCGAGTCGGACTCGAGATTCAACGCGAAATCAAAGACCGCTAAGAACAGGAAATCGCCGACCGTTGCACCGACGAAAGAACCATCGACCGATCAAGAGGACGAATCCTCCGTCGAATCCGACTCCAGATACAACAAAAAACCAAAGTCCAGTAAGAAGAAAAAATCACCGAACGGTCCGAGAAGTAAGGAAGCGTCGACCGATCAGGAGGAGGAGTCTTCCGTCGAATCGGATTCGCGATACAACAAAAAACCAAAGTCCAACAAAACGGAGAAAGACGAGCCACGCGTTAGCGACACTGCAAAAAAACCGCGACCTTATAATTTATTCCGTGGCACGAAACAGGAAAGAGTCTGTCAAATTTGCGAGAGAACCGGCGACCTGACGAGATGCAAGGGACCTTGTTACTCTTACTTTCATTTGTCGTGCGTTAAACCCGGCGAATCGAGCTCGGAGTGTAGCGTGGACGAAGATACAACGGAGGATGGTCTTTTCGAGGATCTCAAGGAGATTAAAAAAAGCTTGGCTAACGAGGAGGATGGTGAGTTTTCTGGGATGATTTTGTTATTTTAATTCCATTTCCAATATTCCTTCGTACGTCCCTGCGAGTTTTCACGACGTCCATCTCCTTCACGTCACTATTTTCAGTTTCGGAGAGACCCCTAGAGTGTTGTACGCAGCCACTTTCGTAACGCACTACTGCATAGAATTTCCACGAGGACACAGTAAAACTGTGAAAACCTCTGCCGATTCAAGCGGCTATATTTTCACTGAGTATCAGTTGTGTTATCATCGTAAACTCGGTAGAACTGCCTCTCGATCAGTAGTCGGCGCGTGAGCCAGTGCGTGCATAAACGGTCACGTATCCAAGAATCGGGCCAGGTCTGCCTAACATGGGAGACTTGGGCCACAAATTGACAGCTTGTCCACTGCTAACGGTGATGATGGGCTTTTCCTTTTTTTCGATTTACCAATGAGCTTTGAAATATTTAATCGACCTCCTACCTTGACTGGATTGAGTCTCATTATGGAACATTCAACTTACAAACGTGTGGACGAAATCGATGACGAAAGAAACATTTCCAACTGTTATGTATACTCGTAAAAGTTAAATAACCAGAGTGATTTTAAGGGATCATCAAAGTGTAACGGGTCGATAAATAGCTGTTTTTCGATGGTTAAAATACACTAATCAGTCTGATTTTTTTATGTCAAATTAAAGCACTCATGAAGAACAGAAAATAAATTTTTAGACGTTTATTTTTATTTATTTTTGTCAATTTTTTTAACGGTTGAAAATGTCTTCGAAAAAAAAGGAGTCCTCACCGTGTACATGGTTGTGGCCGTAAATATTATCTGAAACGAAATTTGTAAAAAGATTATTAATCAGTATGAAAGCCGCTATCTAGCTATGGAGGTTGTAAAAAATCAAAATTGACAAAATGGCGGTGATTTGAAAAAAAAAAGTATAGAATTTAGCCTTTTTTTCGGCAGTTTTTCGTTAAAAAAAAAAGTTTTCAAAAAAGAAAAATCTTTTCTAGAAAGATAAAGAATGGCGTGAAGAATGTTGTTTCAAAATTTGAGGCAGTTAGCTTGAAAACTCTTCCTTTGAGAGTGTACACCATTTTGAAAAACGACATTTCGAGAAAAACGCGTCTAAAGTTTCGAGTGCGGAAGCCGCTGCTCGAACCAATTTCTGTAAGAAAGGCTGTAGCGACTGAAATTATTCGAATTTCACCCCAAAAATTGAACAGCATGTTCCATCTTACTATCGGATAATGCCAAAAAAACAAATGGATTTTTTTTTAATTTTACACTTTGATGATACCTTAAGAACCAAAAAACTATTAAAGCAGTATTCAAGTCTAGCGGTCTAAATTTCGGTCGTTATTTCGGGCTTGATAACAAAAAGTAAAAAAATATTTTGGTATACATTTTTTAGTCTTTCTATTGATGTTTCAAGCACGTACAAAAAAAATTTGAACGAAAAAAAATAGAAATTTAAAAAGTTATGGACCTTTAAATATGGCCGGGGGAAAAAGGGTTGAGACGGTTGGCATAATTCCGAAGCTCCCATTCATCTAAAACAGAAATAAAATCAATTTTCTTTATCAATAAGAATGTCACTACGGCAGGTACCAAAAATATTTTTTTTTTAATGGCGACTGTTGGAAAAAAAGAATAATTGTTTGCCCTATCTTTTCAAAGTTTTATTTTTTTTTAATAGTAATAATAATTTTACCATGCCTGAGGTAGGAACGATAGAGAGATATATAGTGAAGGTCCGTACCAAATTTCAAGTAAATCGATTGAACGGAACTCGAGAATTGATGTCAAACAGGTTTTAAAAAAGGAGTTTCGAGAAAATCACGTAAAATTTCAGACAACCGCAACTGACTAAGTGGTATACTGGCATGTTATACTTACGTTATATTGATCGTCCATTCCTGCCTCATAAAGTGTGCCTTCCTCGACTTCGAAATGATGATTTTCTGAACCCCGTTCTTCTCTGCGAGCAGTTATAGCTTCCTCAGAAACGTCTGAAGTCGGTGCGGCCTCTCAATCCGGCCGTATTCAAATCGCTATAACTTTTTAAATATTGGGAATTTCAAAATTTCTTTTTGAGGACGTATTCTTAAGAGTCTATACTTTAAGGAAATGCTAGAAACAGTTGATTTTTTTTTCTAGACAAGAACAAAGAACTGCCTTGATAATAATATTAATTTTTTAATTATGATTTTTGAAAGCTTTTTGACTTAGTATTATAACATTTTAAATAACATGACAAAATAAAACATTGTTTGTGCCCTCAGTCCCCTCTGCCGAGTATCACTCGGTCTTATCCAGGTACTTCCATTATAGTTCGTGTAAAAATGGAATAACGATTGTGACGGGATTACAGAAAAGAGCGAGGAAATATTGGAGGACGAAACGTTCAAATGCATAGACTGTCTTTCGGGTGTGGCGCCCGCTTGCTTCATATGCAACGAACGCGAAGACGACAGATTGAGATGTTCTGTTGCCGCCTGTGGCAAGCACTATCACACCGTGTGCTTGAAAGCGTGGCCTCAGTCGCATTGGCAGGGCGGTCGATTGACTTGTCCCTATCACATGTGTCACACTTGCAACTCCGACAATCCGCAGAACGGTATATCCTGGTCGTCGAACGAGAAACTGGTTCGTTGCGTCAGATGCCCGTCTGCGTATCACGCGTCGACCGCGTGTTTGCCAGCTGGTACGGAAATATTGACCGGCAGTCAAATCGTATGCCCAAAGCATTACAAAGCTCCTGGTCCACCGATCAACGCGACCTGGTGCTTCTTGTGCACCAAAGGTGGAAGCCTCATTTGTTGCGACACGTGTCCGACCTCTTTTCATCCGGAATGCCTTGGTAAGCATATTCGACGCAACACTTTCTTTTCTTTCTCGTAATAAAAGAAGCGCGTGTCACTTTGCAATTTCCCAAAAGAAAAAATAACCTACCAAATATGTGTTGGAGCACACATTAATTAGGCTTCCGAAGTTATGGGTTTGTCCAATCATTCGAAGGATCAATATTTAACTAATATGTAGGGGAAGCCGGGGCACAGTGTGTCACTTTTTTTCTATCAAATTTTTACTCTTACCAAAGTAGTCTGATTAGAAAAAAAGAGTCATAACCGATTTTATAGACTTTTGGGCGTACAATGAAGCTACCATATTTTTTGCAAAAAGATTAAAAATCCTAAAATAATTGGTTGAAAAAAAATTTGCGGATTGGCTCGTTGTGCGCCACAGGTGGGGTACAATGTATCAAGTGCTGCGAAACATAGGGTACAGGGAGCCGGTTGAAACTCTTATATTTTCCTACCATAGATAACAAATTTTCATACATACCGATAATTTCACAACGGGTATTATTTGCCAATAACATTGGGAGTCGACTCATTGTGCTCAACAACTCGATCACACATTGTGCTCCACACGCTTGTCCCACAATATTTGACGTTTTCCCGGCGAGCGAAATTTTTTTTCGCGGCTCAAATTAATTTTGTACTTTTAATAAATTTTCGTGAGCTGCTATTGACTATCTTCTAAGCCGGCCGAAACTTAATATGAATCATGGACCAACACAAAAAAATTTCGGAATTTACGAGCTACAAACCTCCGAGTAACCGCATGTGGCTTACTGTGCCCTGTGACACATAGTGCCCCACTCTCATATTATTGGACATGTTGTACCACAATCATGCATTGCATACTAATTTCGATTCCATTTAATAATCGCAATAATGATACTTAAGTTGTACAGGTGGGGCAAAAACGGGGGGGGGGGGGCTTCATTTGATGTGTGACATTTTATTAACAAGATTTCAAACTACATGCGACAATGTTACTCTGCAGTCCTCTTACGGAGTTTCCATGTAATCAACTAAGCGATAACTTGATTGTCCATATCCCTTGAATTTGTTGATGCAACTTAAGGTATTCCTTTCACAGAGGGCCAGGGCCCTTTTGAATCATTAGTAGATTACAGTGGCGCTCAATAAAAATAAACAACAATAAATTATCATACCCAAAGATGAACTGGAATAAAGAATTTCGTAGATTTAGACATTTTTACATGTTCTCTGAGATGTCGCGGTTACGAAAATTCTTCTGCTAGTCACATTTTTCTGAGTTTTATCATTAATATTTTCTTTAAACATTCAGTAACCCCTTCTTATTGTCGTTGCGGAATCTTCCGAATTGTTGCATGCTTAGAGCAGTTTATATCAGACGTCGAGGGATATTTAGTATATAAATTGTCAAATAGAAAGGTGGCCAGCATGTCATCTCTATAGAGTGCTGCATAAATTAGGGAATTTTTTTGTTAAAAGTTCGACAACTTGGCTTGAAATTTTACCAGTACACTGAAATGTGTTTTACTCAATTGTTGACGAAAATCAGTTAATTGTTAAATATCCGGGTGCGAGAAAGGAATACCATAATTGAAATAATTTAAATTGAAAGTTCTCATCAAATGTTATAACTTAGAATTTTTTTTAGTTTTTTTTAAAACCACAGTTGATACATTGGTGGGGGGAAGGGTGCATGTTTGCACGCCATCTTGAAGCTTGATATTTCACAAACCGGGCTGAAGGTATTCCTATCGCGGAGGGTCGTATTTTGTGGGCGCATAAGTCAGGGACCTTTTAATCATTAGTAGATTACAGAGGCGCTAAAAAACGTGATAATTATTATATCCAACGATGATCTGGAATTAAAAATTTCGCATAAATTTTGTAGATTCAGACATTTTTACATTTTCTCTGAAAAGTCACGGTTACGGAAATTCTCCTGCTAGTCACATTTTTTATCGTTAATAACAAGTTTTATCGTTAATATTTTCTTTAATCATTCATCCCTTGTTTTTATTGTCGCTACGGAATCATCAGATAATTTTACATGCTCAGAGGAATCTATATTAGACATCTAGAGTTATTTAGTATATAAATTATTAGATACAAATATCGCCAGCATGTCATCTCCGTAAAATGCTGCATAAATTAGACGATTTTTGAAGTCGTTATTTTTTGTTGAAAGATCGGTAACTTGATTTGAAATTTTATCAATATACTGGCATATATTTTTACTTAATTGTAGGCAAAAATCACTTAATTGTCAAATATTCGGGTTCGTGGGGAGGAATGCCTTAACAATGAAAAATGGTAAATGGCACCGCAATTTCAGTTTCGTTCAGAACATGGGGTGCGCGAAAAAAAAATTGCTGCCATTTTACATATGGGCGACAAAACTAGATACTAATTGAGAGCTCCATCTGAAGGATCTACTCGCAAAATTTCATGTATATAGGTTTAAAACTGTAGAACCTTTAAGGCTGTGATAGACGGATGGATGAAAGGATATAACGGAATTATAAGGGTTTTCTTATTTGACAACGGAACCATAAAAAAAACGAACGTATCGAAAAATCAATTGACTTTCGTTCGCGTCTGTCAAAATAATTTTCGTTTCTATAGATAAAAAAAATAAACAACACTTTCTGTGAAAAGGAAGCCGTAGTACAGTTAAAAGTATATTTTGACGTAACACTATTCATAGCAACTGCCCCATCTCTTTGCGCTTTCATGCTACACTTGTCAGTATTTTCAGTCCTTTAGAACCCGCTAAGAATTTCGCTCACAGATACTCTTTCCTAATCCACTACTGCAGTCGAGTCGGCATTGCTGAAAACATTCTATACCCGTTTTGTAAAGGCAAGCACTAATGCTGATTACCTGTGCAGGTATCGATGCACCTGACGGTGCATTCATCTGCGAAGATTGCGAAACCGGAAGAATGCCTCTTTACGGTGAAGTGGTCTGGGTAAAACTTGGCTCCTATCGTTGGTGGCCGTCTAGGATATGCTTTCCTCATGAAATACCGGGAAACCTAGAAGCTATACAGCATCGGCCTGGCGAATTTTGCGTCATGTTCCTCGGCACTAACAATTATTACTGGGTTCACAGGTAAAAGTTTGAAAACGCGCTAATATTTTCTGTTCAACTTATTGTTATTTATTCAGTTTGCATTATGCGTTGTATTTTCAATAAGACTTCATTTGCGCGATTCATTTCATATTCGTGTGCCCCAGGGGTCGAGCATTCCTCTATCAGGATGGCGATGCGAACGCTAAGGTTTCCGTTCGCAAGAAAAACGTTGACGGTGCTTACCAGAAAGCGCTGGAAGAGGCGAATGAGATACACGAACGTTTGAAGATGGAACGCGTCGCCGCTAAAGGCTCGGAATTGCGCGTTCTTAGACCACCACCTTACGTTAAATTGAAGGTATGTGACGGGCTTGAAATAAACATCGTGGGAATTAGAAACTTGTTCATTGCTTCCTTATCATTTCATTCCACTCATAAAGCTTTTGCCACAACCAAATCGGTTTCTCAAAATTTACTTCCTCATATAGAAAGTTTTGTATGCTAATTGAAATTACGAGGAAGCAATGAGCAATTGTTAATTTGCACAATTATTATTCTAACACGGTATTTTAATAATGCGATAGCAAACATTGTCGATAATTGATACGACGAATATTGAAAAATATATTTACAATTATATACCGACACTGGTAGATATGCGGTCGAGGTTCGGCTCCGGCGGTACTTCGAGTTAAAGAGGTACGACTACTTCTTCAGGGTCAACAAAGAGACTAAATTTATTTTACCCCACGGGTGTTCTGATTTATGCTAACTTATAGTGAATATTTGTATTGTCGATCCCAAACTGCCAAATTTGTGGTAAATATTTTATTTATTGCATATTTACTAATAAAAACTGAAAAATTAGATCCTCAACAACTCTGGAGTCACCACACAATTTCCAAGCAGTAGCGAGTTTCTGTAACTCGGTGGCGACCGTTTTCGTTGTCGTTGGCTAGCGACAGCTAATAAGCGGTTCCCTTAATTCTAATCGTGCATGCGATTGGCTGTCGGTGGCCGACGACGGCGAGGACTGTCGCTACCTAGTTGCAGAATCTCGCTACAGAGCTAGGTTATGCTCGCCAAACGAATCAGCTGTTACGCCCGACGATTGCAAGTCTATAGGTACTGTTTCGTCATTATGATAATATTCAACCAGAAGTTGAAACCGTTTTATCATGTCTAATTTATCAAATTTCAGTTTTCCAACGACCTTAGTTGGATACGTGAACAGCAAAACCGTGATCACCGCACTTCCGATCGACCGTCAATTTTATTACGAAAAAACTGAACGGTCAATATAGCTTAAATTTTTCCAATGGGTGCACAACGTATTCGTAAACATCATATAAAAATTTCAGGCCCGAAAGTTGGATTCGACCCCATGTTTCGCATGGCCAATACTCGGAGCGGTGACCGTTTAGCCGTGCACCGCCTGGAGCGTAAACTAGTGAGCGGAAGCCCAATAGTTCTGAAACCTTGGTGTAGATACTTGAGTAAAAGTATGTGCACCCGAGAGTCAGAAGAATTTGGGGCCGTCTATACCGGTACGAGTCTTCCACAGTTTCCCCGCAACCTCGATAAGTGCGGTATAGTGTAGCTTGAGACGACTGTGGACGCAACGGAAGTTAGGTTAGCGAAGTGCGAGTAGGCAGTGATAGGAAAGGTTTTATTTGGGAAGGCTGATCCGTAAAAACCAGCAAGGGTATACGTTGGAATACACGAAAAATAAATTTAAAAAATAATTATTATTTACAATTATATAAATAAATAAAATTGTGCATATTTCTATAATGTATTTGAAGGACCTCGTGGATATTTACGTTCTTTCTGTGTACAAAAATTTAGCCAGATATTTTTTATTTAAGGAAGTACGATCATTAACTCTCAATCCGTGAACCTGGGTCGTTTTCGTCCTGTGCAAATCATTTTCTTCGCAGGTTGCTATTTAATTTTAAAAACTATATATTGAAAATAAAAAAACCCTATTTTCCCTTAAGAAGTACGGCCTAAAGATTGACCATTCATTTTTTCAGATTTTTTTCATTGACAATTGTTGATTTGGTAGTGACCTAGGTTCACGAGATTAAGGTGCCCAAAATACCTTCACGGATTGAGGGTTAAGACGAATCCAACTTTCGGCCTGAAATTTTTATATGATGTTGACGGATATGTTATACACCTTGCGAAAAATTTTGAGCTATATTGACCGTTTAGTTTTTTCGTAATAAAATTGCAAAGTCGAGCACTTTGAGCTAGTGAAGCACGTCGTCTTATGGAGACGGTCGACCGGAAGTGCGGTGATGACGGGTTGGCTGCTCACGTATCCAACTAAAGTCGTTGGAAAACTGAAATTTGATAAATTAGACATAGTAGATATTGTAAAAAATCGAAAATTCGAACTTCACCGTGTAGTTCAAGCACTACATTATAAAACGGTTTCAACTTCCGGTTAAATATTATCATAATGACGAAATAGCACCCATAGACTTGCCAACGTCCGCCGTAACAGGTGATTCGTTTGGTGAGCATAACCTAGTTCTGCTTGGAAATCGTCGTGAAGACGAGTCTCCACAAAACGCAACATTTTACCTATAATATTATTTCTGCAAAGGTAATTCGGGGCTATTTGAATAAGGTTCCGATAGATTTGGTGCAACGTTTTTTTCTCCCGTTTTTATGATGAAACTGTCATTGTGAATATGAAGGAGACTACTCCAGAGTCGTTAAGGATCTAATTTTTCAGTTTTTATTAGTAAATATACAATAAATAAAATATTTACCACAAATTTGGGACTTTGGGATCGACAATATGAATATCCACCATAAGTTAACATAAATCAGAACACCCGTGGGGTAACACAAATTTAGTCTCTTTGTTGGCCCTGAAGAACTAGTTGTACCTCCTTAACGAAATGTATAGCATAAAAATACGATTTTCAGGAAATCCCAACTCCGAAAGCTAAATCCTTTCAACGATTTTATGGCAATTTAATTCTAATATATCTTGTATCGCACGCTAGTCTGGTAAATGTTTCGGAGAGTTTAAACTGACTACAATAACATTAGAATGTAAGGAACTAACAGCAAGCGGGCAATTTTAAATTAAAGAAAGGTCACGGCGTGAAAAAAAAATTGTAAAAATAAAGCTTCATCTAGGAAGCTTTGTTTTCAACTATTTATCCTCGTTGATTTTCGTGTGTCTTCTCATAGGTGAATAAGCCGGTAGGAAACGTTAAGCCTGCCGAGGTAGAGAGCATTGGTGCCTGCGACTGTGATCCGACGTGGGATAGTCCTTGCGCTCCGGACACGGATTGCCTCAATCGCATATTATCTGTCGAGTGTAGTCCGGCCATATGTCCGGCAGGGCCCAAGTGCAATAACCAGGCATTTGTGCGTCGACAATATCCGGCCATGGAACCATTTCACACGGTCGGGCGTGGCTGGGGTCTTCGTACACTCGAGCCTATAACCGAAGGAAAATTCGTCGTCGAGTATGTTGGTGAGGTGATCGACGAGGCCGAATACAAGAGACGATTGCATCATAAGAAGGAGCTTAAGAATGAAAACTTTTATTTCTTAACAATCGACCAATCGAGGATGATCGATGCCGAGCCTAAGGGCAATCTCAGTCGATTCATGAGTACGTTTTTTCAACTTACATTTTTTTAATATTATATATAGACTACCGGGAAAAGTATGGTTCGGCTTTCCAAGTTTTGGACGTTACAAAAAGTTACAAATTTGGGCAAACAAACAAAAAACTCTTCGTCTCGATAAAAAATTCAGCCATGCGAAATCTTTGGCCAGATATCGACAAAAAAAATCTTTACGGAAGTAGCAAAAACGCGTAAAAAAAAACAAATATGACTTTTTTGCATTTTTCCTACTCTTATGAACATGCGTGTTATTTTTTTGGGAAATGGCAATAGGAATTTTTGCTTTGAGAGATTCGAAAGGGCCGAGGTTTACCAGCTTGGCTTACAAAAAGATGAATTTCGATTTTGTTCCGCAAGGTTATTCAACTTCCCGTTAAGTAATTCAATTTCATAAAAATACACAAAATGAGAAGTATGGGGTTTCAAATGAAATATCTGGCGGAAACAAGGTTCCATTTAAAAAAAATGAACAGAGTTCAATGAGCCAGTATACATTACAAAATTGTGGAATCAGTGTTCTTTTTTTTTTCTTTTTCGATTTTCTCGAATAATTATCGATGTAATATTTCTGTCCGTTCTATCATTACAGATCATTCTTGTCTGCCAAATTGCGAGACACAAAAATGGACGGTCAACGGCGACACTAGGATTGGCCTTTTCGCGTTGCGCGACATAGAAATCCACGAAGAGCTCACGTTCAATTACAATTTGGCGTGTGACGGTGAAACTCGAAAACCGTGTCTATGCGGTGCACCAAACTGCAGCGGTTTCATAGGGCTTAAGGCTCAGAAGCAAAAGGGCGAGGAGGAGAAAAAAATTTCGAAGGATGACGGGTCCAACGAGAAAACTTCCAAACCTGAGAAAACTCCAAAAAATGAAAGAGTTGAGAAAATGTCAAAATCCGAAAAAGTAGACAGAAGCTCCAAGTCTGAGAGAGTTGAAAAAACTCCAAAATCTGAGAGAGGCGAAAAAAATTTGAAGTTCGAGAAAGCTGAGAAAACACCCAAATCCGAGAGAGCGGAAAGACCCTCGAAGTCTGACAGAATCGAGAAAACTCCGAAATCTGAAAAAGTAGAAAAAACTCCAAAGTTCGAGAGGGTAGAAAGAACTCCGAAGTCGGAAAAAGCAGCGAAGAATACGAAGATGGAAAAAATCGTGACGAAAAGGTAAGCTGGTAAGAATAGTTTGTACGAACGCATAGAGGCTGCCCCTAGCGGACTTTTATGATCCCATATCTTCCTCTTTTCCGCCAATTTTTCTAAGTTTTATCATTAATATTTTCTTTAAACATTTTCGATAACTCGGCTTGACATTTTACCAGTATACTGGTATGTATTTTTACTTGATTGTAGGCGAAAATCGGTTAATTGTTAAATATTCGGGTTCGTAGGGAGGCCTTAACAATGAAAAATGGTCAATGGCACTTCAATTTCAGTTTCATTCACAAGGTGGGGTGCGCGGAAAAAACTATTGTTGATCTGATATTTTATGTACTCAATAACTCAAGATATTTTATATAAACTGCTCGAAGCATGTAAAAATACTGAAGATTCCGTAATAACAATAAAAACGGGGGGTTACCTAATATTTAAACTAAATATTACTGATAAAACTTAGAAAAATGTGACGAAAGAAGAATTTTCGTAACGGCGACTTCTCAGAAAACATGTAAAAACATCTAAATTTGAAAAATTTATGCGAAATTTTTTATTCCGGTTCAGCGTTGTGCATAATCATTTATTGTAACTTATTTTTATTAACCGTCACCGTAATCTACTAATGATTCAAAAGGACCCTGGCTTATGCGCCCACACAATACGGCACTCCGCGAAAGGAATACCTTAATTGTCGACGAAAATTAGTTAATTGTTGAATATTCTAGCTCGTAAAAAGAATATCTTAACATAGACACGCCACTATCGGTACATCAATGTGGTTATTCATGTACCCAAATAAGTTTTTCCAACGTTGATACATAGCTGAAACGCTTCCTCGCATCTGAAAATGATCAATCTACCCCAATTTGCCAGAATCCTTAGCCCCGTTTTCACACTAAAATTCCCAAATATATTGCTCGTTCAATAATATAAGAGATACGATCTCATGAATCGATAGAAAAAGTACATCTTATCAAATCTATTCTTCGTTGCGATGAATAGAGCGAAGAAGGCTTTCGATTGTTGGAGCTGCGGTGAGCCATTGCCGGAAAACGACGACTTTCTGGAGTGCGATCAGAAAACATGCATCAAGAAGTATCACAGAGGTTGCGTCACTCTAGAGGAGGAAGATTGCAAGTTCAGTTGTCCGTGGCACCATTGTAAAGAATGTGGCAAAAGAACTGGAGCTCACTGCATGTTTTGCAGTACAGCCTACTGCCAAGGTAAACACTCGCTGATTTTCACCAAATACGTTGATAAAGTTTCTTGAATATAAAAAAAACATGTAACCAGCGGCAAAAAAAAAGGCACCGGAATTTGGTGTCAACTTAGGGGAGAATAATTGTGTACTTTTTTTTATCTTACCAATGAAATCGACATTTCATTTTCTCTTAGCTCATCTGGACGGTCATTTAGTCGAGGACAAAGACAGAGTCGGCTACGTTTGCAAAGTACACGAGGGCTTGGAGTCTCGTAAGTTCGTCAACGATGACGAGGACAAGGAAGACACGGACAACGAGACCGAAACGGATAAAGATCATTCATCGATAAGCTCTGATAGTTTGACATGTTCCGAAAAGACATCGTTACCACGCGAATCGTCGCCGAGAGTAGCGATTGTCGAGGTAAGAAAAAACACGTAACAAACGGACTGCTCGGCGAGAACGAGATCGGCAAATAGGCTCGTAATTATTAACTGCCTTGTATGGAATTTTTGTCGCGAATTATGTGAGTTTGGGAAAAAATATTTCGTTATTTCTTTTTCCCTCTTTCTCTCGAGACGTCTGGCGCGAACACGATGTATAATGAATTATGAAATTAAGTTTTTCGTTATTTCAAATGTCGCCGGTGGTGGATGAGCATGACCTTATTAGCAAAAATTTTCGTTTTTTTTTTCTGTTTCCAAACGTATTACAAAAACGCGTCTTTACGTTCCTCGTCGTATTTTCGATCAAACGATAATTCTTCAAACCGCGAGTTAACAAAATTCTGAAACGTTCACACCATCGAAATATTTGTCACACCTTTAATTTTTCAACGATGAAAAGAAGAAAAAAAAAAAGAAAAAGCTGAACGCGTCGTTCCGGATGTGTGGGTTTCTTTTCCGAAGAACTGACTAATCAATAGCGTTCCGTGTGTACGGCTACGGCGTCCGTACATTCAAGTACACTTTTTATCCAAGGCGTCGAACGATGATTTGCGATTTTAACGGCCTAAAAGAGGAAAAATATTATACCGATTTCCTATTATTTAGATGTTACGAATAATATCGATGTAATCGTCCAATATCAAATGGATTCAAGAACTACTAAGTAAATTATGTTGTTTATTTTTCATTTTCAATCGATACTAATTAGTACCTTCTCCTCATATTCTGTAGTATGAACTGGCCATATACACGTATACATACACAAAAATTGTTTTATTTTCCTTATTTACGAATGTATAATCCCCATATTCGTTATGATTTCGTAGTTAGATGGCAAGAATGACGCAGAATACATTAATATCGTCACATCCAATTTCAATGTACACTTTTTTTTTATTATGCGTAATAATTATTTTAGTGCCATTTTATGTTCATAGTGGCTGAGTAACATTTCTTCGACGTATATGCTTGTTAATTTTCATTGTACGACAATATCCTCTCCTCGTCGTTCATGTCAATATGTTGGTTTTTTTTTTTAATTTTTCGTCGTCTCGATACACTTGCACACGTATGGAAAAAATACTTCAGGGATTCACGGGACTTTGTGCAACCGTATACACGCTGTATCCCACCTTCCTAGAACATTTAAAACAAAGACTGCATGATGAAAAGGAAATTATGCATCTCTCTTTATTGTCGCTTTGATTCGTAGCTCCAAAACAGTTGATTAGAATAGAAAAGAAAACAAGTGCAAAGGAGAAATGTCCCTCGCAGGTTCAATTCAGCAGCGAGGAAGGCGAAGAATCGCAGAAAGAGGATTCGTCGATTTTGGACGACAGCCTCGACGATTCGGGTAACGAGAAAAAAAAGCGTTCACGCGTTTCACGGGTGAACAAATACGACAGATCCTCGAAACGTAAAAAGCGTCATGAAGAAAGGATAAAAACTCTAAGATCACTGACACCGAGTCAATTGGAGATAATCATAGGTGGTAGCATAACAATTGAGCACAATGATGAGGACACACTTTAAAAAAAAAAAAAAATTATCAATTATTGAATTGTATATTTATGATGTCGGGTTGAAATCCCGCAAGGAAAATGTCTTATCGTGATCCCCAGTTCTTTTCTTATATGGAAAGAGATATCGAATTAATTATTTATTCGACGATCGCGTTATCGATGTGAAAATAGCTTGAAGAGGAAAGGAGGAAAAATGTAGAATAAAGTTGACCAAAATACAATAAAACTATAAGCTGACGAAAAAGTATTGGCAAATTTTTGTCAGTGCAAATGGTGCGAAAGAACGCAAGTATCGTCGATGTATCGTATTCTTTATAAGAATTGTGTAAAAATGAGGTATCGTATAAAAATTGTGAAATCACTTATGTTTCTATTGTGAGATATACGCATTTAAGAAACAAAAGAAATATATACAGTTGTATGAGCATTTTTTGGACGACATATATATTTTCATGTTTACCCAACGATGTTATCAATTCGTCAGTTATATGAAAATTACGTAACTGCAGATAATAAGACTTGCTACGCGTGAATAAAATTAACGCGCTGTTTTTCGTTGCCGAGTGCAGACATTTTTCTCACGATACACCAGTTAGGTTATTTAGAATGAACTTTATCGTATAAATTTACTCAAATGATTTTTTTTTTGATAACTTGAATAGGTCATATTTAGGTCGTACCGTAACAGCGACAAGGTTGGCTGAAAAATGTGAAATTTATTTTCATAAAACAGCACACCAATCCCATAATATTCGAATTGGATTTTTTCTTTATTCCATTTTTTATACACTCAAAATAATACATTGGCCAAGAGTAAATGGGCCGAGTAGTTTTTTTTTATATAACATGAAAACGACGCGGTAGATGTAGAAAAGGTTGACGTCTCACCTAAAGAATATATTACATAAAAATACATCCACGGTATGTACTGTACAAAGGAATCGCTCGGGTGCGTACACAATAATCAACGATCGTACAAACTCGATCGACAAGCTCTTGCGGTTAAAAGAATTTTTCCTCTTTCATTCCGGATTCATGATTACAAATACCCTATTATAATAGACTGTATTACACGTTTATACCTACTATACACATATAGTACGCAGTTCTTTTTTTTATATACAAAAAGCTAATGTATTATCAAGAGTTCGAAGGATCCAAGCTGTTTCACTTAAACCATATTTCCATTATTTTTCTATCAAGTTAAAACTTTCATTGTAAAATATTACAGTTTCGTAACAGATCTTGAGTTTCGTTAATCACAAACGAGAAATAACAACTTGCTTTTTCATTTCCGATTATCGAACGTAGAGCGATATATTTCTTTGTCGAATTGCAGTATTGTATCTCATGATTGATATCTAAAGTTGATAGCACGACGGCTAAACTTGTGGTTCGCGTCCGTAATCTTGATACAACTTTGGACTGTCGTGAACGGAGGGACTTCGACTGAGAGCTTGAGTCATCGTTGTTGTCGTCGATCCGGTATTCGAATTCATTGATATCGTCTCTTCGGTCGGTACAGTGCCAATCTTTTTTCTCAATACTGGAGCTATGAAGTTTTGACTGGTTGTCAAATCTCGTTTCGGCGCTTGACCCTAAGAAAAAAAGACACAGTCGTTGAAGAACAAAGTCGTTCGATCAAAATAGCAATCGAACACACTTTTGTTCCTATAACATCTATCGCTCTTTCTCTACTTACTTTAGGTTTCGAAGCAGGTAATGTTGCTCCGGTTACGAGGCCCAAGATGCTAGCGGCCAGTCCACTGAGTTGAAGCGCCGCCAGTGGCGATAAGCCTCTCCTGACGAGACCAAGAGCCAAAAGAGCGGCTTGGCCGAGTACCGGAGCCGCGCCGGCCGCGCCAGCAGCGGCCCCCGCTAATTGACCACCGCCCACACTCGGCCCGTAAGCAAAGCACAAATTGTGTCTATCAACCTGAGGGCAAGAAAAAAAAAAATATCTATCAACCTACGCATCTTCGATGCTGGAAACCATGCCGCGTGGAAAAAAAAGCTTCGCTCGTACTCACTAAATGCTTGACCGAGAGATACAACAGTCCGAAAGGCGTGATCAAAGGACACGCGAGACTGTAGACCGTTGTCATTGTGAATACGAGGAGCAACCAAGCGTAATGTGCGCCCAGCGGAAATTCCCACAGAACTGCTTTTCTCACGTGCACACGTTCGGCGCGACTACGAGCTATGCAAAGCCGAAACGTGTAGAGTGCGAGTTCTGGAAACCTCACGAGCTCCAGTCCGCTTCCTAGCAGAGCAGCGGTTATAACATAATTTACGAACAAAGCACCCTGAAATAAAAAAGAAAAAAATGTCAATGTGGATAGCCCTCAACGGAGTTCTACAGGTGATATCCACCACCGACGAAAAGCTTGAATATACTTCTCGCGGTTTTTCGTTCCGAAGCAATCATAAAAACAAAATTTCGGAAAATTATTTTTCTTCGAACTCTAATCTGTTGATTTTTTTATTCGAACGTTTTTTCCTCTGCAGTCCTCATTTGAAAATACTGAATTCTCGAGTCTCTTTGCGCAACATGGTTTTTTCAAAAAAATGCACTACTTTACATAAAGTTGCGAAAAAAATCAGATTTTTCAAAAATTAAATTACAGGTACCTTTTCGCTCTTCCCACATCCAACAAAACGACTAATCCTATTTTTAAAATGTTCAAGTGACACAATTATCAGACTAGGGAGGCCGGGGCAAACAATAATTTTCAAAGCCACCTACAGAGTAATAACATAGTCGAAAATAATAAACAAAACCACAACGGAGCTCCATTTTATCCTCTGAGTCAGGGGTGGCCAAACTTTTGAAATGTGCGGTCGACACTACGATTCAAAATATCCCTGGCGGTCTACCGCCAGCAACAGTTTTTAACCTAAACAAACCCAAACGTATTTATTCAATGAAAAATTTTTAAACTAGTTTTACACAGTTCTCAGAAAATTCTTGATCAATAAAACAACTTGAAACTCGTTTATTTTTTACATTCATTTCTAAACATTGTGTTTCTGGCTTGATGTGTGGCACTGCATATTCTCCACAAGTTTTTCATGTTGCACAGTGTAAGAACTAACTGCGATGCGCAAACAGGAAGTTAAATGTTCGTCAGTTAACCGAGACCGATGTTTCATTTTTATCGCATTCATAGTAGAAAATGTTGGTTCACAGAAAATAACAATATTTCGTAATTTTTGTTGAATCGTTTTTTACTCTCACAGGCTACTGAAATCGTCTGGGCGGTCGACCGCGGTCGACGTCTTAGCCACCCCTGCTCTAAGTGCTACTGCGAATACTCTGTCACACATTTCTTTGGCTAAGATCCTTAACTTTTCTTCCCGATAAAAAATTTGATTAGAGACCGTAAATTCCGGCCGTGTGTCACTTTAATCCCTCGCGGAGCAACCCTTGTTATCGTAAATGAGGCATCAAATGAAGTTAACAACACAGAGTCCACGAAGAGACGAGAGGAGGGAAACAACGAAATCGATAACTCGCCCATTTTTTTTTTGCACAATCTTGCCGTCATGAAAGATCTTTTTTAAATTCCGTAAACCTTAAGGCCAAGTGTCACACCGACCGAGCGGCCATGAGTGCGAGAGAGATAGCTGATTTGCAGATTCCCAATGATTTCTGAAACGGTTGATTTTTGGGAAAAAAGAAAAGAAACACGTTCCGCTCTGTTGAACGACGAACAACGGCTTTCTCTTCTTTTGCCCGAAATATGTTTCGTCTAGGAAAAAACTTGGCAGTAGGATTTTTACCGACTGGACGTGTGACACATTGCCTTAAATGTTCTCACGGAACGTTATCGAATCTGCTTTTTACCTGATCAGCGAGGAAAACGCATTCCCATCTGCCGGTGTTGTTGCCGACGTTCACGGTCCAGTCCAAAAACGCCTGAGCACTCGTGAGACCGAGGCTCGGAAGTATGAGCACCATTAGAAGCAATAGGAGCAATGTTTTTCTCATAACAGCGCGATTGAGGCCGCTCCTGGTCCAGTGCCTCACGAGGGATTCGCTTCTCGCAACGAGAACGGGCATCAGAGCCGCGACACTAACTAGGAGCACGGTCGGCAAAAAGGAAGACAGTAGGGGACTGAGATTCATTATTTCGCCGGTTACGGGCAATTTGTTGAGCGCCGCCACGATAACGGCCGGTGTCGTCAGGAAGAACAGTGTTATCCCCAATGCCAGATTTATGAATACAGCATTGAAATACCAGCAGGGTCGTGGCACGCTCAGATGTTCCCAAAATATGTCGGACGGTGCTGGCGCGTAATCGACGATCCACTTTACGGCCGGTGCCGATCGCAATTGTCGTCGCATTGACCTCGCTGCCCCCGGAGTACCTGTAAGCATCGTTGCGTTCCATCATCCCAAAGCGTTACATGAATTATACACGATTCTTTAAAAATGATTCGGCGAGTATTTAATTACCCAGCGTGACGAATGCCACTCCCAAAGGTCTACTAAGCGCAACTGCTCTCTCTTCCTCGACCATGGCTGTTAATCGGATTTCCTCAGCCGTGTAGAACTCTTCGGCATCGACCTAGATTACCGAAAAAAAACAAACGTTTCGAGAGTGTTTCCGACAAACGGGAATTCAACGTTATCTTGTCTTATTTTTATACGTTCACGCGCTTTAGGCATATTAACGGACCGTTTTGCAACAACAACCTATGACCTGTCCGCAAGGATACGGATACATCTTCAGCGGTTCTTTTCTCCTGTTGTAATTTTCGCAATAGAGCCTCGCCTGCTCGGCACAGTCTCTCTGCGCGTCCAGCGCCGATAATCTCTGAATGTCATGTGCCAGCGTGACATCCTCGACCGTTAGAGTCGGGAAAGCTTCTCTGAAAACAACGAATACCACATTCATAAACTAATTCGAGAAGTATACACGTACGGTGATTTTTGTTCTTCCCCTGCGTACTTGAAGTATTCCATAAGGCTTTCGGCGTTGCACTGATGTTTCGGGATTTCCGTTATCAGCAGTGTTCTCGCTGCCAATTCCCCGGCTGGCCTGGCATCTCGTACCTGAATTGCACGAATGCACATTTGTTTACTCGTACATACGCAACACCAAACGATTACTCAAATAAAAATATACATCAATATGTATATATATTACGGTCGGACGAAAAAAAAATCCACTACTCTTTCAAACCATAATATTAGGCAAAAAAGTTCATCTAAGTTTTAGCTGTCGAATTGAAAGTGCAAACGCCCGATAATGCCCCCCACCCCCCACCCCTAATGATGAATACGGAAAATTCACGTTTCGCCATCAAACTCGAATAACTCAACAACTGATTAAAGTTCGTCAAATCTAATTGAAGATTATTTAAGCCGACTTTTAGAGCTTTAAAAAGCATTCTCAAAAATCTCAATGTAATCATATTGAGACTACATTACAACTATTCGAAAAACACCTTTTTTTGTTTCAATAGCAATACATACATTTTTCAAACAGCTGAAAAAAAGCGTTTACAAGCTGTAAAATTCAGCGTTAAAAATCTTTAAACGGAATCAATATCCGTGCAAAGAGTCATTTTCCGTGCAAATAAAATTGGGAGAACATCATCTCGCGCTACCACTTGGTTAGAGTCAAGTTAGAGAACTTAATTTTTTAATTAATTTTTGTTATACCTAATGCGTTTTATCTGAAGATTTGAGAGTGGAATTTTTTTTTAACCCACCGCCCTTATTCGAATATACGTATATTGAATTATTCCGAAGCGGATGTAAACGAAAAAGTATCGAGAGCGCATACCTGTTTCATGAATCGTCGCATCACATAGGCACCGACCGGTAGGTATAACAATATTAAAACTGAGTGAACCCAAATCCAGGATGAATTTGGATCTAAATTGGAGAGCGTTGTGTGGCTAAAGGTCGCGTTGGTGCCCTGCATTTGGCCGTGATAATTTATGGGTAAAGCAATGCACAGAGAAACTACAACCATCATTGCCGTCAGAAGAATCAGATGACGCTCGAAGGTGATATATAACAAGCCATCCGGTCCTGCACGTCTCAGCAATTCTCTGTCCCTGTAGAAAATCATACGTGAAAAAGCAAGTCAAGCGCGCGTCAGGCAGCGTAACGTAGGATCCTTTGATTCGGTAGATACGCACGTAATTTTAATATTGCATAAAACATTAATTACTTTTTTTCAAATTTACGATTAATCTTTTGAAAAACCTTTACGATTTTTTAGTGACTAATGAATCGTAAAAATATATTTTATATCTTTTATATGTAATACTTATGAATTTTCAGATTAAGTTTGCTTTCCAGATGATATTCCTTTGTTCATGCGGTTTTAATTTAAGAAACTATAAATTCTCCAATATAAGTCCTATATGTAAAGAAAAATTAGCTATAAGTGCCATAATATGAAGTCGAAGCCTTAAATTTTCAATTCAACCATTTTTTCAATTATTGTTTCGCTTGTATTTGTTAATATTTATTTTTATAAGATATTCCTTTCACGGAAGGCCATATTTTGTAGGCGCATAAGCCAGGGCCCTTTTGAATCATTAGTAGATTACAGTGGCGCTTAATAAAAATACATTACAATCATTCTGCCCAAGAATGCACTGGAATGACAAATTTCGCATAAATTTGGTAGATTTAGATATTTTTACATGTTCTCTGAGAAATCGCGTTTACGAAAATTCTTCTGCTGATCACATTATTCTAAGTTTTATCATAAATATTTTCTTTAAATATTCGCCGGCCAAACCTCTGTTTTTATTGTCGTTGCGGAATCGTCATAGTTTTTACATACTTGGAGCAGGTTTATATCAGACATCTAGGATTATTTTTTATATAAATTAACGGATAGAAATGTGGCCAACTTGTCATCTTCATAAAGTGTTGCATAAATTAGACGATTTTTACAGTCGTAATTTTTTGTTAAAAGTTCGGTACCTTGGCTTGAAATTTCACCAGTATACTTGGTTGTATTTTTATTTAATTATAGATGAAAAACAGTTAAATGTTGAATATTCGGGTTCGGGAAAGGGATACTTATAAGGAACCCTTGAGGGTGAATACATTGCACCTCATGGCTGCGCAGTTATATTTTAGTTATTCAACCGTCTACAGAACGGCCATATAGTATGGTGAGCATGTATAGGACAGCCGAATAAGAAAATAAGCAGAATTTTTGTTTATTGCCATGAATTACACTACAATTATAAAGTTCCTTTTTCACATAAATTACTCACAGAAAAAATTTAAACGCTCTATTCCATTTTTTGATTAGACTTTTCCTCATTATGATGGAAGTAAAATGTCCCATGGAAATGTATCCCAAAAATTACAAATTAACAGTGTTATAATCCAATGGATTAGTGGATCTATTCAAAACATTGCATACCGGCTTAGAATTTTAAAAAAAGTCACAATGCATTCAATTTCTATCGCAATGGCAGCATTTCTGTAATACTTGTGTATATTCTTGAAATTACTCTATCTGTAAAATAAATGTGTAAAAAATAGTATACTAACGTGACTCTGAAGGCGGTCACTATCCACGTTAAAAAACCGCGATCAATGTGAGCTAATTGAGTATTCGTGGAGGCCTCAAGAGCAGAAACGTCAGTTTCGCCACCTTCATTGTCCCCGTAGAACAATTCCATCCATCTGTTATCGGTTTTATGCAATAGAGCCAGTCTTCCATAATTCCAAGCTTTTTTGCGCAGCAATCCGAATAGGATAACCAAAAGCTGTAAAGAAGGATGCAGTCAGAATTGGTCCGTTGACTCAGAGAGGACGATTCATTTTAAAGATGTTAAAATGTGATGCACACTTACCACGAAACCTATGAAATTCAGTAGTAAATTGGCTGGTATGCCAGCATAAAAATCAGGTATTATAGTAGAGTTCCTGCGGACTGGAATACAAGTTTCGGGTGTTGGTGGATCGTAAAAACTAGTACTGAAAAAAACATTCAATATCAGTGTTGAAAATGTCTCAAAACCTAGCGATAATAATTTGCTAACAATCATTTTTAGAGATTGTGGGTTAAGCCTCGATCCATCCAATTAAAAGTACTCGCAAAACGCCTGTGAAATATTAAATATAAAGAGGAAAGAAATTTATTTCAAAATAGAAAATGTCCCAATATTTATGTAAGATTTATGAATGGTAAACTTCATTTCGAAGAGAGCCATAAAAAATGTAGAAGTGGGAGCAATATGACAAAGGATATGAGACGAAGATATGGAGGACGTAAGAAAAATCATTGAAAGGGCTAGACAAATCAAAATGGACCAGGCAATACAACAAGACTAGAATAAAATGGAGAATTCGACATATTGCAGGGAGTAAAAAAATCGATAACAACGTTTAGAATCAGCAGAGTACTGGGAAGAGAAGCGTATAGAGGAAAGAACTGAAGAAACATGGGCACCGTTACGATGCGGAAATATAGGAAAAGAAGATAAAAAGGAATACACAGATATTCTATGTCGGTGTTATAAAAAGGAAGAAAAAAGTTTGGAACACATACTTAAATGTGGAAAAATAAAAGAACCCAGGTAGCAAAATGTTATCCATATGGTACCCGAAAGATATCTCAAAACGGATATGGATAACTTTTTGGTTGTCCAAAAAGATGCCTTTTTGTATTACAAATAGTATTACTAATGACCGTTTCGCGGATAACTTATTTGTATACAATTAGTTAACTATACGGCAACTTTTAATGGTTGACAAATTGACAACCAGAGATTAACGTTTATCGATCGATAGCGTAAAGTTATCAAATCGATATATCCAAATGATATCCTCTTAAAGACATGAGAATGCCAAGATGCCAAAGGCATCTAAAAGTTGTTCAAAAGGCATCCATAAAGTTGACGAAACGACATCTAAACGGTATCAAAAAGTGCTATCGAATGTATATCTATTTATTGATGATATATATACATATCTATATCCATTTCTTTATCAGAATCAACTTATTAATAGTCTATAATATTTAATATCGCCCAATATTACCTATTTTTGGTTATTAACGATATCCATCATCCAATAACCGAATATCCGTAATATGGGCTATATTAAATATTCTATACTATGCATACGTTGATTTTGACAAAGAGATAGATAAGATAGTGTTATGTCGGTTTTAAAGTGGGTTGTAAATGAAATATTAGCTAGTTAATTAAAAGTGATATACAATTTATTGTTACTGAAAAATACATTCATGAATTTTTATCGTCGTTACACCTTCTGCCATCCGCGAGTTCCCAGCCTTTAGCTGGTCACCCCACAGCGAAGCCAGTCCGCGATGCGATTTTCAACGTCTTTGACTTTTGCGTCTCGAAACGACCTCTGAAAAAGAAAATGAACTCTTATGAATAGGATTTTATTAAACTTGTGATGACGTCTTTACAGCAAACGTATGCTTTCAGAATACAAAAAACGGACATTAAATATACATATATCTACTCACAGAGGCAAATAGGAAAATATATTAGAAGCATATATACTCACGTGTATATGTTTAAACACCTTTACTTTCTTTATCAATTATTTGTTCACATTTTGCTCGTCAGTGATCGAAATAATGGTACATTAGGTACGCAAGCCGGTGAGAGTACAACAGTCATCCGTTCAGTATCATATTTTGGACAACATTTTGGCGCCTTTTCACTATCTCCTGTCAATTCCGAATACATCAAAAGACAACGTATTACCGATGTCCGGAAGATATCATGAAAGAGACATCTTATGTGATTAGTCCTTAGAATATCCTTCAGACAATGTTTAATTAGATACAATAGATAACAGCAGAGAGGTAACTTTTTCATACCTAAAAATAGTCATCGATTGGATAACAGTTTGTGATACCTTACAGACCTCCGTTTTCACCGCCAAAAGATATCATAAAAAAGATAACTTCACGACAACATCAAACAGGATGTTGTTTGAAAGACGTCAAATAATTATCTTACGGTAATGTCTTAAAGATAAGCTGAAAACAGTAACTTATTGGCGTCAATTGGACATTTATGCTACCTGGGAAAGGATAAGGAAGTGGTAGATAGTTTGAAAAAGTAGCAAAGACGCTACAAGGGAGAGACATTAAAGGAAAAATTAATAGGGGAACGAAAGGGAAACCGATCAAAGAATTGTGCGAGTATGTGAAAGTCTTCGAATGCATAGTAAAAAGGGAAGCATAAAGGAAACAAAGGACAAAAGATAAATGTGAACAAGAAGAGAAGGAAACGTGTAAAAGGGAATCAATGTACAAAGGGAAAAACTGTGTAAAAACCTGTAAGGGTATACTTGAAAATAAAGAACTACTACTACATAAACTTCATTTCGCAATTAAGAAATAAAAACTTTAGATTATCATTTCCATTTAGCTCCAAAATTTCAATGTACCGAACTAAGAAAAATGAAATATATTTGGAGATAAATTAAGACAGGAGACTTCATCGCCTCGAGTAACAGAAAACAAGCTCACTCATCGAACAATGCAACACGAAAGAATCAAACCAGGTAAAACGCTCTAAATTCAGAATAACAACATTCCAATTGTCTGCAATAATCGTCGTGATTTATCTACAAGAGTATTACGGACCTTCAACCGTTGGATTCAATCGAATGAACGTTTAAACAATCAAACGAACAAAGCCAATGATCGCTTAATCCTGCCAAGCAACAACAGATTGTTTCTTTATCTGAGACTTTCCGCTAAACGAAAAAGTGAAAGTTACTGAGAAAGCGACAAACTTTTGCTAGTGCAAAACTATAATTATTTCACTCTATGGAATGTTTTAAAAAAAAAAAAATCGCAAAAACAATATTTCGGTAATTTTGCCAGCACAGATACGTCAATCTGAAAATCGAAAGTATACGGAACAAAAGAGCGTTACGCGATGTTTTTAACAGCAGAAAACATTCTTTCGTTGCACAGTCGAGAATGTTAGCTCGTCTGTATGTGAAAAAAAAAAAAACAAAACGATGGATCGTGTTCACAACGAGTTTTTGGCCAACTTACTTGTTATAATAATCCATAACGATTATAAAAGTTTTTTTATCATCGGGCTATCACAATGATACGAAGTAGTTACGACGATTCATATTAACAAACACATGTGTGTCAACTTGACACATCGCACACGCGAAGAGGCGAGGAATCGGAATCACTCAGCGTAACCTGAAAGTTTAGTATATGCACCCATACGTATATGACTAGACACACCCACAAACATAACACCTGTACACATCGTACGTATTATCGAAAAATGACTCCTTTTCCACGCGTGTGCGTATCTTTAGGAATACACGTAAGCCCGCGTCGTGTCGTCATCTTGCCGTTATCGTTGTATGTTTTCTTGCATCTGAATCTATTGTGTGCGAGGCGTGCGAGTCAAGAATCAAAAATATTCTGTTGTCCATTACTGTATTAACGCGTCCCAAAGAAATTAAGGGGTTACATTCGGTACTTGAGAAGGAAAGAACCTAAAATATATAGGGGCTACACAGTACTTCGAAAGAATAAATTTTTTATTGTTGATTGATTATGTTTATACGATGGGGCCTTTGAAAAAAAAATTCTGAGACTTCAGTTAGGGACAGGTTATGAGCGTAATGCGTCGTGAAGGGACTGACTTGAGTTCAGGTAGATTCAAACACTTGTTTCTTGTTCCATGACGGACTGCACGATACTTCAAATGTTTTTAAGGCCAAGTGTCACACCGACCGAGCGGCCATGAGTGCGAGAGAGATAGCTGATTTGCAGATTCCCAATGATTTCTGAAACGGTTCATTTTTGGGAAAAAAGAAAAGAAACACGTTCCGCTCTGTTGAACGACGAACAACCGCTTTCTCTTCTTTTGCCCGAAATATGATCCGTCTAGGAGAAAACTTGGCAGTAGGATTTTTACCGACTGGACGTGTGACACATGGCCTTAATGCATCTTTTTTCTTTTCAAAAATAAATTCTTTATAGCCTGTCGCGGTTTTTTAAATAATATTTTCTATAAACATTGAAAGCGCACCGTTCGACACGAAAAACAGTGTTTGACTTTAAAATGTGATAATTTGTTGTCTCGAAATTAGAACATTTGACTTGACAGACTTTAAGGCCATGTGTCACACGTCCAGTCGGTAAAAATCCTACTGCCAAGTTTTCTCCTAGACGGATCATATTTCGGGCAAAAGAAGAGAAAGCGGTTGTTCGTCGTTCAACAGAGCGGAACGTGTTTCTTTTCTTTTTCCCCAAAAATTAACCGTTTCAGAAATCATTGGGAATCTGCAAATCAGCTATCTCTGTCGTACTCATGGCCGCTCGGTTGGTGTGACACTTGGCCTTAAATATAACATTACAAGAATCTTCTTACATTAGATTTTTCAGGTCTATCAACCAATGGGGCGGTTATCATACAGACCGTGAGAACGTATAGTTTCGACAGTCGCCTGGAAAACTTACAACACGAACATGAATAATTTATTGTTAAATTAATTAACTTTTTCTCCCCACGTAACCAATAAATTATTTATGATGGATGGATTTTTTTACGACTTATATTTTAAAAAAATACCCAAAAAAACACGTATATTTGAAAATAAGATCGTATTAGTCGGTTTTGTTGAGAGAATCGCACAGAAAAACTCAATAAAAAGTATAAACTAACAAAATATAAAGTATCAGGTATTACAGTAAATTACAAGTGAATATAAAGTTTTCAGGGATCAATTTCGAAGCATTGATCACTGAATAATTTTTCGTACGTAATATTATTTGCGATTTTCACAAAACAAGCATTCACAATAATCATGATATTATAATACTTGCGATATTTCTCAATTGTGCTATCTGTTTATCATCTATATATATATATATGTGTGTGTGTGTGTGTGTGTGTGTGTGTGTGTAAAAAAAGTAGATAAGCTCAGATAAAATTGATATAAAGTGAAACATTAATTTGTGTTTTTATACAAAAGTGTTTTTATACAAAAAAAAAGTACAGATCAAATTAATGTTTCACTTTATATCAATTTTATCTGAGCTTATCTACTTTTTTACATCGAAACAATTTGAGTGTTCATAAATCTAAAAATTTCCCAAACCCCAACAACAGTAGTAACGTAATAATTTTTAGATATTCCGGATTAGGTTCGGTCATATGGGAGAACGCGGCATCGATAAAAAAATCGTAATCGAGTTTTTGTTACCGTTGGAATCAGTACAAAATTTCCCATTGTTCTTTCCCACTCTGTATATTAAACAAAGCGGTAATTACATTCGAACTATGATTTCAGGATGGGGAAATGGCGACGTTTGCAAACATTTCATACTCAATAACAAGTAAAAAGGTGGCATCTGTAGAATACAGGGCAAAAAGGCAGCATCTACATGTAGATGCTGCCTTTTTTCTCTGTTTTTGTAGTTGCCGCCTTTTGACCCTTTAACGCCTCCGCCATAATTGCAAAACCGGCATTTCTCGTGTCAATTTTTTTTCTCATCTCATTCGTATTCGTTTTCCCTAAAGCTCAAGCAACCGAATCGTCAGCATCTCGCAAAAATCGTGTGCTTAAAGGCTATTCGGGGCGAATTCATACTTAAATATAAGTTAGGGTATGACGACAATGAGGAATATAAGGATTTAAACTTCCTGAAAACTGCCAATATGAGAAAGGACAGTACACCATTACCAGATGCGCAAAATGGTCCAGTCAGCTTTCCAAAAGCGAAAAAAGAAAACATCTACAATCTACGGAAAATTCTTCCTGACAACTTATCACGACTTAACTACTGTGGACTTAATTTTACGACTTATCTTTTGATGAAATACCCACAAAAAAACACGTATATTTGAAAACAAGATCGTGTTAGTCGGTTTTGTTAAGAGAATCGCACAGAAAAACTCACTAAAAAGTGTAAACTAACAAAATATAAAGTATCAGGTATTAAAGTAAACTACAAGTGAATAGAGTAAAATTACAAGTAAATATAAAGTATTCAGGGATCAATTTCGAAGCATTGATCACTTTGAATAATTTTTCGTACGTAATAATATTTGCGATTTTCACAAAACAAGCACTCAAAATACTCATGATATTGTAATACTTGCGATATTTCAGAATTGTGCTATCTGTTTATCATATATATGTGTGTGTATTTTTATACAAAAAAAGTACAGATAAAATGGATGTTTCACTTGATATCAATTTTATCTGAACTTATCTACTTTTTTACATCGAAACAATTTGAGTGTTCATAAACTTAACAATTTCCCAAAACCCAACGACAGTAGTAACGTAATAATTTTTATATACTCCGGATTCAGTTTCAACCTATTAAATTTACCGCATCTCAAAAAACTTGTATATCATAAAGTACAAAATATAATGAAATTTATTCGAACACAGAAGTCAGAATATTCGTGTAACGCTTTATAAATCGTCGCCGTGATTCATCATTCATACACTCAAAAGTTCAATTTACAAATACCATTCTGTTGAAAAATTGAATCGTGTTGAACTCTGAGAGCATATACATTCGATGAGGGATAAAGGACACTTGATCGCTTTGGGTTACAGGGCACAACCTTATTCATGAACAATCAAATGCGAGAAAATAGATTATGTCAAATGCTTTGAATTCGAAATCATGGAAAAGAACAGAAGCGAGAAGTACAAAGTCGTTATCGAAAAAGCCTCGATGAGGAGAGCCGAAAAATGTAAAAAACGGAAAACCACGAAGTTTCAATATCAAAATTAATTTATTCTTGCCTCGAAAAACGGCTATAAATAAAGGAATAGTATTTTTTTACATATACACAGTTTTCTATATCTAGAAATTATGTACATTTTTTTAAATCGATTATCTTCCTTCTCCAAGTCTCCGCAATTGGTGTTATTTTCGGTGATATTCGTCGACGGGCTGTAAATCACCGGTAGTAATAGAATCCAATATCCAGATCTCCCTGAGGCCGTTCAGCCCTACGCTAAGTCTTGCTTCTCTCGGATTGTCCGCTATCCTTCCGCCCGCCGTCTTGACGAGTTCTTTGAGAATTTCAGGAGGTGGCGAAGTTCCATGTTCTATGTGAATTGGTCCGCAGGTCGTGAACAACTCGGGAATGTAAGCTTTCCCGAAAATCTGCCTGTCGCGACGATTCTCCTGGTTATTAAAATAACAATCGATATTAAATCATCTATCAGGAATAATGACCGCCTAGAGTGTTGCCCGCAAGCGCTCTTTCCTAAAGCACAAATTTAGCGCGTTTGCACAACGGCACAGGGAAACTGTGGAAAACCTGTGCCGACTCAGGTGGCTATATTTTCACTGAATTTCAGTTGCATCACTCGGTAAGACTGTCACCCGGCCAATAGCTGACGCGCCAGCCAATGCGCAGCTACGCGGCCACCCAGCCAAGTATTGGCCCAGATTAACACTACTTAACGTTCAGAGATCACTGAAGATGGCCGCCCGCGCATTTATTACCGTCGTTTATTCTCATGTTTATATTTCGATACAGTTTTTAAAGAAACTATTATCAATGGAGGATAATTATGAATAAGATTTATTTAAAAATCTTGACTTAATATATGAGTTTCTAATTGTTACGAATGTGCGCGAATTCATGATTTCGCATTTACCTGCACAGCCTTGGAAAAATGAACCATTTCGTACTGTTCTGCGTTAAGCCATTCTCCTTTTTCCAAAGATTTCAAAACCCATTCTAGACTGACCATCCAGCATCCTCTTATTATTCCGCGTAATAGATTTATCGTTCTGACACCCGTGCTGACGACGTGGGTAGTTCGACGATTTACCGTCGTGTTGATCTCGGCACCGCCGAGTTCCTTCACGACGCTCTTCACTAGATCCAAATCTCTGTAAAAATTGTTCCTCCCTATTATTACAACAGTATGCAAATACGAATATTACGAATAGCCTTTAAGGCAGAAGATACAAGAGTTTAACAAACTCTTGGCAATTTGACTTGGGTCGAGATTCTAATTTGATCTATTTTTTTATTACCCTTTCGAGAATCCCGTGGCAACTATAAAGAGCTTTTGCGGTTTAGAATTTCGCCCGGTCACCGAGAGTTTCTTTTTCTTAAGAAATTCATTAACCGAGCTTCTCTCGCTGGCAACGGATTGCTCCGAATTTTTGGGCTCGAGGCATTTTGCTAATTCATCGCTCACAGTCTTCTTGACGACAATTTTCTTGCTGATTACTTTACGTGGTTTCTTCACTCTCGACGGTCCTTTGCGCGTTTTAATTACTCCGGGGGTCGAGCACGACGCAATCTCGTCCTCATCCTCGTTCTCCTTCAGCAATATTTCGATTCGCTTTTCCGCAATTGCGCGAACGACTTTCCGCCTGCGAAAGTGTTTCCTTGGCATCCAAGTGGTCGGTTTTTTTTGCGGAGTTTGTTCGGCTGATACGGGACTGAACGAGACCATTTCGAAATTGTCGCGGAGCGGTAGCAATTTCTTCTTTTTTGGAACGCACGTCGCTGCGTTATCATTGGGAGTTGCTGGATTCGTGTTCGTCACCTGCGAAGATTCATCCTCCGTCGACGAATCTTGGATTATTTGGGGATTTGCCGTGTTGCAGTTTATCCTGTAAGGCGAATCATTTGGGACTACCGTGCTATTCGGTGCGGTAGTGAATTCCGCGCTACTGCCCGACGAATCTGAATCCCTGAAATATCGAAGATTATTTTTAAAAATTAAAAAATAACGACTTTCTGTGAGATGCAAAATGGAAAATCGATATTTCCCGACTACTTAGAGCTCTGATATTTTGCAAACATGCAGCTAAGAGGTGACAATGCATGATTCAACTTTGTTTGTTCGGATTTAATTAATTAATCCCTCGTGAAAAAAATGTCAGGGCTCTAGTAAAATCAATTAAAGACTAAAAAAGTAGGAATAATTTATATGTAAAAAAAATTTTTTTTACCAAATCACCTATATATGACTATAAATAAAAGCTTGGGGCGCTCAAAATTTAGACATATAATCTTTAATTTACATAAATCCATTAACATATCAACTGCATTTAATTTACTGTAAACAACCTTAGATTTCTTAAATAAAAATCCTGAAACTGAGTATAAACGTGTGGTAATAATTTCTCTGACTACTATTGTGCCAAATTAAATACGCTCGATGAAACTGAATTGATTAAATTTATTAAACATTTAAAAAGTTGAGCGCCACAAGCTTTTATTTATAGTCACATATAAATGACTTGGCAAAAGTGAACTCGGTGACTTAGTAAAAAATATTATTTTCGACTTTTTAGTACATAAAATCAAAGCTTGTTTGAAAAATTTTTTTTTACATATATGCAAATTTTATTTTATCATAGAAAAAAATCTTTGCTTCGCATGCACGACTTGCTTATACTTACGAAGATTTACACGCATGGTTCGTCAATGCTTGGGCAAATTGTTCTTTCAACCGAATACCATTACTTTTTATTCTAATGGTATCGGATCTGATTTGTGTTCTCCACAAAATAGAGCGACTCGGTGGGCAAGGAGTACCCTCGACGAAACTCGGGCCTTCCTCCATGCACAATCGCTTTTTACTTTGTACGTCTTTTTTTGCTGATATATTTCTCAATCTCTCGATAAGCGACATATTGTCCATCGAGTCGGTATCACTGTCACTAATAATCGTTCCTTTCTTTTCCACTTCTGCCCCTGTTGATTTGTCGGAGTTGTTTTCCTCCGAGGACGAGATGTTTTCTTCGTTCGACGTTTTTTGTTCCTCGGTGTCGAGGGAAGTGTTCACGTTCAAGGAAATTCCAGCAGTGCGATCATCTTTTGAATTGTTTGTGCAATCTGTTAAGGATCGCGCGAGCTTCGGCGTTTTCGGGCTACTAGGTAATACACACGGAGATGTATTCACGTTCAACGAAGTACGAGCAGCTCCGTTGTTCCTCGTAGATGGGGGCAACGGGATGTGACTCTGCACGCTTGTCAAATCCATTGAAACTGTCTGATCGGCAGTACGATCGCCTGGAGCTTCGCCCCGTGATTTGGTGGTGTTTCTCGTGAAAGGAGCGCTAGGACGAGCCCGAATCGCGGTGATTTGCATCGTTGTGAGCGACGTGTCTTCGGGATTTCGCATTGATCCTTCTGGGTCGAACTTCTCGCTGATCGGAACGTTCTCCTCTCGATGAGAGGAGGGACCATCCCAATTTCCGTGTCCAGCAATGAACGATGAGCAAGTCATGGGCGCTCCTATCTCTGATATATTCGATTCCATCGATATTTCCAATCTTGGGTCAGCCATCCTCGTCAGACTAACCATCAATATCTTTTCCTTCGTCTTCGACGATGTATTATCGCGGAATTTGTCGCTACCGCCGAGTATGACACTCTTGTCGGCTTTTGAAACACGCGACAATGAGCGCAGTGTCTTTCCCATTGAAATATCTCCTAAACTTCGTTCGGTCAACCTGTTTCTCCCAGCAGAATCCGGAATTACCCTCGATGAAATTATATTCTTGTCCGTACCAGCCGTTTTCGAATCCTTGTTTATTTCCTTCAAAGCTCGCCTCTGTCCTTTCAACACCGTCGCAGTTTTCACCGCCAGTTCAGCTTTGCCGTCAAATATTTCTCTTGTTTTGTTCAATATGGCTTCCTTTAATTCCTGGCAACTTTTGCCAAGAGCCGTTTCCTTCTCTCTCATAGCGCTCAATGTCGTGTTCACGGAGGGTACAGTAAGATTGGATTTCTCAGGAGTTTTCGCTGATACAATCCTGCCCAGACTTGCAGCACCCTTTTTTCCCGCTGAGATGTTGTTCTCGGGCTGAGTACTCTTGAAGGATTCGTTCCCCGAATCCGACAAGTTAGAGACATAGCTCAGATTGACTTGCAAAGAACTTCGACGTCTCGGCAGAATTTCATCTCTGAGTATCTTCAGGGCCGGATGTTTTCTCCTTCTGCGTGGCATGATTCTGTGAAATATCAATGTAATGTGTTTAGCGAATCGAACGTCCGAAATGTCTCGCTGAATTGAGAAATATATTCGACAGGTTTATAAAAAAATTATTTTAATTCTCTATTGCGCTTCTCAAATAAAAGTTCGTCGCTTTTATTGTATTGAAGATGTCTGTAAATTAAAAAACAAGCGCTAAAGCAGCTGCAATTTTAAATTGTCGAATGTATGTTGCAGTTTTAAGGGGTTACGTGAGTTTGAAAATTTCAAAAAATCCATTTTTTTATTTTATTATCTAATAGTACAATATGTCTAGAATATTCTCTCAAAGTTTTAAGTCAATCGGAATAAAAATCTAGGAGAGAGAGCCTTTGTGAATTCCCCCCGTTGGAAAAGACCGGCCAGGAGCGACGCAGGTATACACATTTTTCTCAAAACACTATTTTTGAAATCGGTGGACCCGATTTCTCAAAAACTCATGCACCGATCTCATTGAAATTTTGCACACTTCTTCAAAATGGCATTGACTAGTGATTAAACGAAGGTTTTTTTTTCGATTACTACTAATTTTACAAGGCTATATGTAGTGTAAATTGTACCAAAAATTGAACTATTTTGCATACAACTCTGCCAAAAATTCAAATTTCAATGTTTTTTTAATCCTTCGTTCAATCACAAGCTATACTTATCTACTAACAGAAAAAGTTTGGTTTTTTAATTTCAGGTAAAGCTATCATGAGTTATCCTGACTACCATGAGGATCCTTTTTTTTGAGGGGTCTCTGGAAACCAGGTCCCACCGGCTGAATTTCACAAATTTTTGGATGAAATATTTTTTTAATATTGTTGAAATGTTGTTCTTTTATGTGCTTAACATTTTAAATAAAATAGTTTATATATTTTTTTTTAAATAGAGAAAATATGCTTTTTTTTGGCTTTGAAACCCATGTAACCCCTTAAAGTAAAATCAATTATAAGTGGTACAAAAATGAGTCCAAACTTTAAATTACTAGTTATTTTTAATGATTGTTCCACGTTGTTTTATTTATGTTCTACTTTATTAGAACAAAACACTCGAGAACAAAGATACTGTTCCTTTTAATTGCAATAATTTTTCAACTTCTGATTTTTTTACGCAACATGGCTGTAAAGATATGAAGTTGAAATTTGCAACGTTGAAATACAACGCTGATTTTTTCTCAATTGTTCGAATTGCTTGTGGCTAGTCTTTGTTACAAAAATTCATTAATCATTTTTTGAATCACTTATTGAGCGATCTATCTTGTAAATCTATAAAAAATATTTGGTAAAATAATAAAAATAAGGAAATGAAAATATAAAAATGAATGTTTTGCTGCATTCACATGACGCAAACTTTAAGACCATATAAATATTGAATACCCAGATAGACAGTCATGATTATCACGGCGTGCATACAATTGTTGAAGCAAATTTTACAGCATATTGACTACATGTTGTGCTGCAAAGCCATGAACTCATTTAGTATCATGCATTTACAAAACATTTTGATCTTAATATGTCGTTTACAAATGCATCGTGCATTTAGAGCACGTCGAACTCATATCGCTGTGCTCAAGTGTCCGCAATTAATATCCGCAAATTTTACGTCATATTGAAGTCATGTGTAGACATTTTGGTGTGTAATCACTATGGTAACATCAATTGTTCTCATGAATTGTACTTAACATGAACGCAATTTCGTTTACGTTGGTGAATACAATTCATGAGCTCATTCAGTACCTTGGATTTGAGATACATCGTGACTTAAATTTGTCGTTTCGAAATGCATCATCCATTGACTACAAGATGAACTCATAAGAGGGCAAATTTAAATTCTGCAATGAATATTTGCAGATAGACGTCATATGGTAGTCATCCAATGATTTTTGTTGGTGTATTCACTGGGTTAGCGCTGGTCGTAGACATGCCATGCAAGCAATATGATAGCGATATGCATATTTCTCAGTGATACACCCCATGAGCGCAATATGCCGGCAAAATGCATGTTTCTCAGTGATACATTCTATGACGGCGATATGCAGGTTCTCAGTGATCCATTCGATCAGCACAATATGACGGCATTATGCATGTTTCTCAGTGATACATTCGATGAGCGCAATATGACGGCGATATGCATGTTTCTCAGTGATACATTCCATGAGCGCAATATAATGGCGATATGCATGTTTTTCAGTAATAGGAATATGTGCGCTATACAATGGCGATAGTATGTACGATATAATGAAATAAAATTTCAATAACAATTCATTTCTAAGAATTTGGTGTTTTTTTTATTCAAATGGATGTCCTTCTTGAAAAATTCATCACTCCTTTTAATGCATCTGGATGGCTTTCTTACATCACTAAAATATTTAGCAAGGACAACAAGGTATGCATTTTATATGATACATGTAATAATAACTGCAGTCATTCATTTGTTTTTATCATCATCAAAAGCCTTGAAGTCGTAAAACTATAGAAAGAATACGTAAAAACGTGTTATTTTTACTGCCTAAATGGGCAAAAAAAATTCAGTAGTCAAAAAGAATTAATTTTCCCTGCATGGCAACAATGCAAACTTCAACGTTTTCCCACTTATTGACATTTTTTAAAATGATAAAAGTAAGTAGCGAAAAAAAGGAAATTTACACAAGCGATAGGATGGTTAGGTAGGTCGCGGGCTCAGCTCTAGAATTAGAAGACATAGGTTCAAAAGCGAGGCTAGACAAAAACTTTAATGAGGCAGAACACGTTTTAATCCAATTATCCTATATGCAGCAATATAAGTAAAGCATATGGAGACGAAAAATACTACCAGAAATTTTTTTTATTCATAATTTGTAGACTTTTTAATTTTTTCATTTCAGGCACAGATCCGACAGCCTGTACAGTGTCGTAGTACGGGTTACGCCCTCTAGCGTCCATATAAGCACAAGAATTGTATCATGTCATGACGCCAATATGAGTTTCATATGAGCACTACAATTTTTCCACGCCGTGATACCCATATGAGCTCCAAATGAGCACAACGTAGTTGCGTCACGCCGTGACGCCTATATCAGCTCCATATGAGCACTAAAATTTCTTCACGCCATGACGCTCATATGAGCTCCATATGAACACAACATTTACGTCACCCTGTGACACCAACATGAACCCCATATGCACTCCCTTATTGTTGGATATTCATGATCCAATTTTGCTAGTGCTGATGAATTCATTGCATGCATACTCGCGTGAGAACAACTTTGCTTCAATTGGATGTATTATTATGAATCGTCATATGATGCAAATATGACTTGAAGGTAAGCACTCATAAGCGACACATAGCTGTGTTAATTTCTATGCATCATAGAAAATGCCCATATGATGCCAATATGAGCTAAATTTATCTATCTGGGTAAGCATACATGAGAGAGACTAATGAGAAAATGAACAGAACTTTGGTATGTTATAATAAATTATACTATAATCAAATAGCGAATGATTCTGAAACTGTCCCTCAAAGTTTCTTTCATACAAATATTACCTACATAAAAAATCTAAACATTTCTGTATCAATCTTCCTCTATGCTTTTCCTCATTGTATCTGAGAGTAAAAGCTCGTTTCAGAAGTAAACTAAATTACTGCAAATTGAGTGTTATAATTCATCAATGGGTTAATGGACAAATCGCAAATTTTGCATACAGGCTTAAAACAAACAAAAGTAACAATATATGCAACTTTTTTTTGCCATGGTCGCAATTTTTGTAAGACTCCGATACATTATTAAATTTAACTAGATTCCTCAATAGAATGTCACGAAACCTTTGATTATTCGTTTCGCAAAAGTCTTCGTGAAATGAATAATTCTGGTCAAAAGTACTCACGTTCAGACGTGTTTCGGTGAGTCAATTATACATTCGGCGATAGTAGCATTTGGATGTGTTACGCTGATCACGCGTAACTTTCTCGCAAAGGTTATATTTTTTTTCCATCGCTATTTCCCGGCACAGAAAAGCCAAAACGGGCTGAAATAGTAAACACGCACGAACGTTACGAATATTTCCGTGAATTGTTTACGATTACACGTGATGTCCCCTTTGTTATGGCGACGATTTCGTACGATATTCAGGGGGGAGGGGGTCATTTACCAGCCGGCGAATCAATCGGCTGTTATCGTTGATTTCGTTATCAACTATTATGAAACGCGTGACATGATTGTAATGTTTCACTCACATTAAACAACGAAATGCGTCCGATAATTTTTTAAAATATTCTTCTCTCATTCTGTAATTAATATTTATTTTAATGACACTAAAATACGGCCACCATTGGAAATTGCCGTGAAGTCAGGTTAGGCGACGCGCTAGTCATTGGAAAGTCCAAATATCGTGCAATTTGAATCGTTATGTCAATGATTATTATTAAATATCTTCGTTAATAATGAAAACAATTATTTACGAATCATTTTAACGGAAATTACTATGTAAGGACTCGATAGAATGATCATTTTTTTTTCAAATATTAATAAAGAGTGGTTCGTGTGACTGGAAACTGCGCAGTATTTCGTTTGCGATTCAGCCGCACTTCCTGCCGGCAGCACCGGTCTTCCTGAAGGCGGATATTGTCGGCGTCACTTCTCTGGCATCAGTCGTGCTTCTGAAGTCGGTGAGTTGTAATCCGTTATATTTATGTATTTGCGTAAACGATCCTCGTTCGATTTGCCGCCAATGATGAAGCGTAAAGGCCGAGTTTAATTGAGATATTAATAGTTTTGTGCTAATATCGACTATACGTGCACAGGCAATCTCGAAATTTCGACGCCGTGTTAAACCCCGTGCCGGCCGTGAGCAACGCTCTGCTTACGCGAATAAGTTCCATTATTATTTTCCTCATTCGAGTAATTCCGTCTTCAGATACATTGAGATCTTTTCGTTCCATCGACGGCAATAAAAATACATCTTGCATTTCGATTTGGCCAAAAAAACCTTACAATATTTTCCCAAACGTTCGGTAGGTTACGAGTGTGATTATTAAAATGGCGGCGTAACTACGTTTCAGTAACGCGCGTATTTCGGTATCCACAAGTCGTTGAACAAATCGACCATGAGGAAGTTAATGTTAATTACGCTTGCCAGTGATAACAAAAAAAAAAGAAGTCTATCAATCGATATCCGTTTTTCCCCGTTACGTTACGCACGAAGCCAAATTCCGTAGATTGCGTTAGAAACAAACGCGGTCTTTTCAAAATGGCCGACCACGAACGAACGCTTATAGATCGAATTTCCAGTGTGAAATAAAAATATTCCATTGGTATATACGCGTTCTAATTGGCGTCGGAACACATCGATATGTGCGTCATATTGCAATGTCTTAAATATCGTCAACATGTGGCGATATTTACATAGAAATAATAAAATATGTACTGTTACAACCAACGGGTGGGTGAAAAATTTGAAGATAAAAAAATAACCTAAGATAACGTTCGCCTGCAAGCCTAATTAAATGATAAAAGGAATAACATATGCGCAGAGTAACCATCAGATAATACAAGTCTGTTTATTCGTGTTTTCGTACGTCCACCCACATATGCAAACAAATCCAACCAAGAACCACAATGATGTTGAAGTTTGCATCAGTGGAATGTATCGAAAATTAATTCTTTTCGACAACTCAAATTTTTTCGC
This sequence comes from Ophion ventricosus, assembly GCA_963932345.1. Classification (NCBI taxonomy): domain Eukaryota; kingdom Metazoa; phylum Arthropoda; class Insecta; order Hymenoptera; family Ichneumonidae; genus Ophion; species Ophion ventricosus. The sequence goes on along the minus strand of OZ010716.1, from coordinate 11,469,609 downwards.
TGATTCGGGCTGTGAAAATTGTTCAAACGTTTCTACATATACTTATTAGAAATTTACTACCTCAATGTGCAGTAAAAAGTCTTTGGATAATGACAAAAATAGAGAAATGAAAAATGGAAAAAAAATATTGTTGCATTCCAACGATGCAAACGTTAACATCGCGAACCACACTTGTTTATCAAATACTGAAAAAAGTAAAGCGACTACTCTATCAGACAAAAACGTTTTACTCAACAATATTTTCAACGAATATTTCTTCATTTAGCTTTTTCAGCCTGATATCGCAAAGGACATAACCAAAAATGGCAGACAACGACGATCTTCTGGATTACGAAGACGAGGAGCAGACCGAGGCGGTTGTAGACGGATCAGGAGACATTCCGGCAAAGAAGGAAGTCAAGGGAACGTACGTGTCGATACACAGTAGTGGATTCAGGGATTTCCTTCTCAAACCAGAAATTCTTCGTGCCATCGTCGATTGCGGTTTCGAGCATCCTTCTGAAGGTAATAACGAATAATTTCTGCTTGTAACGCGAGTCTCAAACAGGGCGAGCTTTGATGATCTTGATATTTGCATCTTTTGCATTTGCGTTTCCGGCTATATGAATATCACTGGAATACTTTTGCTCATTCTCATTAGAGATTTACGACCATAATTTGCAAAAAAAAAGTTTTTCGTAATAATAAAAATTAAAAAAAAAAAGAAAAATCGTTGCATTCCAACTGTGCAAAGTTCAACGTCATGATCTTTGACCAGTTGACCACGAGTTTGCGTTATTAGAATTCTACAAAGATAATACAAAAGTACACTGTATATGTGCATAATCAAAGATATTCATTGCTCGAATTTTATTATTGCTGCTCTTCGATCAAAAGCTCGTAAATTTTGAAATGATGAATACAATAGATAGGGACAACAGATTGTTTGTGAATGAAATCTATCTATCCTGATGATCTCAACAACATTTATCGTTTCTCATAGTTCTCGAAGCTATGCAATTAATGAGTATATGCGAATTTTTCGTTCCAGTACAACACGAATGCATTCCCCAAGCTGTGCTCGGCATGGATATCCTTTGTCAGGCAAAATCCGGTATGGGAAAAACGGCAGTGTTCGTATTGGCTACGCTGCAGCAGCTCGAACTCACGGAGAATCAAGTTTACGTTCTCGTCATGTGTCATACGCGAGAGCTTGCCTTTCAAATCAGCAAAGAATACGAGCGTTTCAGCAAATACATGCCAGCCGTGAAGGTAAGCAAAGATAAGGAAACGACCACGTTGCAGAATAAATATTTTTCAAGCGAATGAAAAGCATTGCTCAAATTCTCGCTTATCAAAATGATCTTACCATGATGTAAAACAAGTCTTAGCCTAACGTGATGACTCTTACATACCACTACCCAACACTGATCCAGATCGTTAACTTTATTACGTTAAGTGCCTCGCTCAACGCAAACAACTTGTCATTAACATGCGTGTTATTTTTTTTTTTTTCGCAATATTTGCATAAAGGTTGGTGTGTTCTTCGGTGGTTTGCCAATACAAAAAGATGAGGAAGTACTGAAGAACACTTGTCCACACATCGTCGTTGGAACACCTGGGCGAATACTCGCTCTGGTGCGAAGCAAAAAACTCAACCTCAAACACCTAAAGCATTTCGTTCTCGACGAGTGCGACAAAATGCTCGAATTACTAGGTAAATCAACGAAACTTTTTTTTGTTTTTGCAGTATAATTTATTTTTATTCTCCCGAATTTCGATATTACGGATGATGTTTTTATTATCTTAGCCTCAGATGATGACGCTCATAATTACCACTACCCACTACTGACAATACGCTCACAAGAATATAAATTTTATCGAGCAAACGCTTACGATCTCTTGATTAAAGTGCGCGATGTTTCGCTTTATGCTTTTTTGCTTCCAGACATGAGAAGAGACGTACAAGAAATATTCCGTAGCACGCCGCACGGCAAGCAAGTCATGATGTTCAGCGCAACATTGTCCAAGGAAATTCGGCCAGTTGCGAAGAAATTTATGCAAGACGTAATTAGCCAAACTTCCTCTACACTTCGAACTACGATTGTTACGACTTCGTACGGCCCCACGTGTTTGCCACTGCTACCACACCCGGGACAGAGCTCAGGCCACCCTCTATATTTCGCTCGTGACGTTAAACGCGGCGTAGGCTAGTTAGACGAACGGATAACGAAACAAAAACAAACAAAAACAGCAAACACGTATCGAAGATCCACGAATAAGGATCGTCGAGTATCCCCAAGAACCAAAGACCGATTCTTTTGAGAATTCCGCACGTTCCGAAACACTCTCCCGTGCCAGTTCCTCGACCATTGATTAAGTTCCGAACCATAATCACCACCACCATCACCACCACACACACTGAGCAAACCTTTTTTTCTCTTTCGACTCCGTCTTCTCCTTCGCCGAAAATATCCGATCAAAACGCCAAAACTTCCTAAAACGCATCCTCGAGGCTTCTCGAAAGTATCCGATCACTTTGCCAAAATATCCAGTGAGATCCCGCCACGCTGTTTAGTTCAGTTGTCTCCTACCTCCAAAAAGACCACCGTTCTCCCTCCTCTTTCCCGCAGCGCGCATCCTCCTAATTATGAAATGCCTTTAAAAACAAAACCAACGAAAATTGAAAAGAGAATTCGAGAGAGAGAGAAAAAAAAACGCGTTACGAGAAGGGGAGGGTGCTTTGGGAGGGGCGTCAAAGAAAGGTATACGCGTTTCGGGAGACTTGTGATGCAGATGTATAATTCCGAGGGGGAGGTTGGGCGAATCAGATGAGTAAACGAGGAAGAAACATCAAGACGGCCTGAAGACAGAAGAACGCAAGAAAGAAGAGATTCAAGAGGACGTCTGTTTTTTTGGGGGCAAGGGGGAAACGGCATTTAGCTAGGGCAACTTTGCTTAGATCGTTTAAAAAAAAAAAAAACCGTCGAGTAACAAAATGGATTATCCTCTAATCTGTGGGAAGCTGCAGAAAACGTTCGACCAAAACGAGATCTGTTCTTTCACGTTCGAGCTACCACAACGTTCGACAAATCCTTGTTCACAATTTTATACACACATGCCGTACAAGTGAATTGATCAGGTGGATTATCCTGGCTCGAAATTTCGTCCAGCACTATTCAATTCGCGTGAGAGAGAGAGAAAGGGCATGTTTGTTCATTCACAATTTTGTGGATAACAAAGAATTTGGGGCTAGATTCGCGATGTTAGAGAATCTCAGTGAGTGCCCCACAAATTCTCCGATCCACGAGATGTTGATCGTGAAGGAGAGAAAGAAAGAAAGATAAAAAAAAATGAGAGTGAAGGAAAATATAAAGGGTCCAAATGAGACCCTGACCGTGACACGTGCATCGAGAGGATTTTTCGATCGAACGGAGTTTTGGCACGCATCGATGTCGATGGAGATGTGGTGGTGGCTGAGCAATTCCCTGGGGTGCTCCGCAACTTAGTTCTGGCACTCTGTGGTGTGTGTGTGTGGCCGCCTGTCGTTTTCGTTGTTGGCACTACCCAGAGGTGGAAGTCGCCGGACCGTATGTTATCAGTATGACTAAAATAACGATCGACATTAAAGCCGACGGGATTACCGGAGTAGTTCTAACATTGTTTCAAATATTATGCTCTCGACGGTCGAAGAAGAAAAAAGAAAAACTTACAATTTTGGAGCCTTAGCATCACAGGATTTCTGAAAAAATCGCGCATTGAAGCTAAAAAAAATAGCATAACACTTCTTTTTGTATTGTTAATGGTCGAGTTATTTTTATATGGTTACGTCCATTTCTTGTTTCATTTGTAAAATTGAACATTGTTCAACAGTCTCACGCAGTTATTACATTAGAAATGCAAATTGCAAAAAAAAAAGCGTAAAAGGACCGAGAGGACTCCGCAACGTCTGAGACGGTTTACTCAGGCGTCGGCACCATTTCAGTTAGAGTAGATTTAGTTGTCTTACGAAATAACGTTTATTTCTTCACAGCCCATGGAGATCTACGTCGACGACGAGGCAAAACTCACGCTACACGGCCTTCAACAGCATTACGTCAAGCTAAAGGAAAACGAGAAGAACAAAAAGTTGTTCGAACTCCTCGACGTTCTCGAATTCAATCAGGTTGGTGCAAATAAACTTCAACGTTGATATTTCGGGTAAAATTCAACTTTAACGATGATTCATCATTTCTTTTTTTCCTTTCAATTCCAGGTCGTTATCTTTGTGAAATCCGTACAGAGATGTATGGCGCTTGCTCAACTGCTGACGGAACAAAACTTCCCCGCGATTGGCATTCACAGGGGTATGACCCAAGAGGAACGTTTGTCAAGGTACCAACAGTTCAAAGATTTCCAGAAGGTACGTCTAAACCAGTTTGTAACGAGTTCGGAATGTTTCGCATTTTTTACGGTAAATAAAAAAAATTAAGCATACGTAGGACATAAAAATTCACGTGAAAGTAATCGAAATGTAAATTTCTTAAATATGAATCTTAGATGCAAAGTAAAATCAGTTATAAATTGCATAAATCACGCGGCAAATTGCCACTTAAAAGTGTTTTTTTTTGTTTGTTAATGTTTGTTTTACCTGCATTTATTAATATTTAACTAACGTTCTAAACGTGAAATGAGGATCATAAGGACGCATGCAAAACGTACTCCCAAAAGGGTAAAAATAAACCCAAATTTTGCATTCAGACTAGAACAGACGAAGTAATAATGCGTATAACTTTTATTACCGTGGTGGTATTTCTACTGGCTCCGTGCATAGTATAAGGTGGGAGTAATGAAATCGAACGCAGCGTCCGCAGTGGACAAAAATTGCAATAAACTCTGCTATTTGTCTATCAAACCTATATGAGCGTAGTACGGGATTTGTGCAATCAAATTAAAAATATTGCTTTATTAAGAATGTACCACGACAGATGCTTTTTAATAAATTGCAAAAATACCAGAAGAAATAGTAAATGCAAATTTGATCGATTCCTTACTGCAAATTGGAGGTTAGAACAACGCAACAAATGGATAGCTGCAGTTAGAAGAAATAAGTAAGCATTAGAAGGTTTGCCTTATGACACGAGCTTAAATTATTACATTTGGGTCATGTTTTGTTCATAAGTCTATTACGTCTTTGACGTGTTCGGCAGATACCAACAGTTTTTCCCTTAGATTGAGTTTGAGATTGAAAATTAATATAGTGAGTTTATACTATTAACGCCGGTTTGAAACTTTTTGCCTATTTCGGTCTGAAAACAAAATTTTATTTGTTATTAGTGATACAACAACAATATATGTTTGTTCAATTTTAATAAAATCGATTATATGACTTCATTTTTATCGTCTTAGAACGAAATTACGAGTAAACAAAAATATACTTTTTGAGGGAATTTTACTTACTTTTTTTCACTTTACTGAAAGGAAACTCTTCTTGCCGTCTTTGGCCAGACAAATCGATTTAATGTAAACAAATTAAATGGAATACGAACGCTACACAGCGCTCGTGTCGCGCGCGGAGCCAATAAGCTTCCCGGACATCCTTGAATTTACTAGGAATTTCCAACAACAGAGATCATGAAAGAAAAATATAACTTTTTGAAGCATATTGAGAAAATTCAGCAAAGTAAAAAATCGCCAGTTTTCGCTATTAAAAATGAATCTGTTCGGAACAACAACAACAAAAAATGCGAAATTTTTCGTGCTCGGTATTCGTTATAAACATTCTGTAAAAAGTATACGATGAGGATACTTTCAAAACCCATGATCACATCATGAATGCTTACTCTTGAACTCTCTACTGAGTATACGACACTAAAAAAATCTTTTTATAAACAACGGAAATGGCAATTTTACTAACTTGTGTTTATTACTATTTCACGCCGCAGCGTATTCTGGTGGCAACAAATTTATTCGGACGAGGTATGGACATCGAGCGCGTTAATATTGTATTCAATTACGATATGCCGGAAGACTCCGATACCTATCTCCACAGAGTCGCCCGAGCTGGTCGTTTCGGTACCAAGGTAAACATCTTAACACAGAAAAAAATGTAACAGCGTCATCGCAATGTTGCTTTATATGTTAAAAATGTTTTTTTTTTCCTTTTCACGCAGGGTCTCGCTATAACGTTGGTGAGCGATGAAAGTGATGCGAAAATTTTGAACGATGTACAAGAAAGATTCGACGTCAACATTACGGAATTGCCTGACGAAATTGACCTGGCTTCTTACAGTAAGTTTTCCCCTCGAATACCAAAACTATTTTCACCACAGGTTAATTTTTTTTCTCCCAATATACTCATTTTTTTCCTCCCTTAACGTTTTAGTTGAAGGACGATAAAGATCTGACGCAGCTGCATCCGATTCAGCAGCAATGAAAGAATTCTGTAAGTAAATATTGTGGCAAATAAAAAAAAACACGATAAAGTGAAGCTCCAATTCTCAATCTTCAATACGTTTTTTCAACGTACATTTTTCGTTCGATAAATCAATTCGTATTGAAGTAAGGGGGCACCCCTAATATCTCCGTTATTCGTGTATTACAGCTGACCATGGCAGTTCGGTACCGTTCCTTACGCAAAATAAATGGGATTAAAGAAGCCGGACGATAGAAGAGACGAATAACGTTCCGCGTCATTCCGCAAATCTCGTCTCTGCCTAATCAACAATTCAACTGCGATTATAAATGAACTACAACGCCATTTACAAGAAAAACGAATCACTGAAGCGACAAAACAGACAATTAAAACACACGTGGGAAGAGTTCGGTGAAAGGCGAGACTTGATTACGCATACTCAAGTCAACGATAATAATAATAATAAATAACCATATAGTCTTACACGGATATTTATCTTTTACTCCACACAATTAGTATTAAACATATGACGAGCGAACAAGAAAGAAAAGTCCGCGTGTTTGAAATGACGTATGTATTAGTGAGAATGATTGAGGAATAATAATTTTTTATAGTACATAAACCACGACATTGGAAAACTTTTTAGTACCTCCGTCCCGTATTTCGAACCCGAAATGCAGTATCGGAAAATGTTTCTTTTTTTACAAGTCACTGTATTTTATCGCAGTACAATCTCGTTCGCGTCCATTATACGGGCGATTATCGATGACATAATTACGGCTTAACCTATTTTTATGTATATAGAAGACCTAAATGAGTTAAGAATTTATTTGGGTCTTGGTTTGTTTGGTAGTTTGTTTCCACCTTGGTTGCCACCACCTCGACTGAGTGGCGCGGGACCTCTGCCACCTCGTCCTCCAAATGTACCTGATAAAACAAGTTTTATTACGAACGTGCCATATTTACGAACCCGAAAATTGAATTCATTCGAATTTAAGAAAAAAAACGAAAAATTAAAAGTCTAGAAAATATTGATTTTCCAAACATGCATTGTTCATATAGTCTAGCGTTTCACTAATATGTATTAAAGTATACTGATTTCTTTAGGCACAGACATCGACAACGAAAGTTGATTTTTTACTTTTTAGCACATTTTACTGTCTTTCAAGATTTAACAAATAAACTGCAAAATTGCCTCAGTTTGAATATTTCGGATCTTTCTACGTTTGCCCTTGCGGGCTTTTTCCATCCTACCCAATGTTCTCAGATAATTCAAACAGATAATCAGAACTATAATTAATTTGTTATTTTTACGATGATTCGGTTTATTATAGAAATGTAAATGTTTTTTTTCTTCAATGGACTGCGTGAGTTGCTGCACTTGCCGATGCTCGCGGTAACAGAATAAGTATCGCCAATGATGAAAAACAAACTCGTAATACAAACAGTGCGCTGTCACCAAATTTATCAATTTTCTTTAAATGTAAAATAATCGAAAAATACGCATTGATATCATATTTACAATACGTTCTTAATACGCTCGTGTGAAAATAATAATAATCTTAAGGTAGTAATCTCGCCAAGGCGTTTTTCCATAGATTTTTTTTTAGTTTCGAGTACTCATTCAGGGCACTGTTAAATGATTATCCGCAAAATGTCAAAAGTATTCACCGTTCCGTTTTCAAGATATTGGCAATCAAAGATTTCATGGTTTTACACTTGTTCTTATGGGAAGCAGTGGAAAATTTCACATTTCACGTAATAACTTTTTTATATCCCGATAAGATGTACAACCTACATTATAAGGATATTTCGCAATATTTCGAAGCTTTCATCAATTGAGCGGGGAAAAAACTTTTCAACGTGACTGTGGCAAGACTACTACCTTAAATGCAGAACTCCAAACACAATTACAATAATCGTGTCGTTTCGAGCGAAATATTGATGTGTAGAAGAACATCAATATTCTCAAGAACAATAGAATCTCCCCTGTGATTCTCCCTGAAGATAAGTTGTTCCAATACTCCTTAATGATAGTTCTAGTTGATTGTTCGGTATAATGAATGATTGTAATTTATTTTTATTGAGCGCCACTGTAATCTACAAACGATTCCAAAGAACCCTGGCTTATGCGCCCACAAAATATGGTCTGCCGCGAAAGGAATACTTTAAATAGACGGTTGTCTGAGCAATTAGTGAAGAATCAATGAATATCCTTACCTCGTCCGCCGCCTCTGCCTCCCCTTTGATTCTGACCACCCCTGCCCTTCATTTCGCCCCTTCCTCTTGATTTCATCTGCACGTCTTCCTTCACCATGTCTATGACTTCATCCGGTATACGAAGATACTTGATCGTGCTGCCGCGTATGTAGCATTCTGGCATCCTCCAAAACTTATCGCCATCCTGCGACAAAAAACTTGTTCAGCGACTTAGTCAAATCTAAAGTCAGACTTGATCTATTATGGTTATGGATGATTAGGGCTGATATTTTATTTGTAAAAGAGTGTTCCACAATTATGAATTAATACATGATTGGAACACTAGGTATTCAATTAAAAGACCACACTTGTGCGTACTTAGAACACAATCGCGTATGTTTGTGATTCTCGTTGTCTTTTAGGATTACAATTATGAAAAATTGATGATTTTCTCAGGGTAGCGCAATGTTATAGTGACGAAAATCACACGGAAATTGGAAAAGTGTGTTTGAGTAGAACAGTACAAAAAAATGAATGTGATTTACCCTTGATGTGCAAATGACCTCTCTGAGGTTGATATTCATCCAGTTGTCACAGCTAACCAAATGTCCGTTGTACGTTTCGCCATTTTTCAACTCGACCAACTGCACCAACGGAAACAAAAAGTAATTGGCACTTGGCTTTTATTTTGTCGAAAAATACACAACGTTTGAAAGACGTTTGGAGGTTATGCACTCACCATCGGATGGTTCTGAGCTGTTCTAAGAAGCGAGAGTGGCAACTGCAAAAACAAAAAACGAACACACCGGATTATTAAAAATTTCTACAATGCAAAAATATCATTGAAAAAAGGTACTCACCATTTTGTTTGGGTTTAAAAATGTTGTTCAAGAGCGGTGCGATATCGCGGATTCACGCGAGAGAGAAGCGAACGCTTTAGCGTGTAAAAAAAGTACACAACGGCGGCGATTGAAAGTCAGCTGTTATTTCAGTTTGTGTCCCGAAACTCGAAAAACGTGATTTTAACCTCTTCGACTTGCGTGTCAGAAAGCGTCGCGTCCGATTTATAAATAAATGAATATACCGACAATGTTGAGCAAGAGCAGACGAGCGTCGTGTTCTCTGTTATCCAAATGCGTCTCCTTGTTGCCCAGCATTTCCACAAATCGCGTCAATGATTCACGAGCAAGTAGCTTTGATTTTTTGAGGTTATGATCTACTTCGTGAATTCCAAAATATTTGACGTATTTCATTTTCAGGTCAACACAAGCGAGCGAGCGACTTTTAAGTTTTACAGTCATGAAGCACCCCGAGCAAAATTTGAAAACGCAAACGATCTCTTGCCGATCAACAGGTTCGTTAAGAGAAGCCACACCTGCGGAGAACTCAGCGCAGCTAATACTGGCGAGAAAGTTCAACTGTGTGGATGGATGGAATATCAAAGAATGGGAAAGTTTGTTGTACTTCGCGATGCTTACGGTTCTACGCAACTAATCATTCCAGACGAGGCAGGTAGACCATTTGTTGTTGCTCTAAAAGTGTGACTTTATGTTTATCTTTGCATTATTTCCTTTCGCAATGAGCTTGGCGCTGGTCTAGCATCCTTATGACTTTTTTGTAACAAGAAATAGCGAAGTCAACGAAAAATTATTCGGAGCTGGAAGGCTGGGCAAAACTCGGTAAAAAGGAATAGGGAGCAAACAAACTTTTATATTTTGCTATATCATTTTGACCGATTGCAAGTAAAAATCATCAAGATCAATAATGTAATGTAAACTGGAGACTAGTGTACACTGATACACCAAAGTTACTCTATAGGTTGAACCGACAAAAAACATTTAAGTCGTACTGCATAGTGCAAGGCCCTTTTGAATTATTAATAGATCACAGTGGCGCTAAATAAAAATAAGTCACAATCAATTATGATACCTAATGATGAAGTTGAAATTGAAAAGTTTGCATAAACTTTCTAGGTGTAGACATTTTGATATGTTCTCTGAGACGTCGTGGTTACAAAAATTCTGCTGGTCACATTTTTCTAGGTTTTATCATTAATATTTTCTCTAAACATTTGGTGATCACCTGTTTTTATTGTCGTTATGGAATCTTCAGAATTTCTTACATGCTTTAGAGCAGTTTATATCAGAAATCTAGAATTATTTAGTATATAAATTATCAGATATCAATATGGCCAAAGTGTCATCTCCTCAAAGTGCTGAAGTCATAATTTTTTGTTAAAAGTTTGGTAACTTGGCTTGAAATTTTACCAGTACACCGCAATGTAATATTAGTAGTATTTATTTCTTGTATACCCTTTTAAGGGTGTTTACATTAGTGCCCTTTCCTTTACCTTTACATACATGTTCACATCGGTTTTCTTATTATTTACATCGGTTTTCTTATTATTCTTACGTCTATCTTAATATTCCAATTTCTCGAATTGCCTTATGTAGTCACACAGTTGTTTTGCCGGTTCATTTTTCAGTTGCGCCTCTATGGTGTATTTCTATATCCCTGCTCTTTTCCAACCACTGTTCCAATTCCTTTACTATCTCTTTATTGAGTTTTCCCATCACCTCGGGACACTCGCAAATGTGTCTCAAATTTTCATTTGCCCCTTCGCAACTTCTGCATTTGAAGTCTGCATACCCTCTTTTGCTGTCTCTTCCGATATTCCCACATCTTATCCTTGCCCATGTTTCTTTTATTTCTCCGCTGATAGCCTTGTCTTCCAAGTATCTTTCCATGTGTATTCCTGTTTTCCTATGCTTGTATTCCTTGCAGTATGTGGACACGTCAACTTCAGTATAGTGCAATGTATTCTTAGTTAAGTCTCGACGAATGCCAGTTAATTGTTAAATATTTGGGTTCGTGAAAGATATAACTTAAGGGGTACAACTTTGCATGTAAAAACATATAAATTTTGTTTTATTGGGACCAAGGACTAATGAAAACATTAGTTTAGCAGGCCGAAATATTGTCAAACAAAAAAATTAATAACCGTGTAAGTCGAGGTAGCGTAAGTCAGGGTATAACTGTATTTTATTTCTATCAGACTTTTAGTTTGTAGAAACGTCTCTTTATTTGATTGCCTCAAATGAGCGTTTCAAAAGTAGAGATGTAGCTGAATTCCCTAGGCCCAATGTGCAGATAAAAATGGTAAATAAATAACTATATTGTTTGATTCTCAAAGGTCTCTCGTATATACCTGTGCTGGATATTCTCTCGTCTCAGTATTCTCCATCGTTGTCTGTATATACCTGTGCTGGCTTTTACAATCTGATCCCTTTCACTTATTACTTCACACTTTCCGTTCCTTCACAATTTCCAGTTCCTCAGAAACCTCCCAGAGTACTGATCCTTGTCTGTCTGTCCTAATGCATTACTGCATTTCAGTCGTGTTTCTTCTCAGTTGTTGTTGCATTGAATATGGAAGATTGCCACAGCTGTGCACCTATAACACATTTAATAGTATAGGATAGCGTTTTAAATATTTGGCCACTGATAATACCTGCTGTCAACGACTCATTTTTTAATTATTGGCTCGGATTTTTGCTTTATTTTTTACATAGTTGTCAACTCATTCTCCATACTGGGAAGTCTGTAAAAAAAATTCATTCTCATAGAGGGAAGAAAACAAAATGCACATTCCTATTTATTTTTGACACCACCCATTCATAATCCTGTTTCATCTTTCTTTATTTCTACAAATATAATTGATCAGTCCAATGAACATCAGTGTAGCCAGCATTGTTTTTCGGGCGGAGGCAGGAGAGGGGTATAGGAAAAAGGGTTGGCCTAACAAAAACTGGTTCTGATCGCAATCATCTTTTTTTCAAATAAAATGTCCATAATAGTCGATAATCACGTAACACACATGAAATATGAAACTTTCTTTAATCACACGTTCATGTTAACATTAATATCAAACTCTTGCAATATCTTAAAGAATGATCAACTAATTTTTCATCATTCTTTAATCCAGCTACCAGCCTTTAAACTTTACTTACAGTAGGTACTCCATTAAATAAGTCTTAGTTTTCTATTTTTGGCTGCAAATCAGCCCAACACTTTTCCAGTTGGAATGTTTTTTTAAACAATGTCAGTTTCCTTGTTTAGCAGTGACATATGAGAGAATTGTTCTTGAAACATTGTGATTCTAAGCCACATTTTTATTCGCCTCATGGCAGAAAGACTTCTGTCACAGCTGGCAGAGCTCACTAGGAGTACAATTACTGCTTGGAAAAGTTTATATAAGTTAGGACAGCAATCCTTTTTAAAATGCTTTATCAAATTTGCACCATTTATTTCATCATTTTTAAATTAAAGTATGTTTTCCATAACCATCGCTTCATCTTCTAACGCTGAAGTATCAATTATTAAGATTTTTCATGAATTATGATAGAAATCTTCGCCGTTCTTGATATCCAATTTCAAAATCGCATTAATTGCATGAGTTAACGATAGATTCTCAAATCGGCGTTTTATATTTACAATGACATCATCTACTACTGATAGTAAATGTTGTTGATCTCCCAGTATTCTTCTGGTTATGTATTGGCCAGTGAATTGAATGTATTGCTTTTGCCCACAGATAACTTCCCCGCGAAATTTAAATATCTATTTCATTTCTGTAATGAAATTGTTACTTTTCCTACAAATGACGAAATCACGGCGAAGTAAATAGTTCGAGTTTTATTAAATTATTTCCGTATGCTCGCTTAGGTAAAACTTATCCATTATATAAACTCATAAACTTAATCCATAATTTGACTTTAATTATTCTGGATCGATATTTTTCCGGTGTGCCCACCTCCCCCCTCTGGCTATGCCAATGACACTGAAATAATTCAACAAGGCTTTCGAATCGTTTCATCAGAACAACTACAAAGCCACTGGAAAATTTTCGACTTTTTTTTCTCAGAGAAAAGACATTATAGACGTGGTAGACAAGCTGAGTTACGAAAGCGTGTTATGCATCACTGGAAGAGTCGTAGCCCGGCCGCCGGGTATGGAAAACAATAAAATGAAAACAGGATCGATAGAGATAAAAGTCGAGTCCCTCGAAGTTCTCAACGAATCCATGAATCAGCTTCCCTTCAACATAAGACACTACAACGTGGCAAAGGAATCGCTGCAGATGCAATACCGTTATCTGTCGCTACGTTTTCCTGAGATGCAGAGAAACTTGCGCATGAGATCCAAAGTTACGAGTAAAATGCGAGAATATCTAGTGGATCACTGCGGTTTCGTCGACGTTGAAACACCGACGCTTTTCAGACGAACTCCTGGGGTGAGTGGATCGAGGGGAAAAAAACCTATTCTCTTATAATGGCATCTGTGGTGGGATCCAAAAGTATTGAAAAATTTATCAACAGGGAGCGCAAGAGTTTATCGTGCCGACTCAGCATCCTGGGAAATTTTATTCGCTCGTCCAGAGCCCGCAGCAATTCAAGCAATTGCTGATGATAGGTGGCATCGACAGATATTTTCAGTTAGCCCGATGCTACCGAGACGAGGGCGCGAGAAACGATCGTCAGCCGGAATTCACGCAGCTCGATATAGAAATGTCTTTCTGCGATCGCGACGGTGTCATGAGTATGGTCGAAGGTTTGTTGGCGTATTTTTGGCCCTCGGACGATTTGGGAGCCGTTAAATTACCGATCGCTCGCATTAGTTTCGAGGAAGTTAACGAGATTTACGGCTCAGAACAGCCGGACTTGAGAATACCTTACAGAGTACGTCGCAGCCTTGGTCACTAGTTTTTTTTTACAGCAGGCTTTTATACGATTTTTTCATTCGGTTATTTTGATAGGCTTGTATATCTCTGTCAAATAACAGCTTTTTTTCAATTGAAATTTAATCTTCAATCGACTCAAATTTTGTTGTCTCTGGAAAATCATGCGTAATCGCGAGTTAATTGTTTTAACATGTTTTCTCGCAGATACACAACGTTTCGAAATTCATTAACAAGATCGCCCACGCGTCTGACATGCAAGCGTACGCAATCGCCTTTCCAGATGGTCATGTATGTATTAAAAGTATTCGGGGACGTTCATGTCCGGTTACTTAACCTTAGAACTCATGGATCTTTTTTTTCTACCTTTCAACTCATGACTCGACCAGATAACCACCCTACGCATTTCTTGTAGGCATAATCCCTCCATTGAGCAGTAAAGAGAAACATCAGGACATGAATCTCTTCGTTTTTCCATGAGAAAGAGAATGATGTAACGCAAATTCGATTCGATTATAATTTGATTAGTGAAATACCCGTTTAAGGAATTTGGAGCGGTCCAGTTGAGTAAAATGACGGTTTATGAGTTTTTTTTTCGCAATGAACCTGAAAAAATGTATACGTGGTATTGATTTATTCTGTAGATGCTAAGTATTCATAAAATATAGAATTGACGTGCAAAATTATGCTTTTATTACGTTAAAAAGAAAAACTGTTGTGTTACTACCAACTTGAAAAAGTATAACATTATTGATGATTATTATGAAAGGGTCATAATCCTTTATTAGATTAAAAGGATTAAAAGGATTAAAGAGGTGAAAAAGATTAAAACGGTTTGAAAGATGCGTAATATTTTATCAAACCTCGATGGTTTAATACCGAATACATATGATTTTCAGTGGGCAAGATAGGTTTTTTTCTAAGTGTTTACAAAGGTTTAATTTACGTTAGTCCGTTGTTAGAAATGGTACATCTTGGTGCTAAATAGCCAAAAAAATACGTCACCCGTAGTGTGAACGTCTTCCGCTCTTTTTTTTTCGCTCTGGTGTATTGTAGTGAACTTATTTTTAATTCGTATATAAAGACTCTGTATAGTCTGGGCAATAATACACATTCTTTTATTTTTTTCCGAAATATCAACCGTCTCGGAGAATGCTGGGAGTTTGCAAATCAGCTATCTCTCTTGCACTCATGGCCGCTCGGTCGATGTGACACATGACCTTAAACACCAATATAGGTTGAAAATCCGTGAAGACCGCATTTTTTTAAGAATAAATTATTATTTTTCTTCTAATCAACAGATCCTGAAATGCCGCACAGCGTTTTGAAGGAGGTACATTAAGCTTATGCAAAAAATTAGTTGAATTATATTCCGTTCGAAAATTACATTTATTTTCATATATGAAAGTGGGGAAAATACGGAATTTGTAAATACGGAAAAGGTCAGTGGAAACACAAGAAAAAAAAATGTTCGCAGGGGTTTCTCGTTAACTTTTCACTTTGTTTATTGAGAAAATAGTATGTAATTATAACTGATATAAAGAATATAAGAATGAAGAGAGAGAAAAAATATAAGAAGAAACAAAAAAGAATGCAATGAAATCGTATATTCAACTTATTCTACCGTCGCATAAATGCAACAACGCACCATTCTGTGCTCCTCCAACCAACTGGGGCTGGTTTCTGCCGCACACATGAGTTCTAGGGTTAAAAAATACTTAATCCTGCGTACATTTTATATACGTATCCATTTTTTAACGAGTCGACGACGAAAAAAATTTCCATATATTTCTCTCTACAGGCCCATCTGATGAATTCCACGAAAGTGAAACTGAATGCTATCAGAGACAACAATTTCTCGAACATTAATCTCATACAGACTAAAATCGTGGAGGAAACGTGGAAAGCTAAACTAAGTAAATTACTTGTGCCCGAGGGGTCGCTGGGCTTAGAGAGAACGTTGAATTTGAAAAATGGCGATGCTCTCTTCATTACGATAGGAAAGAAACACGACGCGGTAAGAGAAGAACAAATCTTGTACGGCGGAAATTGTTTCTGTGAAATTCATTATCATTTGCAATGAAAATATTTATTATTTTCGTGTTGTTTTTTTTTGACACGACTCTCTCCTTGTCATACAGAGAACTCTATTAGGCAAAATACGGCATGAATTCGCGAACGTTATGGAGAGCAACGATGTGAGCGTACGATCAAAGACTTTCGAGTTTCTGTGGATCGTCGATTTTCCATTATTTTATGAACAGGACGATGGAAGTCTCGGATCGACGCATCATCCTTTCACGCAGCCGCACCCCGATGACATTCGTTATCTAGAAACTGAACCTTTAAAGGTAAATTAATATAGACCACTTGTACACAAACATTTCCCTGTCTGTATTTATAATATTCAGAATCCAGCCATTAAAAATGTTTGTTAAGGAAGTCATGTGAATTTCGCCATTCGGAAACAATCAATGAAACTGCTTTTAGGTTCGCGGCCTTCATTACGATCTCGTATTGAATGGCTCCGAGATAGCGGGCGGCTCGATGAGAATTCACAGCGCGGATATGCAGGAACGGATATTGGAAATGTTGCGAATCGATAAATTGCAGATGAAGCATTTGACCGAGGCGTTGGCGAGCGGTGCACCTCCTCATGGTGGTATCGCTTTTGGTTCGTTCTTCTCTTCAATTCTCATTTGTTCACATTTATTCCCCAATAATATGAAGTTTTATTCCCTCGAGTGAACACCGTGAAATATTATTTCAGGATTGGATCGGCTGATCTCTATAATATGCGATACTCCGAGTATAAGAAACGTCATCGCGTTCCCTAAAACAATGGAAGGACGTGATTTAATGTCCGGAGCTCCGGTCGATATAACGCCGGAAGAGAAACGTTTGTATCACTTGAAAACGTTGGACGCAAATGTCAAATCTTAGACTCTCAAAATAAGAAGAAC
Source organism: Ophion ventricosus (assembly GCA_963932345.1). NCBI lineage: Eukaryota > Metazoa > Arthropoda > Insecta > Hymenoptera > Ichneumonidae > Ophion > Ophion ventricosus. Next base: position 11,452,337 of record OZ010716.1, on the reverse strand, counting down.
ATTACAGTATCATCGAGAAAAAAAAACTGCCACTCCGGTACGATTAATTTTACGTGGAGAACTCGTTAAATTAAAATCTTAAGTAAAACGGGATAAATTGATCGAGTATTCGCTTTCGCGGGTTTCCGTGAGGCTCGGTCCATTATATTCGATTAAGAGGTATGCAAAAAAAATCACGTGCACTGACGTATTAAAAAAAATCATGTGCGTTTTATTCGAACGGTAAACTTTTCTCGGATTTTCGGTTTCTTCTATCTTCTATTTTCAATCTCATATCTTTTTACAAAACTGCAGAAAAGTAAAAATTCAAGTGTGTAAGAACTTCTGTACAGGCAACAATACGAATACTCCTGTATGCGCGTGACTTTACTTTCATTCTCGTTTTTTTTCTTTTGTATATTTTGCGCGCAAAAGTGTTGCATTTTCCTTCTTAAAATGTTCAAAACCGGAAACTTGTGTGTGCTGTACGGCGGGCGCATAAATTGAATACATGCTCGAATGCATTCGCACACACGCGTCTTCGCGTATACAATATATGTAACGAATTTCTGTGGTGAATATGAGGTTCGCAGAGTCGCAACGCTCAAGATACAGGGAAGGGCCGGAAATCGTACAGGGACATTGTTATGCATAATTCATGAGCCCGAGACGGAGGAAATGAAAACGTTTCTCCCTTCCGGGTGGATGTAATGAAAAAATCGACGACTGATGAACACGTACATGATAATGGTTTCAAAAATATATATATGTATGTATACGAATACACGGACGTATTTTTTTTTTAATCACAGCTTGACAAATTTGAGGTGCTCAACGTACTCGGCGAGACTGAACGAATTAATATTACTGCATGAGAAAATAACCTTTTCGGAATTCTCTTTTAACGGGATAATTATAAATTAATGATCCGAAACATTATTATTATAAAAAATATTTTATCTGAATTATTTAAAAAAAAGAACCCTTGTACTTTCAACTCAGAATTATTTAGTTGACGATATGCTACAAAACTACGCGGACTCTTTTCTTTCTCCAATAAAATTTTTCGACCAATGCAAAGCTTGTTTCTTAGCTACTCTTTATAATTCACTTGGAATTTTTTCCCGACGTATCTCCCTTCACGAAGTTATAAATGAAATTTCTATTGAATTGCCAAAAAAAAAGTATATTGTTTTCCAATTGTGTCTCGGCATGTGATCGAGGATGGGTAGGGATGGATTAAAAATATTCCATGTTTATAAAAGGGATGTTTATAAAATATTCGACGGACTACCAATACGCGAAAAAAATTCAACACAGAGGATAATCCAGTTATTTCTTCTCGTTTTCATTGCGTTTTTTTTTTTTAATATTTTATAAAAAATACTATTTTACAGAGAGACATCCGCTCTTGCAGTCACACGCACGCGTTCCGATAAAACTACTGTTTCTTTATATTCTTTATCGCGCATACACGACACCGATATGCAGTGACATTAAAAAAAAAAATTCCACGCCGAGTATACAACACACGTTTTCGCAGATTTTTTATGATTTTTTTTTCTTTTTTTTTCTAAAGTATTCTCTTGTATACGAAGCACACGTATCCATACCGTCCATACATTTATCATCTTATTATTTCATTCGTCACGTTTAAGCGTTAGTAAACAAACGAAAAGTGATGAGAGAAATATTCTTTTCCAAATAAATTGACTAACAGCGATTTTTCTTTTATATGTAATTATAATAATGGTGTGTGTCGTATTCATATATACACAATGGGAGGGAGATTTCGGATACACTGTTTAATGTACAAAAAACGCTATCGCGGCTATTCGGCTGTTTGAAGAAGAAAAAAAGATTCGTAAATAAACATAAACAAGCACGCCCGTAACTTATTCGGTGGGCAAGCATCCGAACAAGTGTGTTCTATTGCGCGGCACCAACACTTACGCTTAACACATACACACGTACATGCATATACATATATACATGTATATATATACATATGCGTTGCTGTGCTTTTTAAAATTAAGGAAGCATCCGTTTTGCTTTCGAGTTATGCTGCGTTTCGCTTGTGACAATATGGTGCGCAACAGTACGACAAGCAAATCAAGGACTTTACATTCGGTGGGTCGGCTCTTAAAAAAAAAAAGTAACGATATCCTTATTAAATTCTTTGTTTCTTCCTCGGTTTTTTTTTTTTACGAACGAGCTTCTAAGCACTGAGACCTTCGAACACGCACGAGCCAGATCTTGAAGAACCAAAAAAGAGGAATATAAAACGGAAGTAGCGAACAACTTCATGTTTCGCGTAATCGCCAGTTGTGCGTGTGTCCGTGTATATGTATGTGTGTCTGTGTGTATCTATCTCGTATTTATATAGTACTAAATATAGAATCGTAGAAGTTACAGTACTTGGAAATTATACCATGTAATGCTAAACGCAGGTACGACAAGGATATAAAGAGACAAAAGTACTATGTACACGTTTGTGATACGACACATATCTGAATACTAATGGTATCCTTAGTTAGAAAAAATATGGAAAAAAAAAAAAGAAACGAAGCCTCGAACGTGACAAAATTATGCGGCCTAGAAGATTGTGACAATGGAGGTACACGCGTGCTTTTCATTTTCTGTGTAACTTGTAAGCTATCTCGTACATACGAATGTGTAATGCCAGTTACGTTCATCGTGTAGTAGCCGTTAAAAAAAAACGCGCGACTGTACGAATTTTTATACGAGAACGGCGAAATTTTGACATATATTGAACTTGAGATTGGTGATTTGAGAAAATACATGTGAACCTCGAAACGAGAGGCGACCCGAGCATATGTAAAGGCGACCCGAGCATAAATTAGACGGAATGAAAAAAAAAAGTATCATTCGCGGTTTCAAGATTTCCTCAATCATCATCCGCGCTTGTTTTCTTTATCATTCTTCACAGAAAAGACACAAGCGGAAGAATCGATTTTTTTCCTTTTAGAAAAAAAAAGAAAAAAAATACATGAAATAGTCGCGTTGATATTTGAGGCTCGAGGTACATACAAAAATTTTCCGTGAAAAAGGGAATTAGTGCTTTTGAATTTGACATCGTGGCCGAATAGATCACAAAGCTTCGGGTTATTTAATGTTTTCTCTCGCAATAGAATTTTTTGCAACTCGTCAGTGAATGTTTCCACTGGGTGAAGTATTATTTTCAACATTATATGTATCGAATCAGCACTTCCGTTTGCGTCCCATGATCATCACGAGATAGAAGAAAACAGAAAAGAAGCAAACATTCAACCGCCCGTATATAATCATAGAGGCTTGAAATTCTCTTCCCCAATGTCAACTCCGATCTCCAGGGCACTGAACTCTTCTCGACAATCTTCTGCGTGAACAATGTGCCACAGGTCGAAAAAAAAACCGAATGGTTTGTTCGTGCAGCATCGACGTAACGAGCTTTTAAATACGTTTCACGGATTACCGCAACGTTCCTGTTTTTCTCATTTCTTCCCGGTCGGAGTTTAGAGCGGTAGCCATTGTCTCGTGAAATCATTAACACGCTTTAATGACGTAAAAGTCGTGTGTCGATGGTAAGGAAGCCTTCTCGTTGTCTGGATTAAATGTCTTCGTAACATTTCATTTCACACATACATTAGTATATACACATACACACACACACACACACACACATATATATATGCGCGTGTGTGTGGGTCTCAATATACGTATATCTAGATGTATATAGATGTCTATATGCATGTACGTGTATGTTTAAATGCATTGGTACAGGGTGTTTACATTATTCCCTGCTTCGTTCTACTATCCCGAAAGTTCCGGCGCTCTGTATATTTATCCCCATTGCCAAACTCGTGTTCGCATTGTCTTTGAAATTCCCTGTCATTTTGGCCCATATTGGCTGTGTTTGATACAAGAAATATTTCGCTCTCGCATACCGGCTGTTATTCGTTTATTCTTTTTCCCTCTGTTCTTGATGGAATGCTTCGTTGTTATCCCTAGGGGGTTTGAGAGTTCTGAATTCTTCTTCAATTTTTCACAGAGCAGACAGCTTTAACATTCGGTCTAACGATTAACAAAGATTATCCGGTATTTTTTTATCACTCTAATGTTCGTTCCGCCGGTTTGAAAAAACTGAATCGTCGTCCAGGGTCCCAAAGTTTCAGGATTCCTCGGCGAGCTCTCATCGCTGAATACGAAGCATGGAAGTCAGCTGAGGATATTAAACAATCATGGTTCTATCCAGTTCCACGGTTGTTTCCGTGATCATGCAGTTTTGCAGTGAACGTTAGGTTATTTTTCCTTCTTCTCCTTCCTGCAAGCCGATCGGATGAATCTAGCTATCATTGTTCCCTCCCGTCGCATCGGAGAACTTCGCGTCACATCGTTCAGCCTCATAATTTCACGATTTTCGGGAAAATGTTTCTTATTCGTTCTGTTTATTTTTCTCTTCTGGCGCCCAAACATCGTTCATTGTTGGTGCGTATTTTCCTCTTTTAAAATTTACGCTGTATCTTCGACCGTCGGTAGCCAAAAGGCCATATTCGTGCAGGCAGAGGCGAGCATCATGTATTTAGGATTGAATTGTATACACTGGACAGGCGCAGGATGATCGCCATTGAGTACACAAACTTTGTAGCCGGTGTCGGCGTTCCAGATGTGTACGCGACCGTCAGTCGAGCCGCTAAACACGAATTGCGAATCCGGACTGAAACTAGCCTCTATGGCGATCCCCTTGTTGTTGAGATAACCGGTGAATGTCTGAAGGGGCGTACCGTGAAAGGCATCTATGAGACGTATTATACTGCCATTGGTCGATATGAGAATGGTCTTGCCATCTTTGCTGAATTTTAGGCCCGTCCAGTCGCACTCCTTCTCCTGCGACAGAGCAAAAGTGACAAAGGGACCTTTGTCGAAGCTGCGCAGGTCGTAAAGTTTTATGCATTCGGAATTGACGCCTGCCGCGAAGATCAAACCTTCAGGATCGTAAGCGGCAACCGGACGTCCCGAAACGTTCATGACGCCGTGACAATTTGGTGATCTAAGGTCCCAGAGTCTGAGGGTCTTGTCGAGGGAGCCGGACAAGAATGTATCCTCGACAGGACTTATGCAAAGGGAGACGACTTTTTTGGTATGTCCAGGAAAGTATCTTATATACTTGTTGTCGTGCAAGCTGAGATATCTTATCGTATCGTCGATCTTGGTACTGCTGTGTATCGCCGTGTTCTTAGCGTGCGTAAAGTGTATTAGATCGACGCCGTATTTCTTGGAATTGACCGTTCTCATTTGCGTGCCCTTCTCGCAATCGTAAATGACAATTTGATCGTCCTCCGAGCATGATATTAGTGTATCGCCGCTCGTCGAAAAATCGATGCTGTTTATACGATCGGAATTCTCGCGGAAGACCTTTGCCACTTTGAAACTCCGCACCACGTGGTCCACGAGCTTCATGATGAACCGAGGGGGAAAAAAAAAATCGCGATAATCGCGAAATTTTCCCCTCTTTCCCGCCCACTGCTTCGAAGAGCACGCTTGTCCGTTCTTTTTTCTTCTTCTTGCTTCTCGTCGTTCGAACGCGGTTACTCAGTTCTTTGTTTTTTTCGGCGGTAAAAGTTACGAGTCCTCTCGAGTGACGAATGTTTTCAGTGTGGGTGTAGATGGGAAATGTACGATTGCAAAAGCTTCGCGCTTCCGAGGATCTCGTAATTATTTTTCTTTCTTTCCTCTCTCACTTTTTCACGCTATGTCTATTTCTATACGTGCGTCTCCGTCGGTCTATCACGATAAATCCATCCGTCTCCGGCGGCTAGCGGGCGTGCTGCGCTCACGGCAAGAGTTATCTTATTCCTGCACTTGCGAAATGCACGATAAGTAATCGCGAAGTTTCGCTGATCGTCATGCGTTTTTTTTTGTGTCTTGAGCCGAAACGAGCACGACGGAGAGAACACTAGGGTAAAAAAACCCTTGAGATTCGCGTTGTGAGGGCCCACCACCCCCCGCCCGCCGCCGCCGAACGTTGTGTTATACCGGCCTTGTATATCCAATGCTATTTCCTCTTTCCAGTGTATACTCCGGAAATAATTTTCGCGCGTTTGACCGATTATGCCGAAAGAAATAATACCGCGGATACTCCGCGAACTTGTCGAAGCGGCGGACACGATCGTTTAGACTCAAAAAAAAAAAAAAACTCGTGTTCACTATGCACCTCGAGGCAAAGTCTCGGGATGCCCTCTGCAAAAATTGTCTGATCGAAACACGGACCACGCACACGAAGGTTGTTCTCCCTTGTCTTACAGCGCCAATTCTGCCAACTGTCTCGAACTCTTGGGCTAAAATCACGCCGCCGCGAGTGCATCGTTTTCTTTCATAAACGTCATTGCAGTCGATTGGCTCCGTTCACGGAGTTTCCGCTTCCATTTTTTGACGTACCGCTACAATCACGTGTTTATGTGGAAGTGCCTGTAGCCAACACTCGACCGTATGACCGTCGTATACAGATCTTGAAACAAAGGCGAATTGGGTCATTAAATTATTTTTTTTATTCATTGTAAAGATCATGTGCGGTTTTTAAAGCAAAGTATTTTTCTTTTTTTTTTTCAACAACGAACAATGATATAGCACTTTGAAATTGTTGTTCTGCTCGGCTCGGCAAAAACGCACCGAGAGCATCCGAAGTTACCCGAGCGCTCTGTGATGTCAACGCGCGAAAGCCGGTATACGAACTACTCGTGTAATACGAGTATTCTGTCAACGATGGCAATGACAAAATCGTTTAAGCATTGTTTCGTTCTTCTTTGTATAAATACGACGAAAAGTGCCCCTAATAGGTATTTCGGAATGTGCCACAAGACATAAAACGTCAAAATCTGTGGTTCGCTGCAGCACGACGTGTCAACCCGAATCATCATCCACTTATTTTTGCTGTGAATACCACTTTGATGCCAGTGTAAACGTGTTATAACATAAACTGTATTGAAATATTTTCTTTTCAAATACGTCTTTTTCAAAATGCTTATGATACGTAGCGGCAATAACTGACACAATTTATCAAGCCTCTCCTAACCTAAAAATGTTCAGTTATCCACGGTCGGTAAATTATGCGAATTTGCTTTCACGAATCCACTTTCGCACATCGTTGCACGAAAATTAAACTATATTTCGACTTTTTCAGAATGCTTGAGATTTTTAGATGTAAAATGACACAAAATTTTACTATTGTATACACTCGCTTGTAAGCCGTATACATAGCCTATTCGGTCGCGTACGCGCGGTGACGTCACAAGCGCCAGCGCCGATAACGTGACATTTCGCGCCAACATCTACAATTTGAATTATCGCGATATAAAAATAGATAATAATTATCTTTAGAATTATTTCAAAGAAAAACTCTTTTGACATTCTGTTGTAATATGACAACAGATCAATTCTAAAAAAAAATTGAACAATTTTTTTTTAACAACTCCATTTCAGTGGTGTGGATTAGTACCCCTATTGAGGAAACTTTTCGGTTGCCTCAACGCCAATGCGCGTCGCTGTGTAGTTCGGTACGGTGAGGCCCGGTGCGTGACGTAACCTCAATAGTATTCGCTCTGAGCCTGTCGCTTGGTGGGGACACGAAAAAAGGTTGTGGCGCACGAAGTGGACAAAAAGTGAATTATTGTGGGCGACTTGTCATTACATGTATACGGAATTTATTATTAAAAATGGGACATCCTACGTGTTGTGTAGTTGGGTGTAAAAATACGGGAAGAAACAGTGAATATACATTTTTTTATATTCTCCATTCTTGTTCAAGATTGATTTTTGACAAGCTTTCTTCATTATTAATATATTTTATAACAGATGCGATATGTTTACATTTGTCGCTCTTATTATATACGCAATCACGGGAAACTTTGCTGACTTTTCGATTTGCATCAAGCTAAAAATTTTATTGTAGATAATTATAATAAGTATGTATATGTATCAGTATTAACAATTAGATAGAAATGAAACTTACATTTAGCGTTACTTTGTATGGTGAGGACATTACAGAAATTTGTCTTATAACTCGAGCCGCTATCCGATAGCTGCATCTATTTTCCCGTAGCTTCATAATATTAATAACATGTTTTGCTTTTATCAGTTGCTTTCCTTTTTTAATAGTTTCCAGTTGAAATGAAATGCTGTGGCTTATTTTTTTTAATCCTGTTTTTATGAGAATGTTTATTTTTCATTTCAACCTTAACCTATCCAAAATAACATATTGGGTACATTTTTTTCGTTGCAAATGTATGAAATATTTATGCTTTCATGTTTTCAACAGTTAAGATCGCTGTGCTTGATCTTCACTACATTTCAGTTAAGCAAAAATGCATAAATATCGCACACTCATGTCAGTCTATGAATAACCTAAACGTACAGTTTAAAGTTCGGTTAAAAAGGTATATGAATTACTTTACTTACCTTTTTTTTATTGACAATGTGTCAATTATTGTACAACTTGTAATTCTTGTGATAAATGTTGAAAACTAAACAATTTCATTTCATTATAAATATATTTTTGTGTCGTTGCATATTATACGGCACGTAACGGTCCGACATTAGTATTACATTTTTGAATACTAGATGTCGAAACATGTGAAGCTCGGAGCGAATAACGAAAAAAATATTTACATGTTTGCCCGTACATCGGAAATAAATTCAGGAGATAAAAGCAGGAGATAAAAGCGCCAGTTAGGAAATTGAACCCAAAATACTATGAGGGTAAGCGCCTAACGAATCCACTTGGCCGAATCACCTTTGTGACAGCGATTAACGAAATCAGTTTAGTTTTCATGTAATTCATTTTCAACAGAATCACTTAATTTTGGCAAGTGTTTAATTTTCATGTCCTTCATTTTCATCAGAATCACTTAAATTTTGCAAGTGTTTAGTTTACATTTTAACGTGAACCCGATGAAGCGTTAATTAGTTAGTTGTCTTTGATCGTGTGGAACGTGTACTTGTAATGGAGTTAGGGTTTACAGCGCATGCATTACATGTGATAGAAAAAAAGACAGAATGCTACTGTCTCGTGCTCTGTCTTCGTTGCACAGTATACCTATCTATCGTCACGCACCTCGCGGCCGTAGATCGCAACGCAGAGCGTCATCTTTAAGCGAACGCACCCCCACTACTGGAGTTTCCAGACCTGTATGTAAGACCGTGGCCCAGACTGGCCCAGACTTGTGTATACAACCGTGCACCATACGGAATTTCCGCTCGATCTTGGAGTCGATTCTGGCCGATTGGACCGATGTCCAAAAGATATCATGAAAAAGACATCTTATGTGATTAGTCTTTAGGATATCCTTCGGGCAACGTTTAATTAGATACAATAGATAACAGCAGACAGATAACTTTCTGATATCTGAAAATAGTTATCAATTAGATGACAGTTTGTGATATCTAACAGACATCCGTTTTCACCGCCAAAAGATATCATAAAAAAGATAACTTCGCGACAACATTAAACGGGATGTCGTTTGAAAGATGTCGAATAGTTATCTTACGGTAATGTCTTAAAGATAACCTGAAAACGGTAACTTATAGGGGTCAATTGGACATTTATGCTGCCTGGGTAAGACCGTGAAGTCACATTCGAATTTTTCCGAGAACACGGAACGCACTCTGAGGATGTAGTTTTTTTTTTTTAAGGAACTGTTATTTACATACAGAAAGAGTGGTTGTTATGAAGTTATTTTTATTCGGACTGTTGTCGTGCATTGTTCTTTCGGATATTCGTGAGTATTGATTCTACGATGTACATCTGGGAGCTCATCTTATCGATATTTGAGGAAAGAAATTACAGAGTACATAACTCACGTCGATTATTTCTATAAAGGGTTGAGGGATGTTCACGGCTCACCCATTTGCCGCGACGCGAAGAAAATTTTCTGAGTTGTGTGTCAGAATTCCGCCATAGAAGAATTTTATAATCAATTGAAGTTCGCCCAGACATAATAAAGGAGTAAATAAACGATCAAACTGGTTTGTAGGGCACTGATTTTATTGACTATATACTTTACGAATATTCAATATATTCTAGTTCTTTCTGTTCACTCCTTTTCAAACATTCGTACCTAGTTCACTGCTTGCGCTGGCACAAATGAACGTTCGGCTCCCATTTGCCGTGAGTGTTAAAATATTACCATTACATCTTTTTCTATATCTCTCTCGCTATACTATGAACATAAATAAATATATGCGTAGTGTAGACAATACACAATGGTAGTATGAATGAGTACAATTGTATGGTATATAGCAGGCGTAAAGCATTATAGAAATTAGACATATATAAAATCTCCAGTATCACAAGACAATCATGTTAATCTACATAATTTTTCTTTTGGTGTACGATACACACCTGTGTACAATCGTACTTATTTTACACCATTGAATATTTGTGCCACATAGTTTTTATCCTTGTTCTTGTCGGAACATTGTTTTCGTTGATTTTCTTCCATACTCTTCAAGCGAAAGCAAGCGGAACTCGCTAAAAAAAAAACATGACCAAACTGCCACAATTTTCATTAGTTTCTTCTTTCGTGTGTATCCGTGCCACGCTTGCTCAAACGTTTTTACACGATATTTATAGTAATAAGCGTTTTCCAGGTTGCTAAATTTAAATGATTGCCTCTATCGTACAGAACTATGTACTTCAATTCTCAAGACTTATCATTAATTCGTTTAATGCGTCTTACAGATACATCTTACTAATCATTAGCTGATGCGTTTCATATTTTAGCACAGGCTTTTTTTTTGTCGTGACAAAAAAGTATCGTACACAGTTGTATCGATATTGCGGCGGTATCTTACAAGTACGAATCTTTCTCTGTCGTCTCTACAAGATTATCATCGATACTTGGTATAATCGAGAAACTTTTTCTCAAATCCAGTGCGTTATTGCATTTACCAGATATACAGATACATAAATATGCTTTCTTTTGTGACTAGGAATTTTCTTGCATACACACACATACACACACACACACATGCGCACGTACACTATTTTTTTTTCAATCGTCTGCACATTCATTCGTACAGTCTCGTGTCAGAAAATTCTCTGTAACAACACATTCGCTAACGATTTAATACTTTATGACAATTCGTGTGTTACGTATATAATCTATATGCCCTTGGATCGACGAAACAAAGCATTCTTAATTAGTCTGACTAACATTCGAGGAATACAGGTCGGAGCAGCAGCAGCAGCGACATTATATTCATTCAAGAAAATTGTTATTTCTCTATCGGAACAGTGCCACTGCCCTTTCCGAACGAGCTCTGGGTTTTTTTCATCGTACGTTTTGTAATAACAGAGATGGGAATGATAAATTACATTTGGAAATAATTCTTTCGTTATCCTGGCAATAATATTTTTGATTCTTTTCTCGTAATGATTTCTCAAACTTCCAGCTCCTGTATCGAATGTGTGGCAAAGATGCTGGGTGAAGAAAGGAAACAAACAATCATCAAACTATCAATGAAACCAAGGTAATCGGAACAGTAAGGATTTACTCCATGAATTTTAGTTTTTGTAAATGATTTACAATACGATATAGCGAAATGGCGTGAAAACTCGAGAAGCGCAATGAAAAAGAAACAATCAGGGATAAATCGAAGGAATAACGAATGAATGTTTGTTTCAAAATAATTTATCGTACCCATATTTTTTGTTCAAATCGATAACGAGAGGCCAAAGAAATACTTGGACTATTTTTTTGGCCCTTCAATCGTTTCTCTGAGAGTCATCGATTCGTAGAGTCCTCTATCAGTTCTGCATTTGCAAGAGAATAAAAGTGTGTGCGTAAGCTTCTTTTCGCTTTATAAGTTAAACGCGCACACTATCGTTATAATCATATCGTGAACTGGACGGCGTCATAGGTGTTTAGTAAACATTGGTTTTTTGTGTATACAGTGTAGTATCTTATATGTAGTATGTATAGATATATGGATGCATAATACATTTGTATAATACAATTATGAGCGCGACTCCGGTTCTGTAAAAATGTTGGAAAAAAATCCATATATTCTTGCGCGATGTTAAACCTGTGTGAGCATCAATTCGAACTTTCTTTTTTTCTTCATGTCTCTCGAAATACTTTTTTTTTCTTTGTATTTCTCTGGGAGCTTAGAATTCACGATTAAAATGCGACAAATGGCTAGCCTGTATGTGTATATGTGTGTGTGTGTTTGTTACTTTCGTGTTAAAAACTTGATGGCGAGATCATATTCGCTTTTAGACGCTCCAGTCCGATATTCCGCGTTTATATAGCTATGCAAATTCATTATTTCAATGATTATGACAAAGCTGTAACTGAGGAGACGATATATTTTTGTCGCATAGCTATTACCGTTATTCACGTACGATTAGGCTCGTTTTCACTTGGTCCCTGAACCTAACATTGTTTAACAAATATTTTTGGATACGATTATTGCCGATGCGTATCAGCAAGCCTTATTACATCTTATTTCTCTTTTCTTTTATCATTATTATTATTATTATACAATCCATAAGGTCTTCACAGCGCGATGGTATTGACTGAGAGCGGTAGATTGAAGCACAGGTAACTTTTTTTGTGACAGTTATTATTGTATTAGCATTACTCGTAGTGTAAAAAATCAACGACTCGAGATTTTCTTTTCTGTCGAATTAATTTAATAGTTTTTTTTTAGCGTGTTTTTTTGTTTTTTTTTTTCTGCGTTAAGATGTGCAAAAGGTTCAGGGATTTCTCGAGCGTTTTATCGCCGCATATGATACACAAGTATAAACGTTATTTGTTGTAGACTTCCTCTTCACCAATTTGTGCATAGTGTAAAATAGTTTGCATAAATATAATATTTTGTATTTGACGCGAGCAAGAATTTTTTTTTTTGCATAGTTTGGGACAAGGCGGAACGTTTTTGTAACGAGGTAATTTTTGTAAGCTGTCGCAGGAGGTCCATGAATAAATCGTACAGATATAAGAGTTTAAAAATCCTTGCTTAAACGTGAGCAACCAAAAATAAGTCTTCGAAGTATATTACCTTGACCAAAAAAAAAAGTTGCATCTCATTTTTTATCTCTTTGAAAATATAGCCTTTTTTTACATCTAAGGCGGAGCACTCAAAAATCACAAAATCAAATATATATAGGCAATTGTAAATTTGTACCACGTTTTATCCCTCGAGCGTCTCACATTGAATGCATTATCAAAGGTGTTTGCGGTATATTATTTAGGTAAAAAATGTTTCAAAAAATGTTTGCGCTCTACATTACAGTAATGTAATAATTATTATTTTGTGTGTATATAATCTTTCAGCTATCGCATACGTTACGCTCGACGTTGTTTCGAACTTTATTGCGCGTTCGATATATAAACGTGGGGTTATATACGTATTTAAATTTGTAAATTCGTTTCAGCTAACTTCGTGACTCATTGAGAAGCTTGAGCCGAACATAAGGGTTCCTGCCCTTCACATCGCGTCCGCAACAATAAAGCACCAGGTTCGCGAACGCTGAATATTCATCAACTCTCTCGTCAGAGTCGAGGAGGAAAGATAATTTGTCATTTGGGACTAGCAGCACGCGGCTCGTCTCAACAGAAGGATTATTAATTTTCAAGATCTCTTCTGGGCCCATTTGAGATCGTCGACTCGTGGCTTGTATCCGGTCAGCTTTTCTATTATATTCTCGAGAACGTACCAGAAACGTAGTTTCTCCAGTGGCCAGTTGAGCCAACCGGTTGTTATGCAGAAATACGTCTCGTGCGGGGCAACGTGATGCACACGGTGATGTCGTCGCGGCAGAATTATTCTGTGCTCCTGGAGCCAGACCACCCAACCAGGTAGACCGAAATACGTGTGTGACCATTTGTGGATCTACGGAGCGTGAAGTCATAAAATAAATTATATTTTTGGCGAGACGGAAGATTTTAGATGGCTGCACTGTGCTGAAATGCTACGTTCTCGATTAATTGGATATTACTTCATTTTTTAATTGTTTCAATTGGTCGAAAGACGTTTAAGGTCTTAGGCCACTCTAGAGGCCAAAAAAGGGCATATTTTGTGATTTTTTTTTCAACGAAATCATAAAATAAATCGAAATTACAAAATAGGGGTTCAATTACACACGTAATTGACTATACAAAATTATTTTTTCACAGCGATACATGTCAAATAGCGACTGTGCAGCATTTTTCCGATGACGCCTTTATTTCTGGAAGGTCGACGGCTGGACCGACAGCTCCTATAATTTTTGAGTTATGATGAGACACTAAAGTTTTTTCGATTATATATAAGCATAGCTATAGAAGTACGTAGGATTTTTTTGATATATTGTTTTTTGTTAAAATGGCGTACCTCTAAAATAAAAAGTATACAATGCCATGAGAAAATCGTCAGAAAATTGTTTATAAAAAAGGAACTATGCAATATAATAAAAAAAATCCTACGTAGTGCCTCAGAAAATATAATTCTAAATATACAGTTAAAATTTCAAGTGAATCGTTTAAAATTTGTTTGAGTTATGAGTCTGGCCGACTTGAAAAATTTAGTTTTGAGATAAACGCGTTTAAAGTTAGTAGAAAGTCACGACATGAATCAAGAGGGGTTGCGCTAGAATTCGAAAATCGACTACTTAGAGATTTTTCACACCCATAATCTTTTGGAATATAATTTTATAGGAACTAAGGTACATTTTTTTATTTAAAAAAAATCGTTTTTTGGAAAATCCTAGAGTGGCCTAAGGCCTTAAATTGTCTTCATGTGCTCTTGTGAGCTTTTACGGGCCCATCTCTTTTACGTTTACTCCACACTTGTCACTTAAGGTGTTCCTTTCACGAACCCGAATATTTAACAATTAAGTGATTATCATCTACAATTAAGTGAAAATACATCCGAGTATACTGGCAAAATTCCAAACCAAGTTACCGAACTTTCAACAAAAAATGACGACTTTAAAAATCATTTAATTTATGCAGCACTTAATAGAGATGACATGCTGGCCACATTTTCTATCTGATAATTTTGTTCTAAGTAACTCTAGTTTCCTGATATAAACTGCTCTGAGCATTCAAAAATTTTGATGATTCTGTAACGGCAATAAAAACAGGGGGTCACCGAATGTATAGAGAAAATATTAATGATAAAACTTAGAAAAATGTGACTGGTAGGAGAATTTTCGTAACCGCGACTTCTCAGAGAACATGTAAAAATGTCTAAATCTACTAAATTTATGCGAAATTTTTCATTCCGTTTTATTTTTGGGTATAATAATTGATTGTAAATTATTATTATTAAGGTAGTAGTCTCGCCACAGTCACGTTGAAAAGTTTATTCTTCGCTCAATCGATGAAAGCTTCGAAATATTGCGAAATATCCTTATAATGTAGGTTGCACATCTTATCGTGATGTAAAAACTTATAAAGTCATGAAGAGAACGACGCCTAATATAATGTTTACCTAACCCTCACTTTTGTATCAGACTATCCATTCCGGCTACTAATACGCAAATATTCTGCGTATACGGATATGCACACACTACTGTAATCTAGTTCTAGTCTGCTCCAGTCACTTCGTGCCGCTAACGTCGCTAGACATTTCTTAATTCAAATCGCTATATCTCTGAAACTAGACGGTCAAAACTCATACATTTTTTTTCACCGATTTCGTCATGTGTTCCTCTGTAATTAGAATTTTTTTTAAATCTGTAGAAAAGTTTCGAAGTTATTGCGTGTAATGCGAAATTTTCCACAGCTCCCCATAAGAACACTTGAAAAACCGTGCAATCTTTGATTGCCAATAATTCGAATACACAACGGTGAATCCTTTTGAAGTTTTGCAGGTAATCACTTAATAGTGTCCTGAATAGGTCCTCAAAATAAAAAAAAAAACTACAGAAAAACGCCTTAGCGAGACTACGACCTTAAGCAGCACTGTAATGTACTAATGACTCAAAGGGCCCTGGCTTATGCGCCCACAAAATACGGCCCTTCGCGAAAGGAATACCTTAATTATTTCTACTTGCTTAGAGACCCCTGCAGAGTGGTAGCCATACTGACTCTTCCCTAAAGGTTCATTATGATGTTAAAGTTTGCACCGTTGGAGCGCAAAGAAAATTAATTTTTATTAATTGTTCAAATTTCTTTGTGGCGGTGAAAATCACTCAACCGTTTTTAGTTGTTGTTATTACAAATTTAAGACCTCAATTTGCAAAAATTCAGGCTTTGGATAGGCATCAATATGAAGAAATAAAAAAATGTACAAAAAAATCGTTGCCCTCCAACGATGCAAACTTTTAACGTTATGGTTCACTGTATTACATTTGCTAGAGGGCACGGGGAAATTGTGGAAAACCTGTGCCGGTACAGGCGGATATATTTTACTGCGTATTAGTTTTTCTTTATCATCGGAAATTCAGTCAAACTGTCCGCTGCTCAGTAACCGGCATGTGAGTCAATGCGCGGCCAAGCGGTCTCCCATCCAACTATTCGACCAGGCCGCTACTGATGATTCTTTTAGATTTTTTTCCAGTATGCTTCTCAGTACGAATATTTTCAACGAGGTGCCATTGTAATATTGTTCTTGACGATGAATAGTTAGGGACCTTCAAATCTATGCTATTCAGAGAAATATGCCCCGGCAGCAATTAATCCCTTTAAGTAAAATCAGTACTCGGGAGGATGAATTGCTAAAGTAAATAAAGGCATGCTCTCGATTATCAAGTTGGGGAAAGGCAATCACTGAATTTAAAGAAATTTCGGAACGAAGTCCAAGAAGGACTGGAAAGAAAAAAACGGGCTGTTACCTGATTTGTCATTGCGACGAAAATTGCCAATTGAAACCAATAGCACGTCCATACGAACTTTCGCTGAACCTCAACTTCGGGCAACGTGAGAAAGTCCCACGTCATTTTACTCAGGAAAGGTATCGTCACCATAAAATTGTCGCCATTCGTCTCGATGAAATCGTGACGTGTTATGCTTGTCGGGTCGATGTGATGTTCGCGGAATGGCCTTAGGAAATTCTGAAAAAAGACGCGAAACAATTTAAAAATCAAAACAATTCCCAAAACTAAACAATATGTTGTTGCGACATTAAAATCGATAGATACAATCGAAGACTAAAAAAGATAAGCTACCATAGGCGGCGACAATACTGAAGAGCAAGAATGATTGGGAAATTCGACAAAATCGTGGACAATTCGACAATATAGAGTTCGACTCTATATTTTCTGAATCAAAGCCAGAAAGTCAATCGGCTGCCGCAAAAAAAAAATCAAAAAGTTTCTTGACTTGTCGGTCAATTTATATTTTCGAGAAGTCGGCCAATGCGAACATTGTCGTTTGAACTAGCGTCTCACAAACTTCGAATTCAATCGATGCATATTGATTTAAGAAATCCAATTAACAATGATACGGAACACGAGGATGATGATATATGGGGTATCGAAATAATATACCTTTCCGAGAATCGGCAGTTCTATCGATCCCCACGTGTCGGCAGCCCAATGCACGAAGCCAGATCCAAAGTCGGCAGTCACGATACCGCATAATGCAGCGAATGCTATCGAACTAAGATTCTCCAGTCTCAGACGGACAACGATGGAAATCGAGTTCACTGCCATCAGAGTTATGCAAATACCGACGCAGACGCACTCTTGCGTTCTTTTTCCTGATGGCGTAGCGACAGCATGTCAGAAAAGAAGAAGAAGAAGAAGAAAAAAACGTATAACGCGTCAGTATGTAATTGTGAAGAAAAAAGGAACAACGGATTCGATGTCAATGCTCTGAAGGGGCAGAGAATATAGTCGATTATAGGAGAAGAGAGAGGGAGAATAGAGGGAATCGAGTAGGGAAGCGATATAGGCGCAAAGCTTTGAAACGCGATTTCCTCGATGTAATTCGATCGTGTTTGATAACATTAAAGCAGCTTTGACAGCACAGTCATGAAAGCAACACGAGGTTTAATTTGTGTTCGTTACATCTTGTAAATCGAGCGTGATATGGAGTTTAAAAAAAGTGATTCGTAATACTCCGTTATAACTGCGTGTGTATATATATAATCATGCTCTAATGCTTCAATTCTCGCTTAAATTTCAGTCTCGAGTCTACGTAAGAAGTACGGAGGTTTCGTTTATGTAACAGTGATTGTTCTTCGCGTGGCCGAGGCTGAAGAAAATCGATGAAACGCAAAAAAAAAAGATACAACAAAGACCGCTCTTGAGTTTTACCATGCTTTAAAAGAAAAGGTTTTTGTGATGCCGTTATACTCAAGCCAGTTCATTCACGATAATTCCGTACTCGCGAGTGCGTGGCAGTAACAATATGTTCGTGAACTTATTTCTTAGTTAGTTCTCCGGAGGGAGAAGGAATTCTTTGAGAAGGGTAATATTTTCAATATTGGAAGATTTTTTTTAAAGAGACAAACATATCTCATGGCGCAAAATAATGTTTCTTCATTATTTCAAGCGTTTTTATATAATTTTTTTTATCGGTTCAAGAGAAGACAAAAAATTGGGCCGTTTTTCAGGAAGATTTCATTATTAAAAAAACGGCCCGATTGTGTTGTCTTCAAGAGAAGACAAAAAAAATCAGGCCGTTTTTCAGGAATATTGGATAAAAAATGACATTTGTTAAAAACTAAAGAGTGTCAATTTTTATGGGAAAAAAGTTCTCTGCGGTGAAAAAAATGTGCTTTCCCTTCGCAATACGTCACAATAATTGTGAGGTTTTTCGAAAATCAATTCTCATTCTTTAAACATTAATGAAAAATCATAAGTTCAATAGATGTGTCATTTTTGTTTCACTTATTGTTATTATTTCAGCTTAACTCACCGGTGCTATAGAGATTTGCAAGTTCCTGTGCCCCCTTGTGATTGGGTCCCCATCTCGGTACGGTTCGATCCTCGGTCGGTGTCCTTATCACGAAGGAATTCGCGTTGGGATCGTCCTCGAGCATTGAATTCTCGTAAATCTGTCGTTCAGTTTTGACGGGTGCCAAAAAATTGGTCGCCATCGAGCAAGCGGCCGAAGCGGCTTGTTCGAGATGCGGTACAGCCGACGAGCCTTCCATATTATTTACTCTATTATTATCTCTTATCTTTTTGTCTGTTGGTCTGTCAGTGTTCACTACTACATCGGCACGGAGAAGAGCAAAGTCAAATGCGGATGAAGAGCGCTCGTCCCGTTCGAGACGCAGTGTGAGCTCACGCTCGAGATCTCTGTATGACACTGACTTCACCGTCGTAGTGCGATAGTGTCTCGCTACGCGTATATCCCTTTGGAAATCCACACAACGAGCAAAGAATGCGTGACAACGTGTACCGGAGAATCAGCAATATTTATAGGTTGACTCTTTCATTCTCCGTTTCTGTTTTATTTTTTTTTCTTCATACGGTATAGGTACATCCACACGTGGTGCGTACGTCTACTTACGCATATGAATATATGTCTAGATTTATGTATTTTTGTTACTGCTGCCGGTATTCTTCGCACCGTAGATAAGAAACCGTTATCGCGAGTATGTGTAACGCAAAATCTTCGATTTACTCTATGCGCGGACTGAATTTTAGGGTGAACCATGTATAATTCAATTTTACGAGAGCTACTCCTTTACTCGGTAAGAAATGACCGTCGCCTTTTGTTTGTAAAAATGTTGTGGTGTAAAATAGGCCTTTTCTTTCTTGCCACACGGGGCGGAATTCGGGCATATCAGTCTCGTTTTAACTTTAGTCGCAATACTTTTCCGTTTCTCTGAAAGAACGAGTGTAATCTCTCTAGCGAGTATATTTATATTTTTATATAAGTTTATCACTTCGACCGATTGTTGAGACGTTTGAAAGGCTTCTGCGGTTACTGTGTCGTGTGGATAATGAGCGATTTGCTACCTCGCGCGTGCACACAATCTAAAGCTCTCTTTTCTCGATTGTTGGGTTGCTTCACAAATTATTGTTCACTTGCTACTTCTTTCTTTTTATTGCCGGTCTCGCGAGGATTCGCAACGTTGAGTGTTATGATGACGTCGACTCGTGCATATCGTATCGACGTTAGGAACCATTCACGTGTGGCCGGTGGCACACGATTCTTATTTCCCTCCCGTCCAGTGTCATTATATCTTTTCTCTGTTGACTGGCCGAACTTGCTGTGGCTATTCCATTATTTCCAGTCCTTGCAACCTCGACGCTGAAATGTCGAAAATTGACACATTAATTGCGAGCTTGTGTGCGGGTGTATCATTTTTTTTTTTCAGGGTGGTAGAATGTGCGTCAGAAGGATTTATTTCTGTTATCGACTCTCAAATTTCTACACCAGTCGGCGATATGACAATGCACGCGTCGCATATCTCATTATTACTATTGTATGCGCACTATACACATAACGCGGGTGTGTGTAGCGTGCGTTATGTACGCGCAGCAACGAGCATTGTGAAGAATCGCGAGACGTGCTTTTTTTTTGCAACTCACAATGGAGGGATAAATTTAATACTACTGTTCGATTGTATCTCGTTTTGACGCCCCAGGATCTGTTTCACCAAACAAATGGAGCGCACAATGACTCGCGACAATTTTCTCATCATCTTAAGGCAATGTGAAAGATGAGCGCGTGTGGCGTACAGGCGCGAAATTGATATAGAGTGAAAATCCGTTTCGAAGTTTTCTGTGGGACGATTGATATCGTGGAAAAGAGGAAAAAAATATTTCGCTCTATTGAGGTATTCCTTTCACGAACCCGAATATAGAACAATTGACTGATTTTCGTCTACAGTTAAGGGGGGAAAACCCTTTAGACGCCCGAAAATGGATCATTTTTCATGAATTTTTTTAAAGGTGATCAGATAATCGCATCATTTAACATTTTTTGACATTATCTTATTACAACTTTCAAGTGTTAATTTTTTTTTAAACAAAACAAAATAGCGGCGTTATAAGGTAACCTTTAGGCGTCTTTTATGTGATACCGAAAAGTGCTCTATTAGTTTGATTTTTTTACAGAAATCGAAAATATTTTTCGATTATTGACATGTGTAAGGAAAGGATACCTATAAAAATATTAAAAAGTATAAAATTAAAAATTAAGTAGGCTTTTTAATCAAATTTTCATATTTTTGACCATTTTCTCCACAATTTTTACCCCAAAAAAGTAATTTATTTACGCTATAACTTTACAACTTTAGGTATATCCTTCCGATAATGTTATAGTGAGAAACCTCCCAAAATTTCAGCCAGATCGATCAATAACTTTTTCAGCTATAGCATGAGTAGTTTTTGAAAATGCAGTTTCGAAATAATCGCATTTAATATTTCCCCAGTTCACAGCATGCGGTCCCGGCGCGGTCTAGACTATGTGCTATAACTTCGTAAATATTTCATATTTCGATTTTTCGATTTTCCACATGCTCTCAATATATTATACTTATGAAATATGTGAAAATATCGACTTTTTGAACATTGCAAAGGGTTTTCCCCCCTTAAGTAAAAATACATCCCAGTATACTGGCGAAATTTAAAGCCAAGTTACTGAACTTTTAACTAAAAATTACGACTTTTTAAATCGTCTAATTTATACAGCACTTTATGGAAATGACAGGCTTGAGACACATCTATCTAATAATTCATATACTAAATAACTCTGGACGTCCGATATAAACTGCTCTAGGCATGTGAAAAAATTCTAAAGATTCCGTAACAATAATAAAAACTGGGGATCACCGAATGTTAAAAGAAAATATTAATGATAAAACTTCGACAAATGTCACAAGCAGAAGAATATTCGCAACCACGACTTTTCAGGGAAAATGTAAAAATGTCCATATCTACAAATTTATGCGAAATTTTTAATTCCAGTTTATCGTTGGGTATAATAACTGTGACTTATTTTTATCAAGTGCACACTTCAATTTACTAAGGATTCCAAATACGAACACCGTCTCGTCGTTCGCTCGAACTGTCATTCGTCTAAGAGAACACTTAGCAACGGAATTATTACCCGTTGGACATATTTCACATTGCTTCAAATTCAAGATTTCTTTTTTACATTCGCTATTGTAGCTGGATATTCGAAGTTGTCGTCAGTTCGCATTTTCTCGAATAGCAAAAACTAGAGTTTCTCGTTTTTTCTCCCCTTTGCATCTTGTCAACTGTCTCGCCAATGCCAGTTGCGTTACTGTGAGCTTTGTATGTACCATGGATGAATCAGAAATACGACAAGTTGCGCAATGAGACGGGCAATGCTTCGAATCGTGATTTCCTGTGGGAATCAATAATAGCAAAATGAAAAAAAAACAAAGCCGTGAAGTTTTATATTTGTATTTTATTTCCAAGCAAAAGTATTCGGAAAATTGTATTCGTTATTGCGCGACATTGCTAATTAATGCGAAAATTGGTCCCACTAATATATTTAAGGCACGTTAAAAGTATTAGCTGCACACGTATTCTCCATTATCACGTAACAATTTGTAGAAAATATAAACGTTGAACGAGTCATATATCGACACATCGTAAATGGCTACGATGATATCATTGCTCTTATACGTAGTCATGGACGGAGAGATCGGTCTTTTTATCGTCCAACGATAAACTTACTAAGAATACTTGCTTTGTACACGGGCTTGAATATTGATTTATAATACTTTAAGTAACACCACGACATTGAAACTTGAGCAGTGCAAAAGTTTATGAAACACTTTTACTTCATTGTGGTACTTAAACAAATGAATTGCCGCATTTTAATTTGCACCGTGTCTGAATATTATTAAGGGATAACACCACTCTAGGATTTTGGAAAAATCGTTTTTTTTGGCTTAAAAAATACTTTGGGGTCATAAAAACAATACGCAATTGATCCTGTAGCGAATTTTTTTTTTAACAGTTCAATTATCGATTTTCAACTTTAAACTCGTACAATACATCGTACGACTTTAACAACATTAAACGCGTTTTTCTCGAAACCACTTTTTTCAAACTGGGAGGACGGATTACTCGTACACCTTTGCATGGATCGGTTTGAAATTTTGATAGTAGCTTCACTATTACATTCTCTATAGGAGTACGTAGCCGTTTTTTGATTAAGTGTAAACTTTTTTTTTATACACAATTTACTGCTTATTTTTAGGGCAAAAAATTGATTTATTTCTTCCAAAGTGCGCCATTTTTTCAACATTTGATAAAAAAAAATCCCTACGTAGTCCCATAGCTAATAATATATAGATTATAATTTTTTTGGTTTTTGTTCCAGGTCTTATACTTTACTAGAAAACCGTCCTCCCGTGAAGCTATTTGTAAAAAACACGTTTTTCAAGATGGGCTCTGGCGCCCCCATTTTGTGTTGAAAAATATAATACATTTTTTTTAAATACTTTAATATTTGTTAAATAAACCCTCTCAAAAGATATGCTATTCCTTTTTTCATACTCCCAAAATAAATTGTCAAAGTTAGCCGCTAGAGTGGTGTTATCCCTCAAAGGTCCATTAGTTATCTGTAGCATTTATGCGTCGTGATTTTCAATCGCTGCAAAACAAAAGCTTTTTTAATAATTACAAAACTAAATAGCAAAGAAAAATCTTTCTCTTTTTCATGGAATAAAAGAATACTCATTCGCCTCATGGGGTTAATACGCGAGCAAAGTTAATGAATACTTTTTTCATTTACTTGCTTTAAAAAAATCAACGAAGTGTTGCGGAAAATGGGCCACAGTATTTTTCACGAAATTAGCAACACATGCGCATTTATGGTCGGAACGCATCCACACATGACCTATGAATGTAGGTGACAAATTATGTATATGCATGGATTTATGTATATGTGAATTACATGTACGATAGAGGGGAAAGGTTCGATCAACTTTAAAAAGCGATAGTCACGTGCGGGATTGCGTGTTCTCAGAGCACGCAATGTAACGAGCGAAACGGAGAAATGTATAGAAACATTGCGAAAATTGTGAAGTTACTGTACCTATACGGTTTTCGCATTATAGTACGAGGGTATACATCGAGAAACTTATAGGGTCACGTGTATGGCAAAGGCACAAGGGGGAAAAAGACGAGCTGAATAATATAACAAGCTGAATTCGTTCGAGATCCCTTCTTCGAGGAACATAATTGTTTATCAAACTTTCAGACACTAGACACTTCGCTTTCTATACGAAAAGTATACGTCGAAATGAATCATACTGAAAAAAATTACTGTTGATGATTCACCGAAAAGAAACTTACAAAATAGGCAAAAGAAATGGCGTTGAAGTTTGCAACGTTGGAACGGTTGGAACGCAACGAAAAATCTTTTTTCATTTCTTTTCCATTTTCCTTGCTCGTTGCTTTTCATCCAAAAAGCAACGATTTTTTGTTGTTATTTATTCATTTTTTATTATTATTCGAAACCTTTTTTGTGCAACTGGAGGTCGTAAATTTACAATAAAAATACGGAAAAACGCTCGAATCATTTCCATAGCTTAAATCGGCTAAAAAGAAATGGTATCAATGAAAAAAAAGTCATTTTCGTTGCGTTTCATCGATGCGAACATCAAGATCATTTCATTTTCATTATAATCAGTCATGTTTGTTAATCCATTAAGATTGTGAATCTCCAATTAGGACAAGAAAAACCGTTTCGTTGATCTTCGCGGCCTAAATCAGCAAAAAAAGTGAGCATTAAAAAAATAAACTCCTGTTGCATTTTAACGATGCAAATTCAACATCATTAAAAACCCCAGCCCGACAGTAGGTGACCGTAGGATTCGTAGACGAAATTAAAATGACTACGAGAGTGGTGGGATGGACCTTTTTATAATCGATAAATCTAAAATAAACGACAGTCCAGGTTGTCACAGCTAGAAAGGGAAAAAATGTCGAACGTAAAGAAACCCTTTACCGCAAAAGCTAGAGAAATTTTTGTTGCAAACTCTTTTGCACCTGATTTTCCTTTTATAGCTTGTTCATGAATATTTCCTGATTGAAATGGCAAGTACGCGTGGCGGGGGAAGTCCATTTTCAGCGACCATCGTGAAAAACCTGAAGAACAGTTTTTTTCCAAATATCTCCAGAACGGTTGATTGTATGATGAAAATGGTCATAACTATTTTGGCAGAGAAGAACATTTCCTACGATATACACGAAAATACATTTTTTGTAAGATTAATATTTTTCACGTCACAGTGCGTTAGATCATTCTAGTTGACACTTTTTTCCAAATATTTTCTCAACGGTTCATCGCACGCTGAAAATAGTTATTATCAATTTTGTAGACCCTAGAATTCTCTACAAACGCTGTACTTAACTTTCCTTTGTAACATTGATACTTTATTATTATTATTATTTTTTAAAAAGTTTTACTTGCATAGCCTTTTCGGCTTTTTACAAGGCTCCACTGTTTACACCGTTCCACTGTTGTTTTTTACACTGCAGCTTTTTCATTCCCTTATTCTCCCCCCCTTGTGGCCGCAGCCGGCTTCCCCCTTTGTATCGTATTCACCATGACATGTCTGTCATGGGCATAGGGAAACTGCGGAAAACCTATACCGATAACAGCCGGAACTAGTCGCCTTTTGCCGAGAAAATGCCGAAGAAAAACATTTCACGACGAAAGTAACGCGACTGGGATTCGAACCCGCGACCTCCCGATCCGCGGGCCAGTACGCTAACCACTAGACCAACGTAGCGGGTTCATTGATACTTTATTATTTAAAGCGCGACAAACATAGCCGTAACGTGCATGAGGTCGTGGTGCGTCGGCGATTGCGTTTTGTTCATAACAGAACTCTTTTCCACACCACCCGGGAGGTAGAATTCCAGGCGCGTTTTTTTTTCACGTGGTATCCCCATTAGGCCTAATCCACGGTTGTCAATAATATTATTGACCGGTTGTCAATAATATTATTATTCCCGCCGGATTTTTTTTCGTAGACAGCTTCGATTTCGTCAGTGTGTGGTGGAATTGCCTCGGTTTCGTCGAGTTGCTTCAACAGATGTAGTATCAGTCAGTACCGCAGTGACTCCATCGTCGGGGTTATTTTCTTCGCACAATCTCGCAGCGGCCATTACTGCGTGTGCGAGGGTGGCGGCGCATTTTCTTCCCTATTTTAGAATACAAGAATTCGTCTTCGGCTTTATAATGATTATACGCATTCAGTATACAGATATCGCGGCATTCGCGTCCTTCGTGGAAGCGCCGGAAGGAGGGTACACTTCGGTAACGTATAGATGGGAGCGTATGTCCTGCATAATGATAGCGGCCGCATCGCGTACGAAGCTCAACCGATCCTCTGGTTTGTTAGTGTAGGCTGACCATCGCACCACGGCAGTACGACAATCTTGTTTTTTTTTGTCTTGAAACGACGGTCGTATCTGATAGGTGGCGAGTGAGCCTTCTATTGTTCAAGCTGTTTTTTTTTCTCATCGCCGCCACCGTGTGTCGTTACGGCAGAGAGGGGTGTCATGAGACTAAAACTAAACCGATCATAAAGTGTTTTGTCGTATAGGCGCATGTGCGTATTACAGTTGAAAATTGTTCATGCGTATAAAAAAAAGTATATGTCTAAAAAACTAATATTGACAATTTAGCGAAAATACCAAAATCCTGGTCGGTACCGCAGTGTAAAACGCGGTACAAATCGAATAAACAGAAATGCTCTGTTTTTCAAGTGCCAAAAAATACCGAACCATTAAAAAAAAAGTGGCAAGCAGCGATTCCCGGAGTGGATTTAAGGTAGTAGTCTCGCCAAGGCGTTTTTCCATAGATTTATGAAATTATTTTGAGGACTTATTCAGAACACTATTAAGTGATAACCTGCAAAATTTCAAAAGGATTCACCGTTGTGTATTCGAGATATTGTCAATCAAAGATTGCACGGTTTTACACGTGCTCTTATTGGGAGCAGTGGAAAATTTCACATTTCACGCAATAATTTCGAAGCTTTTCTACAGGTTTTTTTGAAATTCTCAATTGCAGAGGAACATATGAAGAAGTGGGTAAAAAAAATGAATTTTGACCGTCTAGTTTCAGAGATATATAGCCATTTAAATTAAGCAATGTCTAGCGACGCTAGCGCCACGAAGCGACTGGAGCAGCTAGAACTAGATTACAGTGGTGTGTGCATATCCGTATGCGCGGAGTATCTACGTATTAGTAAATATTATAATAGGCGTTTTCATCATTACTTTATAAGTTTTTACATTCCGATAAGATGTACAACCTACATTATAAGGATATTTCGCAATATTTCGAAGCTTTCATCGATTGAGCGGAGAATAAACTTTTCAACGTGACTGTGGCGAGACTACTACCTTAAAACCATCGCAGCAGGTTTACGAAAAACAGATTGAAAAAAAATTCATCCATTAAAGAGTGGATAAGACGCGATAATAAGGGAAGGATTATTGCTCAAGTAATAAGTTTACTTTTTTTAAAATGCTTTCAGCAAACCATCTTCACGTCTGTTAAATATTCTATTTAGTTTGATATAGTCTGTCTTGCTGTGTGTAAGATAGAGGCATATGATATTGCGGTCTGCTTTGCACACGATACCCTCTTTTCTATGCGCACCATGCGGTCGAACATTGAAGCAACAAATGGGCGCTACGCAAACCTTCCCCCACTACCGTCGTTTCAAGACCTGTATCAAGGGCTCCATGACCTATGTATGTATGACTGTGCACCATGGCGGTCTCCGAATCTCGTACCCATGAAGACCAGATACAAGAGTCCAAATTCGGCATTTCGACTCGTTCCCAAAATTGCGAATATTAAGGAGGTACGGCTACTTCCTCAGGGTCAACAAAGAGACTAAATTTATGTTACCCCACAGGTGTTCTGATTTATGTTAACTTATGTTGAATATTCATATTGTCGATCCCATAGTGCCAAATTTGTCATAAATATTTTATTTATTGTATATTTACTAATAAAAACTGAAAAAATAGATCCTCAACAACTCTGGAGCCTTCACGACGATTTCCAAGCAAGAGCGAGATTCTATAACTCGGCGGCGACCGTTCTCGTTGTCGTTGGCTAGCGACAGCCAATAAGAGGCTCCCTTTCTTCTGATCGTGCATGCGATTGGCTGTCGATGACGCGACGGCGAGGACTGTCGCTGCCGAGTTGCAGAATCTCGCTACAGAGCTAGGTTATGCTCGCCACACGAAAATCACCTGTTACGCCCGACATTGGCAAGTCTATGGGGTACTATTTCGTCATTATGATAATATTCAACCGGAAGTTAAATCGGTTTTATCATGTAGTGCTGGAACTACATGGTGAAGTTCGAATTTTCGATTTTTTACAATATCTATTATGTCTAATTTATCAAATTTCAGTTTTCCAACGACCTTAGTTGGATACGTGAGCAGCAAAACCGTGATCACCGCACTTCCGGTCGACCAGCTCCATAAGACGACGTGCTTCACTAGCTCAAAATGCTTGACTTTGCAATTTTATTACGAAACAACTGAACGGTCAATATAGTTCAAAATTTTCCAAAGGGTGCATACCGTATTCGTCAACATCATATAAAAATTTCAGGCCCGAAAGTTGGATTCGACCCCATGATCGTACCTGCTTAAGGTTTGCACTGCGGTCTTTGAACGGTAATATGCTATATACAGTGGGTAAAAAAAGTATTCGTACACCGCGTGTTCTTCAAATTGTCCTACGAAAAAAAAAATGCTTTGTTTTTTTTTTCGAAAAAAAAAATGCTAAAGTATTTTATTTTTTTTCGCAGGATAATTTGAAAAACACGTGGTGTACAAATACTTTTTTTTACCCACTGTATACTTCGTATGTAAACAAACCACGGTCTTACATACAGGTCTTTCAACATTGAAGCCGTTTCGGTGTCGCTTGTATCGAGGGGTGTTGTTTTTATAGTGAACACATAACCCTCGTATCTTATGATTCCATGTATATGGCTACCACGCAATGCAGTCAGTCGAGTACTATGAAAAAAATAATTAATCTTTTCCGTGCGCTTATATCGAATGTGATGCCGAAATTCTGCGTTGTTGGTACAACTTTGGTAAATGCAATACTAGCTAATACAAATACTTATGAGCAGAAACCTCGATAATTCAGGCCATTTACAATTAATTAAAATGTGCGTTCTTTTTCTGCACCTATATATGCATTGAGGAATGTATTTTATACATAAGAAAATAAAATTGATGGATCCTTATTAGACTCGCTTGAATTTGAATGGTAGGATTGATGGCGAATTTGCCAATTAATTACTGGACAGATTTTTATGATTTATAATCGTCACTTTATGTGTTTATGTATTTCTATCTGCTATCGTTAGTTCCATAACTTGTGGCACAATTAGATTCTTAGGTTAGGCTGTAACGCGAATGCGTCGCTATTGTTGGCTCTGTCGCACTGAACACCCCTCGATTACAGCGACTCTAGCGTCGAGCTTCGGCAAGGGAGCCATCCGAAACATCGGCGTTTCCAGACCCGTATGTAAAGGCCCCTCTACACTACTCGCGAAGTTAATCGAAGTTGGGCGAGGACGAGAGTGTAGAGAGGCACTTCGTGCTTCTTCGCCTCGCTTTGCTTCGCTTCGGGCGACTTCCGATCGGTGTCGGTATTTTGGGCCGAGTCAAAGGGCCGAAGTCGCGAGCACGAGTTCTCGCGAAGTTAAGCGAGTAGTGTGGTGACGCTCCTCGTACTCGACTAGCTTCGGCGAGTACTTCGGCGAGGAACTCGAACGAGTAGTGTAGAGGGGCCTTAAGACCGTGAATGCGGTCCTGCGCACTCAAAATCTTCGAGTCCCCCCCCTCCCCCCACCCAAGGTCGTCACATGAACCAACAATATTATTTCGTTTCATGAGTAAGAATTGAAAAAATCACAACATAATTCCAATATCGCGTTTTTCTCATTGTCCAATAATCTAATAGCTTAATGATTAGAACTTACTCTCCTAAAGAATTTGCGTATAAATTGTCAGCATGCCTCACGTCGAGGTTACGTGTACACACGACGCGCGCGACGCGGAGCTAGAGACGGAATGTATGTACAGATGCGCAGTACCACATTGCACATGTACATGGTCGATAAGCAGCGACGCCAGGCGACTGCCATATATGGGCCCTCTCAAACTACTGGTTTGGATAGGAGTTCGGTCTTCTGGTATCTAGTCTTCTTGGATTGTTGGACACATGGCTGATCTAACCTCAATTAAGTGTCATTGTTATAATAAAGTTTAAGATTAAGTGATACACTGATTGGTACGAATAGAGTATTGATGAGCAGTATAATATTTTTAGTGACTGCCCGCGGGTGCATATTTTTTTACTGAAATTTTTTGTTTGTTTTCGCATGTAATTTATCGAAGTACAAAAACTCCGATAAAAAAGTACAAAAAAGTATGTATTACAAAACTGTATTGAGTCTGCAGATATGATTAAATTTCTAAACGGTTTATTATATAAATAATTATGTAATGAAAAAAAAAGCTTTTTTTTCATTTTTATAGAATAATTTGCAAATGTATACGCTCACACTCCGCCTGTTGTGAGGTTAGAACCTTGTCCGATTGTTTTCACCCACGGTCTTACATACAGGTTTGGAAACTCCAGCAGTGTGAGTGGTTAAAAGTGTCATCAGCGAGGCAAAAATCTCAACTGCCGCTAGAGGCGCCTTCACATAAGGGTCTTGTATATATAGGCTGCGTTCTGATATAACTTCCCAGTACTGGCAGTACTCGAATCCCATTTGATTTACATGGATGACGTCACGTTCGCAGTACTTTCAGTGAATATCGGAACTCACCCATAGATATACAGTAATCACCGCAACAGCAATAGATAGCATCCTCAAAATCTCTGTATCGTTTTACTGACTTCCGTTGTAGGGTCGAAAGAAAGTAAACGGTCCGTCGAATTCAGAAAATGCCTAAAGCGTCCATCGTTCCGAATGGTTTGAAAAGTTTTACGGCAGTACAGGCGCGACAGGCCCGTTCAAAAGTGAACATGATTTGAGATTTTCGAATGGGCGATATTTCTACAAATTCACGAATTGAACTATTCTCAAGGTACGTATGGATAATATCTTATCATTCGAAAGTCCATACATGACAATAGGGATTAAATTGATATAAATTGTTAGAACAGTCCTCTTGGCTGCAGTCGAAAACTTTTAGCAGCGCTTATCCAATGCCCTTATCAACACTCAGAAAGTTTGTGTATACGAATGAGTCGCACACATACATCGAGCACAGGGTCCGCTCGCCAGCTGAAGCTATGCGAGCTATGCTATACCATTCTAACCTTACTTATAGTCGCTTCGGTGACAGCTCATGTCTTATGTGCATTGTGCGAATCAACAATTTTACAAAATGAATCAACATCAAGAGTGTTGTAAAGGACGTTTCATAAGAAAAAAAAATAGAAAAACGATTACAGTTTAGTGAAATGAAAAAAAAAATCAGAAAATGAGACAGTGACGACGGTCGCACTGGATAAAGTAAACAACCGATTGGGAGACGCATTGTGGAAGTGAACGAACTTGCAAACAAGTTAATTTGTTGCGACTGTAAAGAAATTTTGTCCCTAAAAAACATTGAGAATGAAGCACGGTACGGATTGACGTCTTTTTTCATAATTATATGTGAAAAATGCGCGAAACGCATAGTTGTTCCCACTGGAAATATACGCCAACCAAAATTGGTGCAAAATGTTATTTAGATACAACAACGATATATATTCTTCGTTCCATCGAACTGTTTGCAACGTTGCCTGATCTGCCGCGACGACTCATTCGGGCGGTCACGTTTCTTCATGCATTTCAGAGTTTGAATATTTCTAACTTGGGAAATTTGTGGTAGAATATGGTCTTTTTTTTTAATCACCGTCAAGTACTTGTTTATAATTTCTCAGTTTTTTTAATCGTTTTCTGTCTCGGCGTTTTTTGATTATTAGTTGATATGTGACAAATTTTATCACGTGCTCTATGCAAAGCGTGTTAAGAATGCCATTTTCAATGGCGAATATCTCGGTAACGGGTTAGTCAAGGTGGTTGAAATTTTACCAACTTGTTCTGGATATCTTGAACAATATTAGTTTAAAAAATGAAAACTTTCCGTCTGAGACCATTTTCGGAAGGTACGTCCTTGAGAACGATAAGTGTTCAGTGTGTTCGAAGTTCCGCATAGCGCGTATATAATAAATCGATAAAGAAAAAACCCTAACTGTCCACGTGGGTGTAGGGGAAGGGGGGGGGGGCAGGCACTTTACCACCACGCTATGTATTATTACTAAAATATTTATATTTTACTGTCTCAAAACTTGAGTGTCCCTGCTTGATGTGTACAGATGCTATTAATTAACAAATTGGGGGGGGGGGGGGGGGATTTTTAAAAAATCACAAATCATTGTCATTCTCACCATAGGATCAGTAGTATAAAAAATTAATCATTTTCCATTTATATCGCTCTTAAAAAACTTTGTTTATTCCGAAAAATCTGCACCATTACACAGCTGTACGGGCTTGCTTTTGTTTGACTCAACCCAAGGTAGGAGCGCTTTACGTGGCAGAAGCAAGAACCACCGCTTTGCCTCATTATCTGACAATGAGACACTCCCCACCCTACAAGTTTCCAGATCTGTATGTAAGACCGTGCTTTAACCTCGTCGAGTGATATATTACTATATTTATGGGGTCGTTCGATCGACGCGCCATCCTTATTGTTCGCATTTTCAGGTACACTTTATTCACTGTCTCCCCATCAGCCTCGGATTTACGATTTTTCCAGGCCGAGGCAAAAATTTGACATTGGCACCGCTCCCCTCCAGCATTTGAAATTAATGAATTTAAACAACTCATGAAACAAATATACTGGGTGGGATTTTTTGTGTCCGGGAGAATAAGATCCCGTAAATAAATTTGCGCTTTTTATTACCTATTTGCTAATAACTTTTTCTTATCTGTGACATTAAGGTAGTAGTGTCGCCAAGGCGTTTTTCTTTAGGACATATTCGGGGGACTATTAAGTGATTACCTGCAAAATTTCAAAAAGATTTACCGTTGCGTATTCGAGATATTGGCAATCAAAGATTGCACGGTTTCACATGTATTCTTATGGGGAGCGGTGGAAAATTTCACATTTCACGCAATAACTTCGAAACTGTTCTACTGATTAAAAAAAAAAAATCTCAATTTCAGAGGAACATGTGATGAAGTAGGTGAAAAAATCATGAATTTTGACCGTCTAGTTTCAGGGATATAGCGATTTAAATTAAGCAATTTTGCATTTCAGTTTATACTAAATATTACGACGAAAATTCGCTGGGCTTGTGACGTTGCCACGATCTCCGCGCTCGCTAGATTACAGTAGTGTGTGCATATCCGTATATGCAGAGTATCAAAAGTGAGGGTTAGGTGATGAAGGGAACGTTGTTATTTTTTTAACTCTAAACATTATATTAGGCGTTTTAATCATTAATTTATAAGTTTTGACATCCCGATAAGATGTACAACCTACATTATAAGGATATTTCGCAATATTTCGAAACTTTCATCGATTGAGCGGAGAATAAACTTTTCAACGTGGCTGTGGCGAGACTACTACCTCAATATAGAATACATACAACAAGTGTTGACAAAGCGCAAGCCAGACTGTACACAAACCATCGATCTTTAGGTCCTAGCAAATTTTACTCTCTAATTTTGCTACAGCTTCACACGTCGAGCTTTCCTTTTCGCGAAAGAATCTATTACCTCTTTAAAGTTCGTCTGATAGGCATTTTTTCGGGGCCCGGCCATCTACCTGTGTCCATCTGATCTATAATTTCGCCTTTTTGATGGCTACCCGACTGTAATAAGTCCTCTTTTTGGTGTGCTAAGCTATGAAAATGAAGCGATCCTATTGGTTGGTTTCATCCACATCCTAAGCTCACATCTCTGGTGGAAAGCCAGCCTGAAGATGCGTTCAAAAATCAACTTAGGATGCGTTGCAAAATCAAACGAACAATCGATAGTACGAGGCGCCCTGGATGTTAGGCTCTTTAGTGAAACAAGTTTTTTTTTTCAAACACATGAATTTGGCGCTCCCTTAAATTGTCACCCGGGGCAGGTACCCCGGTTTGCTTCCCTTTAGATACCCTTTAGAAACTAGATACAGAAGACTTTGGTGTTCTGTATCTAGTTTGGATGCTCGTATCTAGAATTTAAGACACAAGGTATGGCGTCACGACCGGCGCAATCGAAAATGCAATCATTCCCTCCGTATTTCTCTTGCAAACGGGACTTAATTTGTCGAACTAGCTCTGGAAGTTGAAAACGACCGATTTTATGATGTTTCGTGATCTACGGATAAGTTGATTCCATAGTCGCCATCACCTCTTTGAACGAGCGTCCTCTTGGCATTTTCGTTTTCGGTGGTGGAGCCTGAGAATGCAGCGGTGATGGTACTTTGCATCGACGGCGTCAATGTCGGAAACGTTACGAATATCACTCAACTATTTTTCGAGTATATTCATCGTCGTGAGTTTGTAATTCATTCAGTACAGTGTTGTGTAATTCATTCAATAGACGTTGTGTATCGACGTTCGCCGATTCGAAGGGCGTTTTTCTGATGCACCTCGAAATCTTTCGGTATTGCTTCGCCACACACGAAGCAAATTGTCGCGAAATGAAATGTCGGTGTCTCTGATGGCTGGAAGAACTCCAGGGGAGGCAACTGGGAAGGCGGCCGCGATGGGAAGATTGACTGTGATGATGATGACGTCTGCAGAAGGCTTTTCCTACGAAGAGCCACAGGAACTTTTCATTCGTTAGCATAACTTTTCTGGCACGCCCTGTGCACACTAAACGCAAATTTTACCATAAGATTGCAAACAATTTACGGTACTTCGGAGGAATATACGGTTCGAAGGTTTTCCCTCTATTACGTTATGCGGTTCAAGCCTTTCAGTAGGATCTAATTACTTTCTTTTCCTCTGTTGACATTTGCCGCTAAAAGTGACCGTAAACCCGGTTCTTTCACTTTGACAACCTCTCCTTCACTTAAAGCTTTTCCGCATATAAAACAGCCAGTCATTTTTCTTGTGTATTCACTGCAGAAGGTTTGCATACAGCTGAGTGGTGGGAAAATATTTCGCCCATTTACACCTGGCTGTAAGAGGGCCTTACACCGCGAGATATATCGGTGGGGGGACGAAGTTATTAGGCAGAGCCGAGAGTCCCTACAATTAGATCAAATCGACGATATCCGTAAGAAGGGTAACAGTTATGGATGTCGGGAAAATCCAATTTCATAGGTCTAACGCTTCACGTTCCTTACAGCGATGTTTGTCGCGCTATAGATCTTAAACTATCGTTGCTATGAAAAAAAGTTCATCAGAAAATTTGTCGTAAATTCCGTGCTCTATGAAATTCATACGCAGTATTTT